>VMDO01001692.1:86885-195967 GCA_007922755.1 Pedetes capensis | reverse complement strand
GGTTCTTTTGGCAGTCCATGGTATATTCAATAGACGTCTCCAGCACCACAATTCAAAAGCATCAATTCTTTTTCTGTCTCTCTTGTTCAATGTCCAGCTTTCACAACCATATGATGCCACTGAAAATACCATGGCATGAGTCAGACGCACCTTCGTCTTCAATGTGACATCTTTGCTTTTCAATACTCTAAAGAAATCTCACTGAACCCTTTAAAGTCTCCTGGAAAGTCACCATTTTCTTGTTATGTACTTATAGAACTACCACCATATCCTCTCCCCTCTCTCACTCTCTTTCTCTTCCCTCCACTTCCTAACTTTTCCTTTCTTCTTCTTCCACCTCCTCCTCCTTCTCCATCTTTTTTCTTTCCTTTATTTTCCTTCCTTTGAGGCCATCCTGTGGAGTGGGCCATAATCTCCTGACCTCTGACCCTAAACATCATCCCTTACATTCCAAGGCACTACTAGGCCCCAGTTTTCTCAGATTTTGGTCAGGCTATGACATACTTCATTCAAATACCTATGCTGAGTTGGAAAAGATCTATCGTTGCTTCCAATCCAAATGCTTTCACTCACACCCCTGGGTTCCTTCTTTCCTGGTATGTGGCCCTGTGGCCTCACAAACTTCCTCGGGATCCAGTGATAAGAACCATGGAATTTCCAGCACACATTTGGCTAAAGGCATATTTCTTCTCTTACCTCAGTACTGATCTTAATTTGCTTTCCCTCTACATTGAACTTCCACAGAAATACAAATAACAGCTTCTTAATTAAGTTTCTGGAACATAATTAACATTCTTTGGGATAAACATTCTCATTGTGTTGTCCTTTCTATGGAAAAAATAAACTACAGATTTTCTTGATTAGGAATGAAAGAGAAAAAGTAAAATTTCATATGTGGATAAATCTCTTAAGAAATGCATTGTGGTGGCAATTGGGAATCCAAAAGGATAGAGGGACACATGTGCTTGTTAAATTTCTCTTTGTAAACCTCCTTGTCAGTGATATCAGAAGCAAGAGAGAGAGAAAAAAATATTGGAGGAGAAAAAAAAGTGATCTCTGCATCTGAACTGAGAAGCCTTATGTTGTTGTTGTTGTTAGGTGCTGTAGAGTCAGGGTCTGACTCATAGCCACCCTACATACAACAGGTGACACACTACTGTCAGTGCTTCTCTGCTATTAATAGGGTTTTCAATGGCAGATTGATTTTTCTTTGGGGGGGTGGTTATTGGGTCCTTCTCCCTAGCCTACGGTATCTGGTGTTCCCAAGCAGTCTCCCATCCAAGTAGTAACCAGGCTCGACCCTGCCTAGCTTCCAAGATCTGATGTGATTGGACACCACAGTGCTACAGCTATAGACAAGAGAAGCCTTATAAGTTACATATAAATTTTGGAGGCTAGGGGTAGCTTTTTACAATGTCTGGAAATTTTTCCAATAATTTCTCCAGTTTAAGATACTGATACTTAGTAACTGCCCATTTTGGTATAAATTAAGCCTCAAGAGAATTCTTTTTTCTTTTCTTTTTTTTTGCGGTACTGGGGGTTGAACCCAGGGCCTCGCGCCTGCATTCTCTGCAAGTGCTGGACCACTGAGCTGCCCCTCAGCCCATTTTTTTTTTTTACTTTTTTTTGAGACAGGGTCTCGCAAAGTTACACAGACTGCCTCTGGTCTCGAACTTGCCATCCTCCTGCCTCCACCTCCAGAGCCGCTGGGATTACAGGCGTGTGCCACCACTCCCGGCCCCAAGAGAATTCTTTAGTACCACTGTAATATTCCCCAAGCAATAAGGTCTACATCTCTCTCCCTCTCTCTCTCCCCGCCCAGTGTATTTCATTTCAATTAAAAAAAATTTTTTTTTGTAGTACTAGGGGGTTGAACCCAGGGGCTCATACATACTAGGCAATTGCTCTACAACAGAGCTGTACTCCCAGTCTCTTTTTAAATTCTTTATTTTGAGGCAGAGTCTTACTAAGTGGCACAGGCTTCCTCTGGCCTCAAACTTAAAATCCTGTTACCTTCCAAATTGCTGGGATTACAGGCATTGACATATAGGCTTTGAATACAAATATATCTCATATACACATATACACACCAATTATTCCATCAAGATCATTAAGCTTCCCCGGATTTTATCCATTGCATTGTCTATATCCCATTCTTAAATTGCTTTACTGGATAGAATAGGCTTTCAAATCAGCCAATATTTAACTGCATCTCATGTCTTTGCTGTTTGAAGAAGCTGTATTGATTTATTTTAAAACTAACCCTATCTCTCTGGTTTTCCTAGTAAATCACCATGTGCATAAGTAATTTAAGTGGATTACAGGAAACATGAGCAATTATTGTTGCAAGCTACCAAAGCCATAGTATGGTTAGAAGCTAGATCCAGAGAAGTTAGATAAAGCTAATGTAGCAATAACACTTACTGCTTCTGTGTAATCATCATTCAAAAGAAAAAACACAGCTTTTTTATGTCTCTCTAAACCACAAACAGGTGGAAAGTAAAATTACCTGCAGAATTCTTCATTTATACCTATTATGGTCCACAAAATTAAATTAACTAGACAGTGCATGGCATTACAAGACAGAACAAATCTCTTGAACTATAATTCACAGTGACTTTAAGAGTTGATGACTATGGTTATAGGATTGTCACTATTGGAAAGATCTCTCCTGAGTCCTAATATTAACACTGGCTTATCTAGATACAGAGACATTATTAATATCATTTATCATCACTGAATAGAATACATGACTTTTACCTTCAGAACACCTGTTACTCATGAAATGCAAAAACATGTTCAAGACTTTTAGGAGGTCAAACAACTTACATAGTCTCTCTTAACAAAGAGTTCATCTTGTGTTTTCAATTTACGATTTCATTATTTTTATTTTAATTATTGGTATTTTTCCCCAGATGTTTCTCAGGCAAAACCAGAGACTTTGTCTCTATTTTCAGATACTCCAAGTGAAAACTGAATCAAATAAATAGTCAATATATGCTAGTTGAAAACATCAGTGGGTAGATCTTTGATTCCAAATACTAAGTAAAGTGTACTATATGTAGCAGATTTAAAAGATGCAAAGAAAATAAAAGGGGGGTGTGGTAAATTTAACTATACTTAGTACATAAAGAAGTCACCATAATACAAACATAGTTTCAGTGACTTATGTTGACCTCCAAAGTTAATTTGTTTGATTGTATTTTGGGGGAGAAATGCAATAACATTTACGTACTCATTTGTAGGTTTTTTGTTATTGCTTTATTTTTATAATTTCTAATTTAAAAAATTAATCAACACATAATAATTGTATATATGAAATACAATGAGGTGTTTCAACTCATGTAAATATTGGGTAATGGCCAACTGATTTGTAGTTTTAATGTGGATCTTCCCATTATCAAAGGGATTACAGTTCAAACAGGTGTCAACCAGAGCATATGTTTAAACTATGACATCTTCACAAATTAAGAACCTCTGGCCTGAGTTATCTACTCTAAGAATATAAGCAATAAGATGCTTGCATCACCTTGATTAATATAGGTTGGTACTTGCCCAGTGATATTGGGAATATTATCCACCAATTACTCCCAAGCCATCTTATTTACTACAGGGATAGAAAACTACTCTCCCCTACAATTTTATCAGTTGTTTTTTCATTTATTACAAGTTGAGTCAAGTGACCAGAGGATCTTTGGTAAGTGTAATTTATTTACATAAACTGACACTAAGTCCTATCTTTTTAGAACACATTATTCAGAAGGCAGGAAGCTTGGTATAGGATATGATCTACTATAATTGTAAAGTCTTCACAAATTATTTCTTTTCTTTTCGGGTTTTTTTTTTTTTTTTTTTGCGGTACTGGGGGTTGAAACCATGGCCTTGCGGTTCCATGCTCTGCAAGTGCTGGACCACTGAGCTGCACCTCCAGCCCATGGTTTTGTTTTGTTATTTTTTTTTTTTACGTTTTGACACAGGTTCTCACTAATTACGCAGACTGCCTCTGGTCTCGAACTTGTGATCCTCCTGCCTCCGCCTCCTGAGCTGCTGGGATTACATGTGTGTGCCACTGAGCCCGGCTCTTCACAAATTATTTCTTAACTCAGATATTTGTACCATGCATTTGGCTATGAACAGAGGATATAGACAGGTTTTCTGATCTTATGGCAGGAAGGAAACAGATGATAGTTAAGTAACAAAGAAGAAATATCAATGAGTGAGGAGTGCTGTGGTAAATAACTGTTGAGATCTAATGGTAAGTATTTACAATTTAGTCTTTTTCCCCCCTAATATCAGACACAAAGGAAAGCATCAGTATCAGTTAAACTTGGTACTTACCACTACAATTACATTTGCTGCTGGGACTGGAAGATTTTCTACTTCAAGATCTTGACCAGCCATGGCCAGCAGGTTGAGAGATGGGTCATATGCAGGTCTAGGAAATGCTGAATTAACAATCTGGTGGCGTTTGCTTATTTGAGCTTCAGAAGATAAATGGTAGCTATGTTTATATATCTTTTGTGGAGCAAAATCCAGACTCTTCTCAATGTCTTGTGAATGGTGGTAAATGAATACTGGCTTCCCACTCTTCTTCTGATGAATTGCCAAAAAGTGATCATTATTTCCTGAAAAGCACCCTAAAGGATGGAAGAAGTGAAAAGAAAATCAAAGATACCATTCAGTAAGACATGTAAAAATATCTGTAAACAAAATTATCTTTTCTTGGGAGGCTTGAAGACTTGTGAAGGATTTGAATTAGTTATTGTCCATTTCCCACCCCACACCAATTCATCTTCCCCAACAAAGAGAACACACATTTTGATATGGAAGCATATCAGATACTTTTGGTGGACAGAAGTAGGTGTAGTTTGAAAAAAATTCTATTTATCAGATATTCAAATACCTCTTTTTAGTAAGAAATTTCTTCTTATATCTAAACTCACAGCTATAATACTCTATTGGACTTCTAATGCTGGATGTCCTGTCTGTTTCTAAAATAATAAACATTTATGTTGTACTTAAACTTTCCCTGCTTTAATGATAACATTTTATACAGTTCTTACTTCATGCTTATTTTACCATACTTGTGCTATAGTTAACTATGTATATTTTTTAAATTGTAGAATATTTTAGGTCACTGAAGATAGAAATCTGAGTATATCCATGGTAGTAACTTCCAGTTGTTTGATAGCATCCACTGATTTTTTCTTGTTGTTATTGTTGTTAGGTGCTGAAGAGTCAGTGTCTGACTCATGGTGACCTTATGTACAACAGGGGAAACACTATTGTCAGTGCTTCTCTGCTATTCATAAGGTTTTCAATAGTGGATTGCTTTTTGGGAAGTGGGCTGCCAGGTCCTTCTCCCAGTCCTATGGCACCTGGTGTTCCCAGGCGGTCTCCCATCCAAGTACTAACCAGGTCTGACCCTGCTTAGCTTCCAGATCTGACAGGATCAGATGCCACAGTGATATGGCTGCAGGCTGTCTCTTTCTTAGGAATATGTAAAGATGACATTTCTGATCCTTCCTTGCAAGTAAGCATTACTATTTGATTGAGATATAGCCATTGGAATGTGACTAAACATGATGGGAACAGAGCTGTGATATGGCCTTGCATTCTAACTATCTTCATTTGTGCTGGCTTAAATGCAGATGGTATGGTGGCAGATGAGGTAGAACTATGTGTGAAAGACTGTACTGGGAGAAGATAAAGGGACCTTGGTTTCTGATGAAAGTGGAACTACCATATCAACCTCAGAGTTCCTACTAAACTTTGTATGACAGAGAAGTAATTTCTATCTTGTTTTAGATATTATTTTTAATATCTTAGTTACAACAAATGAACCTGTATACGAATACATTCATCTTTGTTTCTTAGATAAAATATCAATTGAAATGAATAACTGTTTTTCCTGTTAGTAACTGGCCACAAAAAGAAATTAATAACACATATGCATCAAAAAGAATATCATTAGGTAAAACAACAATTTAAAAAGCAAACATAAGATCATCTGTATAACATAAGAAACACAAGAACAAATCACAACATAGTATTGCCACTCATATAATATTTAGCAAGTCCAGTTACCCTCTCTTGCCATGCCCATGTTTCAAATACTATCCTTAGAAAATTATTTACCTCTGTTGGTACAAGATATCTTCCCCAACCACTTATCATTTTGTCTTTTACTTCCCAAACCTTGTAAGAACATGTTAGCCTCTTTTTTTTTCAAATCTCAACTATTAACAAATCCAATTTTAATATTGCTATCATGGCAGACATAGCTCTCATGCTCCTAAACATAAATTTCTGTATTTGGTACAGGAGGCTATCTCTAAGGTGAGAATTCAAAGTTCATTCAAGCATACAATATGCTTTCCTCACAGCAAGGAACAGTTTTTAAATGAGAAGTCTTAGAAAAGTTAAACCAGGATAAAAAGAGCATGTCTATTCTATTTCTCAACTCCAAGGCAACCACTTTATTATAGCTCTCCACAACAATGTCAGACTCCATTTTTCAGAGACAAAAGAGGAAATTGCTCACTTTTCACAATTATAGAGACTTACTTGGGCTGCTATAGTACCATTCAGTAAATTACTTTTAGTACAAACCTACATGAAAACCTTGTGGTCAGAAAGTTAGTATATACTTAAAACATTTTAGCAACAGTCTATGTTAATAAACTGGTGGCAAGAATAACATTGACATATCCTCTTTTAAATTCCACAATATTACATAAGTTCCTAATGATGGTTTCATTTCCATAGTTGAGAAATGTTTCTTTTATTCAGATAAAAAAATATATAGTTATTTCAAGGTCATCATTGTCCAATCATCATCTTTGGCAAACTATGGTAGCTTGATTGGTTAAAAGTGTTGCAATCTATTTAGCACACTTGCAATTGAAGATGTGACAATTACCTTATACTATATCAGAACCCACAGGAAACGTAATTGTGATTTGAATGATCTAAAAGGCTACCTGAACCAGAAGAGGATTCTCAAACTGTCTATTTTATCATGGGATAAAGCACTTCTTGTGCTAGGAAAATAGCCTGTCTTTATATCCCTTAGTGAAAGCTGAGGCATTTTAGTGAGAAAGAATTCCTAAAAATGCTAGCAATATATGCTGGTCACACAAGGTTTGATGGAAGGCAAAATCTATAAACATTAGCAATTCTTCTATACTGGATTCACTACTAATATTTAAAAAAGAAAGAAGCAGCTTAGATGATCAGAGAAAGCTGATTTTCATGTTGGGGAGAAATGAATGAAGAACTGGGAAAATGGCACAATTATACATCAATCACAGCAAGTCTTTTCAAAGTCACTTTATTTAAATAGACTAGGTGTGTCCACCTGGGCTGGGATTTAGCTCAGTTGGTAGAGTGCTGCGCTGCAGTCTCTGAGGTCCTGAGTTCAATTCCCAGCACCCCAAAAATGGGAGAAGGACCTGGCAATCCACTCCCGAGGCAATCCCAAACCAGTCAGCCATTGAAAACCCTATGAGGGTTGCTATGAGTTGGATACCGACTCGACGGCACTTAACAACAACAACAACAGGTCTGTCCACCTAACAAACATACTTTATACTAAATTGGTCTACAAAGAAAGGGAAAACATCTAATTTGAGGTGAAACTTAAACATAATTAAAATTTCCCAGCCTTATCCAGTTGTCTATGGGAAAGGACTTCATCCTGCTGTGTCCTTATTGGGTACCAAGAAGGCAGCACATATACTATTAGTTTATCTTACCAGAATCATTGGGCAGTTTTTTTTTTTTTTTTTTTTTTTTTTTGCAATAGTGAGGGTTGAACCCATAGTGCCATGCAAGTTAGGTAAGTACTTTACCATTGAGCTGGACTCCAGCCCTTTTTTGATTTTTGATTTTGAGGTGAGGTCTTGCTAAGTTGTGCAGGCTGGCTCTGGCCTCAAACTCCTCCTGCCTAAGGCTCTCAAGTTGCTGAGAATACAGGCATGTGCCATGGGGCCTGCATAGGAAAGATTTTTTCGAAGTATTATCCTTAGACCTTTCACACCATAATCACCTGAGAGATGAAGATAATTTCCAGAACCCAGCCTAGGACTACCACAGCATAATATGTGTAGAAAAAAAGACTAGGAATCTAGATTTACAATAGAACTATGCTCATATTCTAACTCTGAAATGTGAGGACTACTGAGCTATTATCTGGAATTAGTTTTGCTTTCTCTCTCCTTACATGTTTCCTCTCCATTATTGCCTTCACTTCAACATTATGAATATACTGAAGTAAACATTTTGGAAATATGAAGAAAGAGATAGCTCTTCAATTTTAGTATGTCCACACTTGATATTGAACTAGAAGTTGTATGACTAAATGCATAGTTCATGGCAAGAGAGTGGGGAGGGAAAGAGAGAAAGAAAGAGAGAGGGAAAAAGAAAGATGTGTGATTCATTCAATTCATATGAACTTTAAATCCAAGAGACTGGATGTTGATAGAGAAGAAAAGAAGAAAAAGGACAGAGTAATATAGAATTTCCATATTTAGAGTTGGGAGCTTTATGAAAAGGAGCTCTCAGCCACAAGGTGGGTCATTCCTATAATCCCAGCAATATGGGAGGCAGAGGCAAGAGGATACAGGTTTGACGCCAGAGGCAGCCTATGTAACTTAGTGAGACTGTTTCAAGATAAAAAAATAAAAAATGGGCTGGGGGACCAGCTTAGTGGTAGAGCACCTGTGAAGCATGGAAGAAAACCAGGGATGAGAGGTTTATAGAAACTTAAGAAAGAAGATGTTTTAGAATCTCTAAGTATTATGGAGTTGTAAGCAGAAGCAACTGAAAAATAATTTTCTTAGTGATGTCTGCAAACTAGAATAGAAATGGCTTCCATAGGTTTCCTTGGAAAAGTTCTACTAAATTTATAACCAGAGCAAAAAATAATTATAATATACACAAAGCTACTACTGTCACAAGAGACAGAAGATGGAAGAAGTCAGAAGAATCTTTCCCTAAGAAAGTATGAACAAAAGCAAAAAATAAAGAGGGCTTTAAATGATTTGATTTATAATACTCAAAGAGAATTAGAGATTTAAGAAAAGATAATAGGTATATTTTAATTCAAGTGGAAATCATAAAAATGAAAAAAACAGTGTTTAAGGAATCTCAGCATTTAATCTCAGGTTAAACAGTAGATACCACTGAAGTGAAAATTAGTAAATTGGAGATTTTTATGTAATCATTCAAAAAGCAGCATTAAAGATACTAAGAGATGGAGATATAAAAAAGAAAGTAAGTGATAGTGGTAGAATGACTTTTAGAATGGCACCTTATGATTCACACTGGTGCTCATACACCACTGCCCACACTGGTATAATTTCCTCCCATTGAGAATGAACTAGATTTTGTGACTTCCAACTAGTAGATATGACCAAAGTGATAGGATATAACCTCTGTGATTAGGTTAAAAAGATGCAATTTATATGATGCTAGTAGCCTCTCTTACTGAATAATGAAGCAAGTTGCCATTTTAGAAGGATCCATGTGAAGGATAGGTCTTCTGGCTAAAAGCCAATGAGGAACTCTGGTTCTAGTCCAATAACTTTTGAGTAACTACAACAACCACATAAATGAGATTAGAAGCAAATCCTTCCCCAGTCAAGCCTTCATCTAAAATCTCAACACCTGCTAATACCTTAACTAAAGCCCTATGGGAGATTTTGCAGCAGAGGACCTAGTGAAGGCATGCTCAGATTTATAAACCCACAAAAACTAAAAAATAATAAATGTGTGATCCAAACTTCAGGGTAAGGTGTCATGCAGTTTCTGGAAAGTAACACAGAGAGTTTGAGAGACTTTGAAGATAACCCCAAAAATTGTAAAAAACCTTTAAAGTACATTTTAAAATGTAACATAGAGAAATGAGATATTTTCAAAGATTTAAGGATGGAACATGACAAGATAAAATTTACATTTCTGAATGATTACTCTGGTTATTCACGAAGCAAAATTTTACTAAAGATCATTCAAAAGTAACTATAGCAGTATATACATGGGGCACTGCTAGAAAACCAAGCTGGATTCAGAAGAGGTTCAGGGAACCAGGGACATCATTGCTAATGTCAGGTGGATATTAGCTGAAAGCAGAGAATATCAGAAAGATGTCTATCTATGCTTTCCTGAGTATGCAAAGGCATTTGAGTGTGTGGATCATAACAAATTATAGATAACACTTCAAAGAATGGGATTACCAGAGCACCTAAATGTACTCACAAGGAATCTGTACATGAACCAGGAGGCAGTTGTTCAAATAGAACAAGGAAACACTGCTTGGCATTTGAGTGTGTGGATCATAACAAATTATAGATAACACTTCAAAGAATGGGATTACCAGAGCACCTAAATGTACTCACAAGGAATCTGTACATGAACCAGGAGGCAGTTGTTCAAATAGAACAAGGAAACACTGCTTGGGTTAAAGTTGAGAAAGGTGTGCATCAAGGCTGTATACTTTCATGATATCTCTTCAACTCTTCAATTTCTTTCTTCCTTTCTTTCTTCCTTTCTTCCTTTCTTTCTTTCTTTTCTTTCTTTCTTTCTTTTTTTTTTTTTGTGGTACTTGGGGTTGAACCCAGGGCCTCATGCTTGCATGATTTGCAACTGCTGGACCACTGAGCTGCAAATCCAGCCCATTTGTTTACTTTTTTTTTTTGAGACAGGGTGTCGCTAAATTATGTAGACTTCCTCTGGTCTCCAACATGTGATCCTCCTGCTTCTGCTTTCCAAGTCACTGGGATTATAGACATGCACAACCACACCTAGCCTTCTCTCTTCAATTTCTATGCTAAGCAAATAATCTGAGAAATTGGACTTTATGAAAAAGAACATGGCATCGGAATTGGAGGAAGACTTGTTAACAACCTGTATTATGCAAATGACACAAATCTGCTTGCTGAAAGTGAAGAGGATTTGAAACATTTCCTGAAGAACATCAAAGATCATAGCCTTCAGTATGGATTGTGACTCAACAACAACAAAACAAAAATCCTTACAACTGGGTTAGTGTGCAACTTCACAATAAATAGAGAAAATATTGAGGTTGTCTGTGATGTTTCTTTACTTGGTTCTACAATCAACACCCATGGAAGGAGCATTCAAGAAATCAAAAGATGCATTTCTTTGGGAAAAGCTGTGGCAAAAGACATCTTTAAAGTACTGAAATGTAAAGATGTCACATCAAAGATGAAGGTGCACCTGACTCATGCCATGGTATTTTCAGTCACATCATATGGTTGTGAAAGCTGGACATTGAACAAGGGAAACAGGAGAAGAATTGATGCTTTTGAATTATGGTGCTGGAGACATCCATTGAATATATCATGGACTGCCAAAAGAACCAACAGATCTGTTCTAGAAGAAGTGCAACGAGAGTGCTCCTTGGAAGCAAGGATGGCTAGACTGTGTCTTACATATTTTGGGCATGTAGTCAGGAAGGGCCAATCCCTGGAGAGGGACATCATGTTTGGGAGAGTGGCAGGTCAGCAAAAAAAAAAGGCAAACCCTCCACCAGATGGATTGACACGGTGTCTGCAAGAATGGGTTTAAACATAAATAAAGATCATGTGCCTAGCACAGAATTAGGAAGTATTTTGTTCTGCTGTACATAGGGTCACTATGAGTCAAACATGACTTGACAGCACCTAACAAAAACAACAGATAATAATGGGGGGATGGAGCAAAGATGGATTCAGAACTATTCTGATATAGAATTGAAAAAAGTAAAACAATTTATTCAATGATTGAGTTAATGTCGTGAGAAGGAGCTAGCAGTGGAGACTTAAGGGTAACTATTTCTAGCAGGAAAATAAGCATATGGAAAAATGAATGATGAGATTATCTAGGGAGACTTGGGAGTGAGAACAAGGAGTCTATAATCAAGATCCAGAGAAGACCACATTTAAGGGACAATCACAGGAAGAGGAAGAAAAACCAGAGACTATAGAACCATGAAAGCATGGGTAAAACATGACAAGGATTTTGTGATCAGCAATGTCCAGTGTTATTGACAGTCTGAGAGTTCAAGAAAGACAACCCTGAACATTTAATAGGATGATTAACCTAAAATTCATCAATGGACAGTTAATCCTGAACATTCAGAGAATTACATTCTACATGAAAAAGGCTTAGGATAGATAGCATTCTAGAAATGTTACATTAATTATCTTCCACTGGTGAATCCTGGAACAAAAATGAAATAAAAAATTTTAACAACTTAAAAGGGCATGGGATATTTTGAGTCTTAGCAGGATGGAGCAAACACTTTACCTTGTTACTGTCATTAAATAAAACTATAAAGCTTGGGTGAAACACATAAAAAGCCATTTGAGGACTTTGGAAAGTAAATAATAAGAGGATCAAGGAGATTGGAAGAGGAGAATCAATCAGCAGGAAGTTTACCAGCTCCCTGGCCCCTCTACCTCTGGGGTTTTTGAGCCAACTCAGGTGCAGGCAAAGAAAGCTCCAGGAGAAATGTTCTAGCTCTAAAAGTCTTGTTCAGAAAAAGGAACTTATAATGCTAGAAGAGACTGAAGCAATCTTTCCCATCTTCCCTCTTTTATCCTCAACCAAGGTCCACTTTCATCACCCATGGTGAAAGGTAGGGCAAGAGTAGGGGAGTATATAAGGAGAGGGAGAAAGGACGAAGGGAAAGAGGAACAGAGGGAGGGAGGGAGGCAAGAAGGGAGGAAAGGAGGAAGGGAGGACGAGTGAATGAGCAACCAAATTCATTTAAAAAAATCCCACTCTTGAGATACCACTGAAAACCCCATGAAGATTATTATGAGTTGGATCTGACTCCACAGCACCTAACGACAACTCTTCTTGAGATAATGGCATGTATATATTAAAGGTCTTCCCTCTCAGCACTGTTGTGTTGGGATTTAAGTTCTCAATATAGGAAATTTGGGCAATACACTCAAACAGGAACAAAGGTTAATAACCAAAATATGTAAGGAACTCAACTTGATAGCAAGAAAACAATCTGATTAAAAAATTAACAAAGGACCTAAACTTAGAAATGGTCAAGGGGAACATGAATACAAGCTCAGCATCACTATCATTGAAGAAATACAAACTTAAACTATGAGATATCACTTCACACCTGTTTAGAATTGCTTTTATCAAAAGATGAAATATAACAATTGCTGATGAAGATATGAAGAAAAGGGAATCCTTGGACATTGTTGATGAGAATATAAATTAGTTCAATTATGAGGGCAAACAGTATGGAGGTTTCTCAAAAAACTAAAAACAGAACTACCATATGACTCAGTGATCCTATTCCTGAGTATATAACCAATGAAATTGAAATCAATGTGTGGAAGAGATATCTGTAGTCTTATGCTCACTATAGCATTATTCACAACATCCAAGATATAGAGTCAACCCAAGAGTTTGTCAACAGATGAATGGATAAAGAAAAGGTGGTGTGTGTGTGTGTGTGTGTGTGTATAAACACACACACACACACACACACACACTGGAATACTATTCAGCTTTAGTACAAAAGGAAATTTGGTTATTTCTAGCAACACGATTGAGCTTGAAGGTCATTATGCTAAATAAAATAAGCCAGGCACAAAGACAAATACTGTAAGATCTCGTTTATTTATGGAACATAAAAATATTGAACTCATAGACATACAAAATAGAAAGGTGGCTACCAGGGGTTGGACGATGAGGGGAATGGGGAATTGTTGGTCAAAGGGTATAAAGTGTCAGGTAGATAAGAGGAATATGTTTTGATATCTACTGCATAGGAATGTGATTATAATCAATAATAATATTTCAAAATAGCTCAATAAATTTCAAATCACCATAAAAATACGTAAATGATGTTATGAGTATGTTAATTATCTTGACTTAATCATTTCACAATGTATAGAAACATCACATTGTATCCTGTAAATGTATGGTTATATTTTATAAATTAAAAATAATATTTAAAAATAAAACAACTGCCATTGAGATTAAATATATTCAATGAAAGTATCATCATTTGACTTTTGAAAAATGTGAACAGACAGTGAAAGTATAATTTTTTCAAAATTACATTGGAACAAAAATTATATTGACACCACTGGATATCTGTATACAACAGAATGAACCTTTACCAAAATGTCACACGATATATAAAAATAAACTCTAAAAAGTTTACAGACTTAAATGTATCCTGTATAACCCCAAAATTTTTGGAAGAAAACATAGAAAATATTATCTAATATTATCTAAGGTTAGAAGTAACGAATTCACAATGTACAAATAAAATAATTGATAAACTGGGCAACACTAATAAAAAATCATTTCACTATGAAAGAATGAGATTAGTTACAATGTGGGAAGAAATAAATGCAAATCACATATCTAACAGTATATTCTGACTGGTAACCAGAATATATATATATTAAAAAAACTCTCAAAACTCAACAGTTATCAAACAAACCAACTTAAAATTGGGCTAAAGACTTTAACAGACCCTTTGTTAAAGAGGATACATGGATGGCAAATAAGCAGATGAAAATATTTTCAACTATAGTAGCTAGTAAGGAAAAGTATATTAAAACTGCAATATGAATTTCATTTTTGAAATTCTAAAATAAAAAGTGCTAACAATAGTACTAGAAAGAATTTAGAACAAGTGGAAGTCTGAGACCTTACTGGTAGGGATGCAAAATGGCAAAGGTGCTCTGGAAAATAGTGTGCCAATTTCTTATACAATTAAGAAGGTACTTACTATGTGATCTAGCAGTCCCAGTCCCTCACATTTACCCCAGAGACATAAAAACTTATGTTCACATAAAAATCTGTAAAAATTTTTGTAGCAACTCTATTCATAATTTCCCCCAAATGGAGGCAACTCAAATGCTCTTCAAAGAGTTAGTGGATAAATAATGACACATCTGTACAATGGAGATGTATATAATGTTATTACTTATCAATAAAAAAGAATGAAATATTGGTCCATACAACTTGGATGAATCTGAAAGGCATTAGGTTGAGTGAAAGAAGACAGTATCAAAAACTCACTGAATTTTCCATTTACCTGGCATTCTCAAAAGGCAGAAAAGCATAGTGATAAAAGACAGATAAATGGTTATCAGAGTTCCCTGTCTGGGCAAGGGTAGAAATAGCATGGGATTTTTTTTGAGTGACTGAAGTCTTCTGTATCCACATTGTAGTGGCAGTTACATGTGTTATATGTATTAAAATTCACAGAACCCATAAAAAAAAAAACCAATAGACTGTACTACATTTTACAAGCTAGTTTTTTTTCACTCAAAAATATGTCAAAAGCATCTTTTCTTATTACTCAATGTAAATTTTTATCACTGAAAAAGTCATTGATGAACTCATAGATCATACTTTCAGTGTGTTGGGAGAAGAAAGTTAGAGTTAATTGCATTGAGGAGTAGGAGATACGTAAAGTAGAAATAACATTAATTGGACAAATATTTCAACAAGTTTGAGCATTGTAAGAGAGTGACAGTACGTTATCAGGGTGGGAAAGTAAGACTTAGGGATTTGTCTTTGTTTTTGTTTTGCTTTTTCAAGATTAGAAGACACTATAGCACATTTAATTCTTAAGAGAAAGGAGCTAGTTGAGAAGTAATGGTTGAAGGTATAGGAGAAAGCAGCTGAGACTCCTCATGCCTCACCCCTCCAGGACACAGAAGAGGTATTACCCAAAGTACAGGTAAAGGGATGATCTTTGAATTGGGGTAAAATATTTCTTTTATTATAACATGTATGTTCAAGGTAGAGGAGATGTGGGATGTTAATAACTTTAGTAGTGGAAGTTGAGGAAGTTATCTTTGAGTGTTTCTATTTTCTCTGTGTAAAAGAGGATGAAGTCTTCTCAGAAGAAAGAGGTCAAAGAAAGAAAGTCTGGAAGTTTCAGGAGAATGGAGAAGGATTGAAACAATCCTTATAAATAATGAGAGAAACAGTTGGTATGAGACGTGTGGTAGGATTCCTCATGTTCATTAAGTGCTCAGTGACAATTTTCCCCACCTGTGAGGGATATACTGTTTTTCACAGAATGGTTATTAAGTGGCTTATCAAAGATATTCATCTGCATTTAAAATAAGAGTAGCATTTTATCAATAGAAGCAACATTTACATGAGAATAACCAGTGAATTGTGATCATCATAAAATGAAACAACTGAAATTTCATTCTGGGTATGACCTTAATAGTCTCTGAAGAGATCTTTAACAAAGGAAAGAGAAATGTACTCAATTACACTGCTAGAGTACATTATGGTTGGTTATTTCAAATTCAGTGTTGGTTATTACTAGATATATAAGGTAAAGTGGCCCTTTTATGTACCCTCTCAGAACAAGTCCTTGCATTGCAAGCTTTAAGTCAATGTCAGTAACTTAGGAGAAGAACAAAAGCATCAAATAGCAGTTTCTAAAGAGACCTGAAAAAATGAACAATCAAAAAAAGTCAACTTTGTTGTCTGATCATTTTTTGAAAAGAGCATCCCTGTCTTTTAGGCAGTGATAATCCTTCTCTGGAAAGGAGAGATAAATGGATAACATCAAGGGCTTCCCTTAGGAATTTCTACATGAAAAATGTGTATCTAAAGCGAGAATAGAAATGTGTGTCAGTGAAAGAGAATCTTCAATTCACCTAGACAGATTTTTGCATAGTCCTGATTCTTTTCTAAACATATTTTTCTATAGGCACAATAAAGAAAAAACTTTGGAGGACTTACAGAAGAAGAGATTTCTAGAAATGATATCTTTGGGTGTAAGAAGGCTAATACTAGAACTACTTTCTAGTTGTTCTATAATTATATCAGTCATGGTAACCCAAAACATCATCATAATACCAATCTCCAGGTGATAGTACCCACAATAACAACACTGAAACTTCCTAGTACACATAGCCTACTCATGATATGATAATTGAGGTCTGTTAGGATATATTTCCAGAGTGTAACATTTGCTCAGTTCTACTTATCTTAATAAGAAATCACATCAATGCTTTGAAAGAGCATAGTGGTTCCAGTTTCACAGAATTCAGTTTGCATGTCTTTGTTATATTCTAATAACATATCCAAATGTATATGTGAAGTATGATAAAAATATGGTGAATGTTTAAATTTTAAACATTTATTATTCATGAAAAATAACTTCCAAAACTGCTTCAGAAAGTGGCAAGAATGATGGCATAAGTGCGTTGGAAGCCAGGGGTAGTATTTTGAGAAAGATTAATGGCAACATATCTTTTATTGGAATAATTTTATTCTATAAGCCTTCATCATATTGTTTATTCACACCCTGTAAGTATTTGTATGCATACATACTAGTTTCATATCCTGTCACAAGATAACCAATTTGACAAAAATGTTCACTCGAACCAGCTATTTTATCACAAAAAGTTTAAAAAAAAGAAAGAAAAATAAAAAAATCAGGATTTTTATAAGATTTTTATAAGATTGCATTTAGCAAAATTATAAACCCACACAGGCCCCCCAAAAGGCTTGAATGTGCTTGTAATGGAGAGAACACCTCTTTCAAGACTGGTTTCCCTAGGATACAATCTGTATGCACTGATTGCTAAGATGTGAACACATAATCTCACCAAGAGATACTGCAATATTCTCCCAACACTCTCCATGTTTCATCAGTATGTGTCCAACATATCTACAGTAAAAGTAAAGAAACCAATTGGGGATGTAGCACAGTGATGGAGCACTATGTTAACATTCTCTAGGACCCAGGTTTAGTTCCCAGTACCAGAAGAGAAAAGAAGGAAATCAACAGCAAAACATTTGTTTATTTTTATAAATCTTGCTCCATTCACCTCTACTTGGGGTACAGCCTGCATCTTGTAAGAATAAGGGGTGATTTTAATTTAAGTACCTTGTAAACTTTCTATAAGTGTTCTTTGATATAAACACTTTCACATTTCCCTAAATATTCCATTAGACAAAAGTGGTTCCTACTTTCATTCCTGGCCCAGTGTAAATACTCTGGAAGTCCCTTCTTCTTCCTGCTTATCTCATCCATTGAACAGTGAGCTGCATAATGAAAAAGTCTATTTGAGAGTCACAGAATTGACAGCTATTTCAGGAAAAATCCATTGTGTGCTATGTGCTAGTGGTAAAATTGCAATGAAAAGGTTTCATGTTTCCTGACTTTTGCCCAGTTTCAGTAGAGTTATTTTTCACTTGATAAATATCTGTTACAGAACGGAACACAATATAATAAGAACAGTACCCTGTAGGACAATGTGACTAGGCATATAAGTTGTGAAGAAGGAATGGACTCAGAATCTGCTTGAAGAAGCTGGACTGATGTTAGCTCAAACAGAAGCAGTCAGATACCTTCTAGTTCCTGAAGAATTGAGTACAAAGATTCTCAAAAGGGATGTTGACAGTGAATATTTCTGTGTTAAATTCTACATAGCAATTAAGAGAGGACCTTCATCAAGATATGGCCTCTGGGGAAAGGCAGAGTACATAAAACTGGTCATACAGCTGGAAAGCTGAGAGATACAAACCTGTGAAAAATCATAGGAGTTTAGTACTTACTGAGTAATGAAGTAGTACATTTGGAAAGATATAATTTTATATGCCATTCCTTGTCATGCAAACAGCTAAAATATCACAATTTGTAAATAGTTATGTTGTTGTTGTTAGGTGCCACGGAGTTGATGTCTGACTCATAGCGACCCTATATACAATGGCAAAACACTATTGTCAGTACTTCTCTGCTATTCATAGGGTTTTCAATGGCGGATTGATTTTTGAGAGTGGGTTGCTGGGTCCTTCTCTCAAACCTACAGCACCTGGTATTCCCACGCATTCTCCCATCCAAATACTAACCAGATCCAACCCTGCTTGGCTTCTGAGATCTGATGGGATTGGATGCCATAATTATAGGGATTAGAAACTACTCCATTGTTTGTATATCAGTTCTCCAGGTACTTGGAAATCTGGGAATCTAATTTCTTCTTTCCTTCCTTCCTTCCTTGCTTCCTTGCTTCCTTCCTTGCTTCCTTCCTTCCTTCCTTCCTTCTATCCTTCCTTCTTCCCTTCCTCTCTTTCTCTGTTTCTCTTCCTTCCCTCTCTCTCTCTCTCTCTCTCTCTCTCTCTCTCTCTCTCCCCTGAGTGCTGGGGATTAAACCTAGGGCCCTGGTGATCCTAGGCAAGCACTCTACTACTGAGCTACATTCCCCAGCCACTGGGCTCCAATTTCAAGGCAAAAAAATCTGTTTTAAGCATCATTCTCAAGCAGATTAGGAATTATATTAAAACATAGAAAAATGAACAGTAGAACACACAGAAAATTAAAATCAGCCACAGTAATGTTACTACAAAGCTATAAATGCCCACATATTCTGAGAGGAGGAAATGAGGAAAGAGGTCCACAGCAGGCCTCTTGAAGAGATTCTTGTTCTATTCTCCCTTGCCTGCAGTAAAGATTTCAGGGGCACTTGGCAGATCCTTCGGGCCAACACTTCTATTTCACTGTATCCTAGTCCTTTGGTCTACCATTTGAAATTAATGCCACTCAGCTAAGGCACTGATCTCTAATGATTCTTTTGAAAAAATGAAAATTCATTAGGGAAGGACCATAAAATTAACAGCTATTCTTATCTGAACAATATCAGTGTGTCACATTATTTCTAAAAGACAGCTAGAAGAGACCTATCTCAGGATAGGAAGCAGGAGCTACACATTTTAATTAGGGATGGAGAGGAAAGAGAGTTGGAAATGGAGGCTGAACCTGTGAACATAGGTCTGGAGGGCAAATTTCAAGACATCATGGTTGGGGAAGAAGCTGCCAGCATAATAGCTGATACTGCTGGATAAGAAATGGGGGAGCAGAGGCACTTTTCCTTCAAGCACAGGACAGAGCTGGACTGGCAGGCATTGACCCTGCACTCACTGGGAATTCACAACAGACTCAGCAGAACTTAATCCAGGGGGGAGGTAAGATGCCTGATTCCCAGGTTGCACATAGGGAACTCCATTTGATTTCATGAAGTACACACCTTCTTCTATCACACACATACCTTAGAAATGTGAACAGGATCTTCAAACTAGAATGCACAGGCCACGGTAGTACACAGAGCTATCAGGACATACACTAGCATGGAGAGAGAATTGCTTTCTGGAGCCTCAATTTTCACATGTAGTTTTCTCTAAAAGTGATCTGCTTAAGAATGGGCCCATTAAGGGGGCATCATGCTGGTTCTTTTCTCTTTAATAAAACTCCTCCCACTTTACACACCAAGGGCACACCTTTTACTCATTCTATCAGGGTAAAAGCTCCTCCAATCAAAGGGACAAAGAAGGTATTGGTGTAAATGAAGCCTCCTAAGGTCCTCCACCCACACAAATTTTTTCCCTCCCCTCCCTCCCTCCTTTCCTTCCTTCCTCCTTTCCTTCCTTCCTTCCTTCCTTCCTTCCTTCCTTCCTTCCTTCCTTCCTTCCTTCCCTCCTTCCTTCTTCCCTTCCCCCTCCTCTTCCTGCTCCTTCTTTCTTTGACATGGGACCTAAGTAATTCAGGCTGGCCTTGGAAATCACAATCCTCCTGCCTGGCTTCTGAGGGCTGGGATTACAGGTGTGTGTCACCACAACAGGCTTGCTTTGCCTTTCTTAGACAAATTTCTCTAACAGTGAAGATCAGCTTTAAAATTGGGGTATTTGGGGCTCTCTTGGAAGTTTTAGATTTTTGAATTCAGACAGTTTGTGGAGTGAATGAGGAGAATGATGATACCACATGTCCTCATGTCCTGCCCTTGCCCTGAGAGAAGGGCAGGGCCTCTGATTGTTAGAAGTTTTTCTTTTACATTTATTGGGATATATTCACATGTCATAAAATTTATCCACTTGGTGTAGACAATCCAATGGTTTTTAGTTTGTTCATAGAGTTGTATGGCCATCCCTTAAATCAAGTTCACAGTAGTTTGTTTTTATTAGTTAAAACATAAAACACCTCCATAAATTAGCACCCATTCTCTAGTCCTCTCCCCACTCAAATGACTCCCACTCCCCAACCTGAGGCCATCATTTATCTACTTTCTGTCTCTACATATTTGCCCATTCTGTACTTTCAAACAATCCTTCCTTTCTGACATAATTTTATATCTTTGCACCAGCACTTCTTACCTCTCTTTATCTGAAATTCTCCCAGTGTCTGCTAACCACTCTTCTACTCTCTAGTTCTATGAGATCAACTTTTTTAGGTTTCATATATGAATGAAATTCCACAATTTATACACTTAAGTTTTGGAAGTAACATTAGTTCCCTTAACACAAACTTGCTGATTATGAGCAGTTTCAAATTTATAAGAAAAAGGTTCTATGAGTATTTTTTTAAATGGAGGCATACTGATTTGGTTTTTATGGCGGTGTTCTTGATAAAAGAAAGCTTTAGAGTGATTTTTTGAAATAGTTCAATAGTTAATGCACACATTATCCTTGCAATACTAGGGATCTATTCATCTTTTCTTGTCATATATGAGATCAGAGGTATAAGACCAAAGAAAGTTTTCACACTCTAATAGGACAAATTTTCCAGCTACCAATTATTGAATATACTCAGTGTTCCAGGATTCATAGGGGCCTTATGCAGTAGTTTTTTAAGTCCTAAAGCCAGCTAGTGAGGTAGCAACCATGGTGTTAAATCTATTTTATAGATTAGGAAATGGAAGCACAGAGAATTTAAACAGTAAATTCCAGAAAGTGGGAGTCAAGATGTTATACCCTAAGTTTGTTTCTCCTTTCCTTTCCTTTCCTTTCCTTTCCTATCCTTTCCTTTCCCTCCTTTTTGCTTTCTCTTTTTTCCTTCTTCTCCTCTTCCTCCCTCCCCTTCTCTCACCACCATCACCACCACCTCTACTTCTCCTCCTCCTCCTTTCTCCTCCACTTCCTCCCCCTCCTCCTCCTCCTCTTCCTCCACTTCTTTTCTTCTGTGTGTGTGTGCACACTACATGAGTTAGGGCCTATTGTTGTTTTTGAAGTACAATAGTGTCATTTCAAAACATACTTTCTGTCCCAAATGGTGAGATGATTATTATAAGGTTATAAAACCATCTGTGATAAAGTACACATAATAGGGACTTAGTAAATATTCCTTTGTTTTTCCTTTCATTTCTTATAAAGAAATTTGTTTGTTTCTTCCCTATAAAATCCAATGTTTACCTTGAGAGGAGATCTTATTGTTATGTTGTTGTTGTTGTTGTTGTTGTTGTTGTTGTTGTTGTTAGGTGCCATAGAGACAAGTCTGACTAATAGTGACCCTATGTACAGCAGAACAAAACACTTCCCAAATCTGGGCCAGACACACAATCTTATTTATGTTTAAGCCCATTGTTGCAAACATTGTGTCAATCCATCTGGTGGAGGGTTTTTCTTTTTTTCACTGACCTACCATAATCATTCAAAAGCATTAGTTCTTCTCCTGTTTCCCTTGTTCAATGTCCAGCTTTCAAAACCGCATGATGTGACTGAAAATACCATGGCATGAGTCTGGCAGACCTTCTTCTTCAATGTGATGTCTTTACTTTTTAATACTTTAAAGAGATCTTTTGCTACAGCTTTTCGCAGAGCAATGTGTCTTTTGACTTCTTGAGTGATGCTTCCGCAGGTGTTGATTATAAAGTCAAGCAAAGCAAAATCTTGGATAACCTCAATCTTTTCTCTATTTATTGTGAAGTTGCATGCTGACCCAGATGTAAGGAATTTTTTTATTGATATTTGTTGCAACCCATACTGAAGGCTATGATCTTTGATCTTCATCAGTAAATGTTTCAAATTCTCTTCATTTTCAGCAGAGTTGTGTCATCTGCATAACGCAGGTTGTTAATGAGTCTTCCTCCAATCCTGATGCCGCATTCTTCCTCATAAAGTCCAGCTTCTTGGATTATTTGCTCAGCATATAAATTGAAGAGATATGGTGAAAGTGTACAGCCTTGATGCACACCTTTCTCAAATTTAAACCAGGCAGTGTTTCCTTGTTCTATTCAAATAACTGCCTCCTGGTTCACGTACAGATTCCTCATGAGTACAATTAGCTGCTCTGGTATTCCCATTTTCTGAAATGTTATCTGTAATTTGTTATGATCCACACAGTCAAATGCTTTTGTGTACTCAAGAAAACATAGACATCTTTCTGATATTCTCTGTTTTTGGTTAATATCCACCTGACATCAGCAATGATGTCCCTGGTTCCCCTCCTTCTTCTGAATCCCACTTGATTTTCCAGTAATTCCCTGACTATATACTGCTGCCGTCGCTTTTGATGATCTCTAGTAAAATTTTGCTTATCTATGATGTTAATGATATTGTTCAATAGTTTCCACATTCAGTTGTATCCTCTTTTTTGGGAATAGGCACAAATATAGATCTCTTCCAGTCAGTTGGCCAGGTAGCTGTTTTCCAAATCTGTTGACACAAACATGTCAACACCTCCAGTGCTGCATCTGTTTGTTGAAACATCTCTATTGGTATTCCATCAATTCCTAGAGCCTTGTGTTTTGCTAGTTCTTTCAAGGCAGCTTCCACTTTATCCTTTAGTACCATTGATTCCTCTTCATGTGCAACCTCATGAAATGGTTGGTCATTTACCAATTCTTTTTTGTATAATGACTCTGTGTATTCCTTCCATCTTCTTTTGATGTTTCCTGCATCATTTAATATTTCCCCTGTAGAATCTTTCACTATTGCCCCTAGAGGCTTGAATTTTTTTCTTCATTTCCTTAAGTTTGTGAAACACACAGCCTGTTCTACCCTTTTGGTTTGCTGCCTCCAGCTGCTTGTACATGTCATTATAATATTTATTTTTGTATTCTCTAGCTGCCTTTTGAAATCTTCTGTTTAGTTACTTAACTTCATCATGTCTTCCTTTTACTTTAGCTGCTAGACATTTAAGGGCAAGTTCCAGCATCTCTTTTGACATGTAATTTGGTCTTTTCTTTTTTCTTGTCTTTTTAATAACCTTTTGCTTTCTTCTTGAATGATATCTTTTATGTCGTGCCACAACTTGTCTGCTATCCTAACATTTGCATTTTAATGCATTTGCGTTTAATGCATTTGTGTTTAATCTGTTCTTGAGGAGGTCTCTGAACTCAGGTGGGATATACTCAAGGTCATACCTTAGTGCTCATAAACTTGTTCTAATTTTCTTCAGTTTCAGTTTGAACTTGCATATGAGAAGTTGATGGTCTGATCCACAATTAGCACCTGGTCGTGTTCTGACATTTGATATGGAGCTTTTCCATCATCCCTTTCCATATATGTAGTCAATTTGGTTTCTGTATGTTCCATCTGGTGAGGTGCATGTGTATAGTCACCGTTTATGTTGGTGAAAAGATGTATTTATATGAAAAGGTCATTTGTCTGACAAAATTCTATCATGTGATCTCCAGAATCTCTTCTGTCACCAAGGCCATATTTTCCAACAACTGAGCCTTCTTCTTTGCTTCCAACCTTTGCATTCCAGTTACCAGTAATTATCAGTACATCGTGATTGCATGTTTGATCTGTTTCAGATTGCAGAAGCTGGTAGAAATCTTCTCTTTCTTCATTTGTGGCCTTAGTGGTGGGTGCATAAATTTGAGTAATAGTTATATTAACTGGCCTTCCCTATAGGTGTATGGTTATTATGTTATCACTGACAACATTGTATTTTGGGATAGATCTTTAGATGTCTTTTTTGACGATGAATGCAACCCCATTTCTCTTTAGTTTGTCCTTTCCAGCATAGTAGACCATATGATTATCTGACTCAAAATGGCCCATGCTGGTCCCTTTCAGCTTACTGATGCCTAGAATGTCAATGTTTATGCACTCCCTTTCTCTTTTAATGATTTATAGTCTTCCTAGATTCACACCACTCACATTCCATGTTCCAATTATTAATGGATATTTATAGTTGTTTCTCCTCATTTTGAGTTGTGCCACATCAGCACATAGAGGTCCCTGGGACTTTACTTCATTTCTGTCATCAAGGTAGACTCTACTTTGAGGAGGCAACTCTTCCCTAGTAATCTTTTGAGTGCCTTCCAACCTGGGGGGCTCATTTTCCAGCACTATCTGACAGTGTTTCTTTGCTACTCATAGGGTTTTCAATGGCTAGTTGCTCTGGGAGTGGTTTGCCAGTGCCTACTCCCTAGTCTGTCATAGTCTGGAAGCTCAGCTGAAACCTGTCTACCATGGGTGACCCTGCCAGTTTCTGAGATACCAGTGGCAGAGCTTTCAGTTGCATTCCAATACACAAGCCCCCACAGTGCAGCAAACTGACAGACATGTGGGGGCTTATTTTTATAGGTTCATATAATATTTATATGGGCTGGGATTTAGCTCAGTGGGTAGAGCGCTGTGCTGCAGTCTCTGAGGCCCTGAGTTCAATTCCCAGCACCGCAAAAATGGAACAAGGGCCTGGCAATCCACTCCCAAGGCAATCCCAAAGCACTCAGCCATTGAAAACCCTATGAGGGTCACTATAAGTTGGATACCGACTTGATGGCACCTAACAACAACATAACAACATAATATTTATATATTGTATATTTTTAATGTATGCTCCAATTTAGAAGTCAAAAATAATACAACAAAATTTACCATTCAAGTACTCTTAATATCAGGCATTGAGTATCTGAGAAGAAAAAAATCTCAGAAAAAAACTCAGAAGACACCTAATGTGAAACCCTAATGCTCTGGAGATTCATAGGGGCCCAGTGATGCTAAGAGACATGTCCAATTGGACAAGACGTAAGACCAACCCTAAGAATTATCTTAAGGAGCTTCTTAGCTGTCATAGAACATTTAGAACCATGGAAACAGGTGCCTGATTGTCCTTGGATTTGCATAGAGGAGGAAAGCACCATGGAAAAGTTTCCACAGTTGAATTCTGATTTCTTCTTCTTCCTCTTCTTCTTCCTCCTCCTCTTCTCCTTCTCTTCTTCCTCTCCTCCTCCTCCTCCTTCTTCTTTTCTTTCTACTTTACCTCCTCCTCTTCATTATTATTGTTATTGCTATTATTATTGCTATTATTATTGCCATTATTATTATTGTTGTTGTTGTTATTGTTATTATTACTATTACATGGACCACAGGTCTTCAAAGTAGCCAACCTGGACCTGTAGATAATCCAGATTCCTGAGGTAAGGTCATCAAAGAGAGGACATCTGGCAGATCAGATGCAACTGAGTAGCCTAGGTATTAGTAGACTAGTGAGCACTTGAGGCTGTATTTAACTATCCTTAATGTATATTCTTCCCATCTCCAATCCCCTTCCTGCTATTACTTTTCATTCAAACAGCCCTGTCTTCCCCAGTACCTGCAGAAATCAAAACAGCCTTCCACATGGACCAGGAGTCCAATAGTCTAGAAACTCCATGAGTTACAAATGGTAAGTCGGACATTATCAGTTGGTCAGTGGAGAAGGATTTCCAGAGCAGCAAAGAGAGGGGAAGCCATAGAGTTATAAATAGCAGCATTGGTCACATACTTGAACTTCTCAGCCTATATAGGTCTCTAGAGGGACCAATTAGGGAGGTGGCTCCTAGCACAAGTCTGGCTTACTAAGAAAGTGTAGTAAAAACTGAACATTTCAGATTTACAGTATTAATGTATATGTTACACATTTTCACTCACAACCAGATAAACCAAAGAAAAATTTGTATTTCACATTCATTTAAGTAAGTAATTGCTGAAGGCATGATGCTAGAATCTCTTTCTTGATGGAACTTTTAGATAAGGCATTGGGAAAAATGCTTGGGGGATAGGTAGATATTTTGGAGCTTCACAATCCACTTCAAACTTGCACATATGGCCATGAAAGTATGCAGATGAGGCCCAATTGACAAAAGCAATTGGAATCTAGAATTTATCCCAAGCATGTGTGCTTCTCCAGCATTACCTCAAACAGAAAAGAATGAAAATTACTCCAAGGTACCTGCTAACTACTTATTATCTTCCCTCTCCCATTCCTTAATCAAATAATACCTAACGCTTATACAGCATATATTAAGACAGTACATGCTCACTTAACATTGTCCCATTTAACTAGTATAGTATTTTGCTAAAGTTATCTTAAAATATGGCATTTTCCCTTGTATTTCAATTTTTCTCTTTACTCCTCTGTTCAAGCTATTTTATTTTCTTCCAAAGAGAACTGAAAAAAGACCTATCTTAAATCAAGAAGGCAAAGTAAATTGTTTATAATTTAAAACTGTACTTTTATATTAAATGATCAATGCTCTTTCAACCTTACTCAACATGATATTTATTATATTGGCATACTCCTCTTTGAGTATCTTTCCCAGACAAGTAAAAAAATCACCTAGTGATAGGATTTGACTCTGTGCACTTATGCATATTGCTTCATTTTCTCTCCGGTAGCCATCAATAACTGGATTGTTACTGTGATAAAATAGCCATAAAGTCTTGTTCTGCATGTATTGTTTAGGCCAGTAAAGCGCCATGTGTGCTTTCACTCTATATACAGTAAGTGTTCCTTCTTAGAGAATCAGTAGTTTACTAGAAGAAAAGATAGGAGACACAGTCTAACACATATGCATAGGAAAGGATTTCCTTAACCAGTCTCCAGTTGCTTGGGGAATTTACACCAAGAATTGATAAATGGGATTACATGGAATTAAAAAGCTTCTTACAGCTTCTGTTTCCTTCTGACAGGAAACAATGAACAGAGTTAAGGAAGAGCCCCCTGAATGGGAGAAAATTTTCCCATCCTACACATCCAACAAAGGACTAATTTCTAGACTCTACAAAGAACTCAAGAAAGCATATCCCAATACAACAAATAACACAATTAACAAGTGGGCAAAGGAAATGAACAGACAGCTCTCAAATGAAGAAGTCACAAAGCTAAGAAGAGCATGAAAAAATGCTCAATATCCATAGGCATTAGGAAAATGCAAATCAAAACAGCTCTGAGATTCCATCTAACTTCAGTGAGAATGGCCAAGATCAACAAAACAAGTAATAACAGATGCTGGCAGGATGTGGATAAAAGGAACACTCTTACACTCTTGGCAGGATTGTAAATTTGTTCAACCACTTTGGAAATCAATATGGAGATACCTCAGAAAACTAAAAATAGAACTACCATACGGCCCAGCTATACCACTATACTGAGAATATATTCAAAAGAAGACAAGTCATCATACCACAGAGACACCTGCATCTCTATATTCAGTGGAGTTTTCTTCACAATAGCAAGGATATGGAACCAACCAAGATTCCCGTGAATAGAAGAATGGATAAAAAATTATGGTACATTTACATAATGGAATATTACTTAGAAATAAAAATGAAATAATGTTATTTGTAGTAAAATGGACAGAACTGGAGACTATCATCTTAAGTGAATGAATACAAGCTCAAAAAGAGAAATAGCATAGGTTTTCACTTATATGTGGGACCTGAATATTACTTAAAGGAAGAAAAAATTTTATACATGAGTTGATATATAAAAATGCACAGTTAAACTTAGCAAAGAAAGGATATTATAAAGAGTAGAGGAGCTGGGTGTGGTGGCGCATGCCTATAATCCCAGCGGCTTGCGGGCAGAGGCAGGAGGATTGCAAGTTGGAGACCAGAGGCAGTCTGTGTAACTTAGCGAGACCCTGTTTCAAAAAGTAAAAAAAATGGGCTGAGGGTGTAGCTCAGTGGCCCAGCACTTGCAGAGGATGCAAGTGCGAGGCCCTAGGTTCAACCCCCAGTACTGGAAAAAAGGAAAAAAAAAAAAGAGTAGAAGAAGGAGGGAGGGAACTGACAAAGGCAAGAGAAGATTGCAGAAGGGAGGAGAAACAATGTAGTGGGATAAAGTAGGAGAGGATAATATCAATGGAAACAATGCAACTTCATGAGTACATGGGAAAAATAGGGGAACATAAACTAAACATGAATATGAGTTTTACTACATATTAGTCAAAAAGTAAAGATGTCACATTGAAGATGAAGGTACACCTGACTCCTGCCATGGTATATTCAGTCATATCATATGGTTGTGAAAGCTGGACATTGAACAAAGAAGACAGAAAAAGAATTGATGCTTTTGAATTATGGTGCTGGAGACGAATATTGAATATACCATGGACTGCCAAAAGAACCAACAGATCTGTCCTTGAAGAAGTGCAACCAAAGTGCTCCTTGGAAGCAAGAATGGCCAGACTGTGTCTTCTGTATTTCAGCATGTAGTCAGGAGGAAACAATCCCTAGAGAAAGACATCATGTTTGGGAGAGTGGCAGGTCAATGAAAAAAAGGAAAACCCTCCACCAGATGGATTGACACAGTGTCTGCAACAATGGGCTTAAGTATAAATAAGATCATGTGCCTGGCACAGAACTGAGAAGTGTTTCGATCTACTGTATATAGGGTTGCTATGAGTAGGACTTGATGGCACCTAACAACAACAACAACAACAACAACAACAACAACAACAAAGATATCACATCAAAGAGAAAGGTGCATCTGACTCATGCCATGGTATTTTCAGTTGCATCATATGGTTGTGAAAGCTGGATATTGAACAAGGAAGACAGGAAAAGAATTGATGCTTTTGAATTATGGAGGTGGAGATGTCTATTGAATATACCATGGACTGCCAAAAGAACCAACAGATCTGTCCTTGAAGAAGTGCAACCAGAGTGTTCCTTGGAAGCAAGGATGGCTAGACTGTGTCTTATGTATTTTGGACATGTAGTCAGGAAGGGCCAATACCTGGAGAAGGACATCATGTTTGGGAGAGTAGCAAGTCAATGAAAAAAAGTAAAACCCTGCCCTAGATGGATTGACACAGTGTCTATAACAATGGGCTTAAACATAAATAAGATCATGTGCCTGGCACAGAATTGAGGAGTGTTTCATTTTGCTGCACATAGGGTCGCTATGAGTCAGACCTGACTCAACAACACCTAACAACAACAACAACAACAGCAGCAGCAGCAACAACATATTAGTCAAAAGTTTCCATAAAGCTCATAAATTGATAAAATTGTAACCAAAAGTGATATAATAGTTGCATAATGGGAAAAGCAAATGGTGTATTACTTTGTACTCCACCAAAATTTACCAATAGAAAGGAAAAAAAGAATCAGTAGCTTGGGATGTCTTAGGCCATTCTTCTTATTTAAGTCACAGAATGGACATTGATTTAGACCTGAACTAGAAAAAAATAATTCATATTCCCACCAAACTTGGCATTTGCCTCAGTGCAACTAGACTTTGATCTAGACTATTGTTTAACATAAACAATTAGTTTTGCAGCTGCATTTTAATGGATATCCATGCAGCTGCATTTTTAATGGATATCATCATTTTAATATATTGAGGTCAAATGAGATTTGATTATGAGGAAAGTCTAGATAGTTATTATGAGTAAAAATGATTTAAATGAAAATTGCTAATGTTCATAATATAAATTTGCTAATTTGTCTTTTGTGGCAAATATCATTGCAATAATGGGCACTTTTTAGGTACATTATATGGTACATAACATTAGGACATTTGATCTTAAAACAATAATTTACCATTAAGTCTTTCTTTTCAAAGTTGTTAAAATCCTTTACATGGGGAAACATCCATCATACTCCAAGGATGCCAGCCTTTTAAATACTTTGAAGATATTTTAAAATACTCTTGTAAAGAGAAAAATGGCTCTCTCATTTGAATTTGATTTTGCAAAAACATCTTAAAAGATTTAACAATAAGCATACCATAAAATATAATATCCATGTTATAAATAATACTAATGGCAATAAATGGGCTTTTGATCTGTGATCCCATTACCTCATAAAAGTGACTTTTATATAATTAATTTTAAAAATCTCCATTTTTCAGGTATGAACATATTTCCATAAGAAAAAATGTATGAGATCCCAAAACCTGATGGTTTTATAAAGACTGTCTATACATACAGTGGGAGAGAGAAAAATTGTATAACCATCTAAACACAGACATTTTCTGTAATGGCTTGGGTTTTGTTTGGGGTAGCAAAGGAGGGTTAGATTATTTTTGGTTTTGACATATTGAACCCACTGCCTCATACTCCCATTTGATTTTGAATGTGTAAATCATTCATGTTTGCTATTACAAGACAAATGATAGTCAATCAATAATTAGGATCAGGAATCCTCAATCTATTCTTCAATGAATAATTATCATGCTATGTTGCTAATATAAAGCTTTGATCTATTTAAAACAAAAAATCCTAATTTTTATTCTGATGTAGTATAAGAAAATCATAGAAGAATGCCTATTGATTTGGGGAGAACTCAACAAACAACTACACTATAAATAGAATCATGCTCATGGAAAACAGACTTATAATCTATTTTTTAATCAAATCTGTCCTGTATCTACTTCTTTGTAATGAACAAATACAAATTGGATTGAAGGAATAGTAGTAAAGTCGGTTTCCCATGGGTATGAAGGTGAGATATAATCTATTTGTTGATATAATTTAATTTATAATAGTTTATTTCACAAAATATATCATGAATAGGTTTATATTCATGGAACATTTATTGATGGCATACTAAGTAACAAGGACAGTCCTAGAGAATGAGTATACAGAGGTAAAAGTTACATTCTGTTGTTGTTCTCAAAAAATATCAATATACAAGTCCAGTACATGGATATACCTGGTCTAAAAAGGAAAATATAGGAAAGTTATTTGAATAAGGTGTGGTGTCAAATGAAGGATTCTCAACATAGGTAACGCCTCATTGAGATTTGAAGTTATAGTAAGAGTTATCCAGAAAAAGAACCAGAATATGGATATTTAAGATAAATATATTACATGAAAAGGATGCAAGCAATAGTAAGTCAAAAGAAAAAAGGTCTTAGTATGACATATGACAATAGTGTGTAATGGAGGCTATCATAATAGGAAATAAGAATGGATTTAGGAAAATGTGCATATGAAAGAACTTGTCATGCTAAGCTAATGAGTTTAGATTTTATTCTAAGAGAAGGAAAAGGAGATGGCTGTGTCAAAGAATTTTACAAAGAGAATATGATCAGTTATATTTTTAGAGTTTTGCCTTGGATATGATTATGAAGGATGGATTTGATAAGAGGTTATTATAAGGTATTGTAGGAGAAACAAGGACCCATTCCAAGTCAGTAACAATGGACACAGAGTGTAGGAGACTTGGTAAGAAGAGTTGGGCACCTTTTGGATGAAAGCAGCAAAGGAAGAGTCTATGATGGATTATTAGTTTCAGGCGTAGGAGATTGCAGGGGATCCTGGTATTATTCACAATGATAGAGAAATAAAAATAAGAATAATTATGATGGGAAGTGTTATGGTTGAATCTAAAATGTCCCCCAAAGGTCATGTGTTTAATCAGTTTGTTCCCAGCTGATGGCACTATCCTAGGAGGTTATGGAACTTTGAAAGGCAGGACCCAGCTTGGTGGAAGTGGTCATCAGAAGCAATGGTTCTGATGGTCATCAGAATGGTCATCAGAAGAAATGGTTGGAGAGATAAGAGGGAAGCAAGGAAGTAATAGCTGTCCATGGGAATTAGGGGAAGAGAATTTTCAAAATTCAGAAAGAGATCAAATTAAATGCTGTACATACTTATTGGCAAGAAGATATCTTGTGACAAACTCTTTAATTATATTCAACAGTGTGATGATAGGATGAGGAATGGAGATGGTAGATAAGTAGAAGAGAATCAAATAAAAGAAAGAGAGATGTGGATAATGTGTCCCAGAATTTTTACAGGGCGCTAGGTAGGGTGTGATCTTCAATAGATTATGCAGTCTCCAAAGTACTAGAAATATGTCATCTCCAATATGCATATTCCTCCTATGCCTCTCAAGTGCCAAAGAAGCAGATAGTTTTCTTAGTGACTTAAAGTCTTCATACATTAGCTGTATATATCGTTTCATAACATCATAACCATTCCTACATGGACAAGGTGTTTCACTAAGAAGTGAAAATATAGCCTACCAACAAGGCATTTGTGCTTCATAGCACCTGACAATCAGTTTGAGGATATTGTTAATGAACTGACCACTAGTTCTAGCCTCATGCAAATTCATTTTTGTTCCCCTTTGTTTCACAATGGTAGCAAAGTCTGTCAGATATAGTATGCTTTCTGGGTACATGAGGCTCCTAGGGAATGCTATAAATTTTGGACAAATGAACTTTATTTAAGTCCATTATGGAAGTGGGTAAGTTGAATAGGTGTGTTTTACATGAGTGTCAAGAAGAAATTAAATGAGAAAGGAGAGATCAGAAATGGCACTATGTTGCGTTTATTTTTTCCCTGCATATTTATTCATTCGAAGCTTTCATGCCAGATGATGCCTCCAAGTACTAGGCAGAGAATGATCTCCAATGGATATAGCAAAAAATAAAATAAACAAAAACCTGTGCCATCAAGGAGCTTACATTAAGGAGTTTTACTCCAATGCAGATAGGGGAAGCCACAATAAACAAGTCAAACAAAGTGTATCATATGTTAGGTGGTAAAAGACCTCTGGGGAAAAGTTAAGTAAGGAAGGGGTACAAGTTTTTGCATGTATGGGTCAGGGAGGGAACATGAAATAGGATAGCAAGTGAGGGCCCCACTAAGAAGGTAAGATTTTAGTGCAGACCTAAAATTATTGAGGTATTAAGCAATAAAATGGCTTTCTCTGACAAAGAAAAAATGCAAAACATGAAATGGGTGAGTACTTGGGATTTCCTAGGAACAGAAAGAAAACCAATATGACTGGAGAGAGATATCACACACACACACACACACACACACACACACAAAAAAAAAAAAAAAAAAAAAAAAAAAAAAAAAAAAAAAAAAAAAAAAAAAAAAAAAAAAAAAAAAAAAAAAAAAAAAAGAAAGCCGAGAGAGATAAATACCAAACAGTTAATTGGGAAAGAGAATCTACCAGATCTTGGGTTACTGTAAGGATTGTGCTGAGAGATCTTGGATCAGAAAAACCTGATTCTGGAGTTCTAAGGGACATCTTAAATCTCAAAGTATAACATATCATTTTTCCATCAGTATATGCTTTCTCTTTTAAGTGTAGAGCTTTTGTAAATGACCTCCTTTATCCTTTAGACTCCATCACAGGAACTCTCCCTTCTTGAAGACTACAGAAATTAAGCATTTTTTCTCAGAGGGAATAGTTTCAAGTGAGGGCAGTCTTTGTGTCATTGAAAAAGGACGAGTAAGACAGTGTGGAAATTTGAAATAACCTTTTCCAGCTTTGAGAAGAGAGTAATGGGTTAAAGTCAGTTTTTTTTTTAACCAAAACATTCATTAGGAAAAAGAAAGCTTTCAGATAAGAATTTTTAAGATGTTACAAGAAATTCACTCCTTTGCAACTGAAAGACTACTTTATCAATACCAAAATCTCCTCAAATGGAATATGACTCATTGGTAAAGAAAGAAAGGTTGTTGTTGTTAGGTACTGTCATGTCTGACTCATAGCGACCCTCATAGGATTTTCAATGGCTGATTGTGTTGGGATTGCCTCAGGGGTGGATTGCCATGTCCTTTTCCCATTAAATTGTGAGAGGCTGCTAAGCACCAAGTCTACGCATCCCTGCTATTCCTATGGATTTCAGTGGCTTCAGTGGCCCTTGTCTGAGGGGTGGTCTCTTGGGACCATTCTCCCATATTTGTGGCTTGGGGATTGAACCCAGATTCTCATGAAGGAAGGAGTGGCACTCTACTGACTGAGCCAAAGCCCCAGCCCAGAAAGAAAGGTAAGACATAAAATAAGCTACCTGTGGATCTTCCACATAATTATTTTTTTACCATGTCTATTATTGAGATAACTTTTAAGTGCCTTCTTGCATATACCTGATGTGGTATTTTAAATTGGAATTTATGTACTACATTTGTTCAAAGGCATAAAAAATAAGGATACTAAGGTAGAAAGCACTTGGTACCACTAATTCAATGATGCCCATATCTATTAGAAGTAGTGCCTGATTCCATGATATACAATTATTGGTCTTCCCCATGTGTCTGCCAGCTTGTTGCGCTGTTGGAGCTTGCATGCTGCTGTGATGCTAAAAGTTAACCAGTATTTCAGATACCAGCAGGCCACCCATGATGGACAGGTTTCAAGTGAGCTTCCAGATTAAGACAATCTAGGGAGAAGGACTCAGCAGCCTACTCCTGAAACAATTAGCCATTGAAAACCCTATGAAGAGCAGAGAAACACTGTAGAAAATGAGCCCCCGAGGCTGCAAGGCATTCAAGAAATGACTGAGGAAGTGTTTCCTCCTCAAAGTAGAGTCAAACTTAATGATGGGAATGGAGTAAAGCCCCTGGGCCTTCCTTTTACTGACTTGACACATCTCAAAATGAGAAGAAACACAGAGGCTACAACAATGGGCTCAAACATAAAAAAGATCATGTGCATGGTACAGTGTCAGGGAGTGTTTCATTCTGTTGTACATAGTGTCGCTATGAGTCAGATCTGACTTGATGGCACCTAACAAAATTGGTCTAGGAGCCTGGGTTTTCTTCCTGACTTTGTCATCAACAGGCATTTTGCTATTCTGGATTTTAGCTTTTGTACTTTTAAAAGGAAAAATTGGATGGACAAAAACTAAAACTTGCTTGTTAAGGAAATCTATGGAAATCAGCCACATTGAGTCCAGCTTTTTTAACAAGCTATGTGCTCAGCAATTCCTTCACATTATCTTACACTGCAATGTCAATTACATAGCATTGTACCCCACTCCCTTTTGTTCCCATAGACATTACGAACAGATTACAGTACTTCTCCCAATTGACTAAGTCAGAACTCAGAGTCAAAATTCCCATTTTTTTTTCCACTGCAGAGTGTCACAAGCAACCATAATCAAATAATTGAAGCTGGTAATCAAGTTGAAGATAATTTGTTGCTTTATCATTAGAGGCATGGCTATATCAAAAGAAACAATTCCTAATATAGCTAAGAAGAACATTGACATCCTTTCAGCCAATTTCTCCCACTCCTAAAGCATCCTAAAATCAGTTATACCAACATAAAGTAATGCTGGTAACGTGAGCATAACCAAACTGGATCAATTAGCTTTTCAGTCAAAAGGTCTGAGTGCATAGAATTTATTTCCTCTCTTTATGAAGTCTGCCACTACCCTGAGAGGAGAGCCTTCTGTAAAAGAAATAAACTCAGGCATTCAACAAGTAAAGTCAAAGACTCCTCGATCTTTATTCTCTTACTTGTTTTCTTATTACCTAAATCTACAGGAGCTTAGATTGAGAAACCTGTATTTGTTTGAGTTCTGATGAAAAGCCCTAACTGTGTTATTAGAGAACTGATGAATTTTAATCTGATGACAGCTTGTGACCCACAAATTACTGTTTAAAATTAAAATGCATCCAAATGAAACTGGCAAGACAACTTGCAATCTGCTGTGATAAAACACCTTTCTAAAGCACTATATTAAATGTGAATACAATTCTTTTCTATGTAGTATATTGCAATTGAAATCTTCAATGCATTGCCTTATTAAACTCAAATTGGTTGAGTAATCTTATTTTTATGGGTTTTTATTTTGCAAACTAAGAAGGCAAAGTAGAGAAGGGTTGGCTTGGCTTTGGTAATATACCCTTTGGCAGGGCTCCAGGTATAATCTAGGGCTGCAGACTTCTAGGTTTCTCTGCTGATCAAAAGTCCTCTATTTTCCTCATCCCAAATGTTCATTTACAATAAATTACAAGTGTTTTCCGTGGGATTTAAGTTTATGTATAACTTTAACGTTATACTTACTTAAAATATATTAAATATGATCCTTAAAATTTACTTTATAGTAGTTTTTAAAAGAACTACACTGATATTTTTGATCAGCTAATTTATTACTAAACTTGAAAAGAATTGAGAGTTTTGGCATGGATGTTTTTATCAGTGCTATCATTAAACAATTATGTAAATAAAACTAATTCATTGTGTACATTTTCATTCCATATTGTAATATTAAAAAATTGTATGTGGTAGTAGAAGGACTCACCAGAGCTGTTTGCAAATAATTTAATAACCAAGTCATAGCTTTTCTTCTGGTTTTCAAGTGATATCAAAGAATTACTAAAAACCCACTATTTAATGTCATAATTATAATAATTAACATGTGTACTTAATTATGGCTTTAATGCTCCTGTACATTACTTGCTCAAAAGATTCATGACACATTAAAACATTAGCTAAAATAAGAAAGTACTACATTTTACTCCCATTAATGTGCATATAGAAAAGAATCACTCTTTAAGAGATATCACAAAAATTGTAGTTCCACAATAATTATTTTTGCTTATTACTCTTGGAACATAGTACACCCTCAATAAATGTGAATTGGAGAAAACGAATAGGTGTGCTCGGATGAGAAACTCAAGGAAAATGCCTAGTCTTTAGTTGCTACAGGACTACTGCATGGATAACTACTGTCGCAGCAGGGATTCTATCATCTTTCTACCGTCTTTTATTTTGGTTCATATTAGCATAAAAACCATAAAGGATGCAGTCCAACAAATCTCTGCTGTAGGTATTATAGAGGTGTTATGGATTTAAAAAGCAGGGTCTTAAATTCCCAGGTACTTTATAAGGTTGTTTCAATACAAGACTTAATATTGGTTTTAGTATCATACCTATTTCTATTTGGGAGCAGCTTCACTGTCACTGTTTGTTAGACTTTACCAAATCTGTCCCAGGGATAGTGACTATCCCTGGCTTGTGGGCTTTGAAACTGGTTGGATTTTTGTTTAGTGGCAGTGGGCGCTGATCATGGTGCTGAAAAGAGGATCTTGTTCGAAACCTTTCCTTCCTCTTATTGGTTTAGAAAATTCGAGTGACAAGAACGGGGCCAAAGGAGCCTGGAGCAGCATCATGAATGTGAACCGTGTATTTCTATGTTTTGGGCAGAGATGTGGTCCATTAGGTTACAGGCAATGCATCCCTAAGTGCTCTCCCTCAGCCGAGAGACCTTATGAATGTAGCCTCTGCAGTAGAAAAAATTACATCCAGCAGGATGTCTTGTCTTTCTCCTGAAAAATGGGCAGTCAAGTGCATAGCGTAGAAACAGACGCAGGGAGGCGAGATGGGGAGAAGGGGAAGCAAACCTATATTCATATTGAAAATGCTCACTAGGATTCATACAAAGTAAAAAGAAGAGAGAGTGAGCTGATTTAGCTTAAGTTTTCAGGCTCAGTCTTCCAACAGGTGTACTTCCTCACCCCTGGCCTTACAGATACTCTCCTGCTTTGCCTCTAAGCCTTCCTTTTCTAGACAAGCTTTTCCTAGAGTCCTTAAGCAAGTGCAGTTTCCCATCTCCTCCACAGCTCCCGCGGAACGCCCGGCAACCCCTTACCTGCAGCGTGAAGATTAAGAAGCAAGCACAGCGCAGGGAAGGCGACTGCTCTCCACATAGTGTTTGCATGGAGAGGCGGAGGAGAAACTCCTCCACGACCACACTTCCCGCAGAGTGCTGTGAGAAAGAGCCACTGCCAAGAGTCCTCTGGTCCCCCAGATTCGCTCGCAGGGTCCTCGGCTGGGGTTTGCAGCGCGGTCTCCGGAGCCCAGAGAAACCAGCGCCAGCTCTACCTCCCCGAGAACTGGAGAGGGGAAGCAGAGCGGGAGGCGGCGGGGGAGGGGGGCGAGAGCGGGGCGGGGGAGAGGCGCGCAGAGGCGGCGAGGGCTTGGCCTTTTGCAAGCCCGCAGCCCCGGCCGTGACACCAGGCTGGACTCCGCGGCAGCCCCGGAGCCAGGCAGCGAGGCGGCCAGGGAAGCGCGAGCAGCAGCCCCGACGCGCCGAGGCGACTGAGCATGCCCAGCGCCGGCCTCAGCGGCAAGCGAGTTTCGGTAGAATTCCACTTCTCCGGGTCTTAGCGGTGGCTCCGAGGGGAGCGGGCTCCGCCGCCCGACAGGGCGGGGGTGGGGAGCAGGTTGCCCTTTGGGGCTGTTATTAGAGACAGAGGGTCTGTCACAAACCCGGGGATGCGGTGGTGGAGTGTGACAGATAAGGGCACGGCCAGAGAAAACGGAGGAGGGAGCTGCAGGAAGCTGCAAGCAAACAACCCACCTTCTCCAAATCTTGTTTTACACGTGGATTTAGCTCACTGCTGGGAATAGGCATTGCAAAGGGACCAGTTTCCCAGCACGCCACTACTGGAATTTAGGCGAGCTGAGCATTCTTGGCTGCTTAGGGAAGCATTCCCACCTGCAGCCTGCTTGGTGTAGGCAGTAACAGTGTATCCTGAGGGCGTCTTCTTCCTTCCTAATAGCTTCCCCCTCTTTGTTTCTCTTTCTCTACTCTCCAGTCCAGTCCTTGTACTTAAACTTCTTCTGGACTCAAGTCCAAACTGTATGACGATAGGGACAGAGAGAAATGAGGCTTTACATTTAGGCTAATGGAATATGTCCACGAAATGGAAGCCAGAGAAGACAACTTTTTGTTTTAGGGAAATGATTGTCTTTAGTTTTCATTTTATTTCTTAATGTGAAAGTAATAAAATTGCTTCCTGTCACGGGGCTCCTTTGGGCCAGCTGTGTCTCTAGGAAGGCCACCATAGTCTGATAGTTTGCATAATATAGGTGGTTTTTATTGCCCACCTCCATCTAAATCTTTGGGGAGTGTTAGGTTGTTGTTAGGTGCTGTCAAGTCGGTATCCGACTCATAGAGACCCTCATAGGGTTTTCAATGGCTGACCGTTTCGGGATTGCCTTGGGAGTGGATAGCCAAGTCCTTCTCCCATTTTTGCAGTGCTGGGAATCGAACTCGGGACCTCAGAGACTGCAGCACAGCGCTCTACCAACTGAGCTAAATCCCAGCCGGGGACATCCTTATTAGTCTAGTGACCAATTACCCTTAGCTAAGAAGTACCTGAGCCAGATTCTCTTGCTTAACTAATCACCAGCCTCTCTGCTTTTGTGTCTTTATGGATTTCTGTACCTCTTCTCTAATTGCCTCTACTTGGATCCCCCTTACACTAATGCTTACAATGTTCTAACTTTGTTCTCACTTTTCCAGAAAGCCCTGGGCTAATTCCAGATTATAGTGATCCTTCTTTCCACAACATTTGTTTAGCACTGCCATGTGTTTTTCTTTCAGGTAGTTTATTTACCTGTGGTACATCTTACAACAGCTGCAGTCTCCTTAAGAACATCAACATTTTGCATTAACTTAAATTGAATAAAGTTACTCTAGCCAAATAAGAGGTACTAATTAGCACTCATTGAATTGAGTTGCCTACCTCATTCAATGCTTTCTTCTTCCAACCTTTGAAAATTGAGACAGCTAATGGGAAATAGGGGGCTGGGATTTAGCTCAGTTGGTAGAGCCCTGCGCTGCAGTCTCTGAGGTACTGAGTTCAATTCCCAGCACCGCAAAAATGGGAGAAGGGCCTGGCAATCCCGAAACAGTCAGCCATTGAAAACCCTATGAGGGTCACTATGAGTCGGATACCTACTCCATCGCACCTAAAAACAATGGGAAATAGGGTGCCCACTGGGCCTTAAATTAAACAGGATCTCACGGTCATTTATTTCCTTTATAATTTATTTCATCCCCAGCTGACAGAGATAAGACCAGAAACTGCACTCCAATGGGTAGAGGAATGGGGAGAATGAGATATATTTGTAATATATTGACAGGCCTTTTTTCCTGAGACATAGAGAAACATGCAACACCACTCTTGCAACTGGCAGCCTCTATTTCCCCATGCAGGTGTGGTAGGTTCCATTTCTGCAGCACTGCCATTTCACTCAAACCACCCTCAGCCACAGCCTCAGCTCTTAAACCAGATCCCCCTTCCCCCAGTTTCCTTTGCCCACATTGCTCACAATATATCAAAACGTTACTTATAATTCTATTGTTTGTTGTCTGTTTCCTTAACCCCTTCTTCAGCAGTGGAATCTGATCTCCACATGATAGAAACTTTTGAGAACTTTATTCACTAAAGTATCCCAACTGCCTAGAACAATGCCGTACACAACATACATGCCCCAAAATGAACAAGTGATAAACTTCAATACAGCTAACTTGGTTCTTTGGAATTCTCATTAAATAGATCTTTGGGGTGAGCTATTTAGCTATGCTTAGAGTTTAGAAGAGAAACCTCCTAATCTAACACCTGGTATCAGAGCTGTTGCAGGGCTGGCAGATGGGGGGAAAATAACTGCAGTCTGGGGCTGAGGGTTAGCTCAGTTGGTAGAGTGCTGCTTTGTGTTCTCTAAGGCCCTGGGTTCAATCCTCAGAACCACAAAAATGGGAGAAGGACCTGGCTGTCTACTCCCAAAACAATCCTGAAACAATCAGACATTGAAAAACCTATGAATAGCAGCAAAGCACCAACAGTGCTGGGCTTGGCACAATGTTGGGGAGTTTTGTGTTCTGTTGTATACAGGGTTGCTGTGAGTTGGGCCCGACTCTATGGCACCTAAAAACTGCAGTCCACTTATAAAAGGTATGCTTCCCTGATTTTTTCTCCCTAAAATAATTAATTTCCAAACTCATATAGGTCCCCCAAAAGAATGCATTTATGGCAATGAAATAATGCTAAAGCTATCCCAGAACCCTTCACTTTCCCACAGATAATTCTGACATTTAGTTTGTGGGAAATTTAAAATTTCAATTAACATAATTGGCTATGACTTTGCCCACAAGTAGCCTGCTAGCTATATACCTTGCTCAGAGCTACCAGTACCTGAATCATTAAAATGTGTATGAAAATCTCTTAACAGCAAAAATTTCCAATTTCCAATTTGACTAGATATACTACTAGAATAGTCCAGCATGGTAAAAAATAACCTTGAGTGAGCTATAATTTTGGCTCCTGGACATTCATTATTAATTTACTTGAAAAAGATAAAGAAGCAAGAAAAATTCATAATCCTATATGAGTCCATCTAATATCATACTTCCAAAGGATTAGATCACATACCTGTGAAGTCAAAGAGCAATAAGTGAATTGGCTAATGAGCAAGAAGTCAACCCCTTACCTCTTTCAAAAAGATTCTGAGATCATGAGTGCTGTTTTTCTTTGCCTGAGATCTAATGTCATTGAAGGTGATTTGATGCTTTAGAGAAGAGGCTTGGGTAAAGCACTGCACCGGTTCTAATTTAGAGAATCATGGAAACTATTGGGACAGAATCATGCAAATTAGTACTGTCCTACAGAGCTATATCCTAAAGGAAATCACACTTTAAAAGATAAGTAGAAAATTTAAATCATGTGGACTTTTCACATCCAGCAGACGAATATTCTGTTTCTTATGAGGTAAGGTTCAGAGAAAATTTATACAGGAGAAAAACCTTTCAGAGCCTTCTCCAAAACAAACTTAGCTGCCACACTATATGCCTCCACATTAACCTGTCCAAGAATGGATGAAAATCATTCATTTATGCTATCCTTCCTTAGGACACTTTATATTGAGAAATTAGATCTATTAACAGAATTTCCCATTAAGTTATTTGGTTTATTATTTAAATATAATGATGGCTAAAATTCATTAAGTGCTTCCTACATATCAGGCTATAAGAAAGCACCACTATGATCTCATTTTAGAGATGAGACCATTGAGGCACAGAGAAGTAACTTGCCCCAAAAATCAAGCAGTTAAGTAATCAACCAAAAAATAAGTTGATAGAGTTCAGATGTGCATCCAGCTAATTTGATAACCAAACTTTTCCTATAATGCACAAACATACACACACACACACACACACACACACACACACCCCTCACACTCAGTTGTAGGTGGTTCACTGGAATTAAATAATTAGGTCAGGGCTAGGACATGAGGTGCTGTCCCTGGACCTGCAATGAAACTCTATTTTGAGAAACTTTCATAGGTGATTGTCTTTAGGAGAATGAGGCATTACTTATGGCAGTAGACTCTTGACCCTACCACCTAATAAACAAAGACAGGCTGCAAGTAAAATCATGCTTGAAAGAACATGTTGGCGAGATGCTTACCATAAAATGGAGGAAATGATTTCTTCTATGGAGGGTGGGGGCAGAGGTAGGGGTGGGTAGCAGGAAAGAAACTGTTAGTGAAGAACAGGAAATGAATGGAGTCTGGCTAATCGGTAGGCTCTAACTGCTTTGAATGAAGAGAAAGATCATGGAATTTTGTGATCTGGTAGAATAGATGTGGAGGATTCAAGGAACTTCTGAACACATATGGGAACAAATTGTAATAGTGACCAACGCCTCATTGGACTTGTAAAGGGCTTGCCCTGCTCCATCCTTTACAGTGCCACTTTGGCAACCTCAGAGTCCATTTTCTTTTGTCCAAGAGCTATCTTTTGTAATAGGAAAAAAAGAATATCTTTACAAGGTAAAAAAAAATGGATGGGAATTAAGCTATATTCAAAGTGGAATGGCTCAGAATGAAAAGGAGTGAACTGGAAATTTAGAGCTAAAGATATGTTCAAGTGTATGTATTTACCATTAATATTTTTAGTATTTCCCCAACTATAAAAAGAAGAACAATCTACCCTTCTGCATGAAGCAACAGCAAACAGTGCTTCTTCTGCATACAGCAAACAGTGAAACAGCAAAGAGCACTAAGGTCAGGGGAATAAAAATACTAAGATTTATACATGCTATACTGAACTCTTACAAAAGCTCTGTGAGGTATTGTTTTCCTGTTGTGATGGAGGAGATAACTGGAGTTCACTGAGGCTATTAATTTGGCCACAGTCATTAGCCAATAATGGAGCAGCTGGCATTCAAATTCAGGTTTGGTGACCTCTAGCACTATGATGTTATCGATTATGCTATACTGATTCCTTGCTTAATGACAAGCCTTACTTCTATTATTCAGCCATAAAGAAGAATGAAATCCTATCATTTGCAGAAAATTCATGGAACTAGAGGACATTATATTAAGTAAAATAAGCCAGACATAGAAAGACAAGTACCTCACGTTCACTCTCATATTTGGAAATTAAAAACAACTAATCTGGATAGAAGCCTACAGCCATACCACTGTGGCATCCAATCCTGTCAGATCATGGAAGCTAAGCAGGTTTGGGCCTGGTTAGTACTTGGATGGGAGGCCACCTGGGAACACCAGATACTGTAGGCTTGGGAGAAGGACTTGGCAACCCACTCCCAAAAATCAGTCATTAAAAACTGATAGGGTTTTCAATAGTTGATTGTATCAGGATTGTGTTGGGAGTGGTCTGCCACAACCTTCTCCCATTTTTGTGGTGCTTGGGATCAAACCCAGGTCCTCAGAAAATGCAGAACAGTACTGTACCAACTGAACCAAACCCCAACCCCTAGATTTTCTAGACATATATGAATTTTGCTATTTTAATAAAAAACAAAATATTAAAGGCAGGAAGTCTCTACATTCCTATAGATTTTACTATAATTTATCATTAACATTTTTATTTCAAAATGAAATACAAAGTTTCCTTGGAGCTAGGCCTTGTTACCACTGTATTGTATTGTCATTCACTCTGGCACTACAAAGGTCAAATTCACCCAAGTTGTTGATAACAGATTTATTTACAAACCACTGGCTCTTCCACATTAGCTCCCTGCCCATCCCAAGACATTAATCAGACTGTACTTATACCATCCATCAACCTGAGGAGCACACAGATGTAAAAGCCCTCTATTACAGCTGTGACTAGTTGGCCTGCAGCTGTAGCCTAGCCCTGTGGCATCTGATCTTGTCAGATCTCAAAAGCTAAGCACGGTCCGGCCTGGTTAGTACTTGGATGAGAGACCGCCTGGGAACACCAGGTGCTGTAGGCTTGGAAGATGACCCAGCAATCCACTCCCAAAAATCAATCTGCCATTGAGAACCCTATGAACAGCAGAGAAGCACTGACAATAGTATTTCACCTGTTGTAAGCAGGGTTGCTATGAGTGGGATACTGACTCGATGGCACCTAACAATAACAAAATTACTCAGGGTCATTTGAAGGCATTTTCTATAATATTTGGCCACTCTTGGATTTCCTCAAATGAGGCTACATTGGAAACACTTGTTCACTTAATAGCCCTAGACTCCAAGAATATCCCAGGAATACAGATAACAGCTGATTAAATAATTTAATCTTGCTCTATTTCTGTCGTCATTTTCTCCATATAACTACAAAATGATCTAAATGAACTTCTCTAAAATAGAGACTATATGCTTCTCTCACCAACTTCTCACTCTTTGAAACTAAGTGACAGTTTGATGCTTTCTCTTTTTTATACTTGTTTTTCTGTGCTTGCAACAGTATGTGTACTATCAAGAAGGAGGTATTTTATTAGTTTATAGTTTCGAGCGTAGAGGCATCTTTCAGAATAAAATATTCTCTTTTAAATACCTGTACCTCTACAATGTGGGCTGGGATTTGGCTCAGTTGGTAGAATGCTGTGCTGCAGTCTCTGAGGTCCCGAGTTCAATTCCCAGGACCGCAAAAATGGGAGAAGGGCTTGGCAATCCACTACCAAGGCAATCCCGAAACAGTCTGCCATTGAAAACCCTATGAGGGTCGCTATGAGTCGGATACTGACTCAACAGCGCCTAACAACAACCACCTCTACAACAATGAAAGGAGAATTAAAGAGATATTACTAAAAATGTCCACAGACTATGACACAACCAGTGGTAAACCTAAACATGAAGCAGTCATTTGTCTATGGCCATAGTTTTGATTCGTTCATTACAAACCACATGTTCTGGGGTAACACAAGTTTTGAGTGACTTTATCAGGAAATATGATTTGAAGTCAAATTACAGTGGGATACATTACATCATATGCATTCTAAAAACATTGGAATAATCTGATAACATTTCATTGATGTATCATTTGATTTCAAATAACTAAATGTATATTGTTGTTACATGCCATTGAGTTGGGTCTGACTCATAGCAACCCTCATAGGGTTTTCAGTGGCTGATTGCTTCAGGATTGTTTCAACAACAACAAAATATATATTGAGTTCATATGATGAACCAATGAGTGTTTTAAGTACTTAGGATCTATTACTGAAGAAAACTGACAAAAATTCCTATTCATGTGGAGCTTAAATTTTAAGTGAAATAAATGTACTTTACTTATGATTGCAAGAAATAAATTATACAGTTTAATAGAAATTGATAACTGCTATGAGAAAGGAGAAAAGAAGACCAACAAGAGACTCAAGGACATTGAGTTGGATGGGGGAAAGAATATGAATACAAAGAGTTCAAAGAACTAAATGGAGTCCTAAAGTAGAGCCATCTGGAGAGAATGACCATTGAGCAGAGACTTCAAACTGGTGAATGAGTTATGGGAGCAGAAAGCTGGTTAAAGGACTTTTCCCTACAGGAACAGTCAAAGTAAGGCAGTTGTGATTCCATTGATATCTTAACCAATATGAAGAAAACCATACTGTATTAGAAATAATTTCCAGCATATCTGTAAATATACAAGATATGTAAAGGGAAATCAGTTGTCAAAATGCCAAATTAGTCTAAATGAATACATATTCACTAGATACTTTTATTAATTTAAACTTACAATAATACAACTGCAAGAATAGCAAATTATTAATGAAACAGAGTAATTACCTGAGGCCAACGGATTTACTAACTCTGAATTCTACCCTGCATTCCATACTTTTGGTGTAAAATAAATCTTATTAATTTTGGAATGTGGGTGCATAGTTCATTCATTCACTTATTTAAGAAACTTAGAGAAAAATTTTGGGAGCTACCCTTATACAAAAAGTCAACCCAATATATTATGGATTAGAAATGTAGGCAGGAAAAGAATGTTAAAATAAATGGAAAGCATTTTTGTGTTTTCAGCCTCTTGCTTGGCAAATGGCATCAGAATATTTGGATTCACCTGTTGTAAGCAGGGTCACTATGAGTCGGATACCGACTGTTCAAATGCTGGGGAATGATTGTTTCATAAGTTCCCTGCTTCTTAAAATAGTTCACTCATATAACTTTGATTTTTCACTATTCTGGGGTAGAATAAAATGTAGCCTCATTGTATTTTTAAATAAAATGTCTTTTCTAACTCCATATGGGAGATATCAACCAAAATATAATTTTGCTATTAATGCAATTGGACAGAAAATATAAGTTATCCCCTTTCAAAGGAACTATCTCAAACCTCTAATCTTAGAAGTACTCTACTTTAGAAAAGAAAGTAAGCAATCTAATCTCTATTTGAATTCAGAACTTAAATTAAAATCATACTTTATATTAGGTCTGTGACAAAGTGATGATTACAGAGATGGGAAAATGTATTCCTTTCAAAATGAAATTGTTACAAATATGGAAATAAGATCAAATTTAGCTATTTTGGAATCATCCATAAATAAAATATATAGAAGTCCAACTTTACCTCATTATTTCTAGAGAATGGGCCAAAACAGGCATGATATTCTGAAGTTTTCCTCCTCTAAAGTAGTTCTCTTTAGTCGGAAGTAGAACATTCTAAATTACAAAAGAAATTCAGATTAGTATTATGTCCATTGTACAACAGACAGTAGAGAAACAAAATATGCCCACACATAGCAACTAATATAAACATAGTTAACATTTTGGTATATTTAGTTTCCCTTCATCCAAACTTTGGGGATACAAGTATCTTTGCATGTATATACATATAGTTATTGTTAACATTATCTTTACATTATTGGGATCATAAGGTGGATTTAGAAACTATTTCTTTACCCCATACTACTAAGGGACCATACTTTCATGTCATTTTGGGTTGTTCACAGACCTATTTTAAATTATTACCTAACACTTTCTACTGTACAGTTCTTATTTTGTAGAGCCCTTCTTCAGTTAATGTATGCTGCTTTAGGAGAGCAAGGAAAGCCATTCAAATAATCCTCACTTAACCCCTAAGACATATCAAGACAAGTACAGAAGGATGAATGCTAAATTATTTCCAATATGGCAGTTCTAGTTTTCTGAAACCATTGCCCCATTTAAAGAAGAAATCTGAAGTGTCAAAGCCAGATAACATGGGCCATCAGGGACTGAATTATACCTCAACCCTTAACAAATTAAGAATCATCTTAATATGTATATTCCAATCAGGCCCTGTTTTAAGAATGATGGCTGAAAGCAGTGGGTGGATGAGGAGTCTTTGTTCCTCTTTTTCATTGTCTCTGGATAACTCAGTTGACTAACACTGAAATAATAACAAAAATGCCATTGAATAAAAAGGGTTATAAAATAAGTTGTGTAAATAGGAATTATAAGTAATTATGGTATTTCCCTTTTTAAAGAAGAATGTTTTTCTTCACTCCTGTTTTTTTTTTTTGTTTAAAAGCAAACAAAAACTCTAATGATACAGCAACACTTTCATCCCTATTCTCTTCTTCCGTAAATCACTAGTATGATTTTGTAGTTTACACTCCTAATCATGCCTTTAAATTTTATTATAAGTATCCTTGTTATTATGGTTTGAGAACATCATGATTTAAATATATTCCTCAAAGGTCATGTGCTTTAATGCTTGGTCCCCAGTTGGTGGCATTGTTTGTGGAGGTCATGGAACTTGGGAGGCGGGCCTTGCCTTTGCTTAAGTGAAGTCCCTGAGGGCAGACCTTTGAAGATTTTTACCTCAGACCCAAGGCCCGGTGCTTTCTCTGCTTCCTGCTCATGAAGATATAAGGGTATCTACCACAGACCCTGCCTCCTGCCACTATCACGCCTGCCCCACTGCCATTATGGAACTGATCTTCTAACTGTGAGCTTCCAATAAATCTCTTCCCTCATCAGTTAGTTTCAGTTGTTTTTTCTGCTTACGGAGACAGCAGCTAATTCAGAGAGTATACTTTGCATGATTTCAATTATTTTAAATATGTTAAACCTTGTTTTATACCCAGAAGATAGCCTATTTTGGTCATGTTCCATGTGCCCTTATAAAAATATGTGTAAGAGGTAACCTATATGAATAATGTTTATCAAAATGCATGCATGAAAATGTCACAATGAAAAGCACATCAAAATGAATCACATTATGATGTACATTAAAAATTTCTAATAAAAAATATGTGTATTCTGTGTTGTGTTCTAGAAATGTCAGTTAGGTCAAGCTGATTGGTAGTGTGGTTCCAGTCTTGGATATTCTTATGGATTTTTTTTATCTGCTCATTCTATTGGTTACTGAGGGATGAGTGCACAATTCTACAAGTATGTATATAGATCTCTATTTTTCCTTTCAGTTCAAAACAATTTTGGTTTCATGTGTTGTGCACATCTCTTTTTAGGTGTACATGGGATGATTATATCTTGGTGAATATTCCTTGTTATGAAATCAACTTTGTTAATATTAATGCATTTACTCCATGAAAATGTGATGGATAAGATGTGATTCAGTGAGATCACACAGTTTAAACACTGGCTCATATTTTCAGTAGGACATCATCATATAAGCCCAGCATGGAATCTGGTATAGTTTATCCAGTGTCAGGAAGCTGAACTAGGGAAGTAATTTTCTTCTTGAACTGCCCTCAAGAGCTCTTTAAAGGCAGAAGAGATCTATGAAAGTAAATCTGATTAGTTATTGCCTTCTATTTATTCAACAAGCCCTTACATGGCTCATAAGAATTACGTATAACTAAAATCATTGCATGTCTGCTAAAAAAAAAAAAGGCCTTTTCAAAATCCAGGTTACTTATTATAATTTTGCCATTTCTGCCTTACTAAATTTTTTTTTTTTTTTAGAGTGAAATTCAATGTTCTCTCTTTTGGTGGACTGGAATGTGATTCACTGATGCTGCCCACTCCATGTCTGTCCTGGCCACAGAAACACACCATTTCCCTTGGTCAGCTCTTTCATATATATGTGTGCTTCTTATCATTGTAAGTCTTAAATCAATAAAAATGCCACACTGCTCTCAAAAAAGAAAGCCTTTTCAAAGCAGCATAATCATCCTACGTCAAAAGAGTATTGGCATTGCTTTAAAGATGATTGTTCCTGACCATTGGGGCCACTGGTGACCTGACATATATAATATAGTAATCTGCAGGTCATTTGGGAATACTTCACAAGCAGGCATTTGCTCACTGTCATTTTGTACTTAGCTTAAGAAAGATTCTGCTGAAATTTTGCTATTAAGTTTTAGGTAAATAATTTGCTGAATGAATAAAATGGTGATTTTTCTATTTTGATATTTGAGTTAATGATTTTTGGCCCACTTTTCAAGATTCTTAAACCTGTAGATCCTCAATGCTTTGTTAGTATCATATAAATTAAAATGCTAGTCTCAGTGATTAGGGGGAAGATGTCTGAAATAGCCCAATGTCTTCTGGCACTTTGATATTTTTCTGGTGTCAATTTTACAAAGTTCCAGAAAATAACAACCCAGTAAAATCTAACACAAGTGGAAACATTAGTGAATGCTGGTATGTAAATATTGATGTGTTGGGAACTCTTTCTCCTTTATCTTATCCCAGAATTATTGTCAGAGGAGGAGTATTAAAATATTATCTTCCTTAAACTTAGGTAAATAGGAAAAATTTTCCAGATATAAGTCACAGTGCTTTCTGACAACTAATTTTTATATTATTTCAACTATCCTCTTATTATACATAATTTTCAGACGTACATTTATAAAACTTGACTGTGGATGAAAGAGCTATTGTGATAACTAGAGAAATTGTTCTTTCAAGATAGATGGGGTAATGGAAAACATTCTCTAATTCAATTATAATTATATCCAATCTGCTTTGAACAATTATTGATTTTATCTGATGAATCAAATCAAAATGCAAGGCCTCCATGTCAACTTCAGTTCCCATACCCTACATGGACTCTTTTTTTTAAAACTCCATTTATTGGTAAATGATGGTGGGGTACAAAGTAATACATCATTGGCTTTTTCCATTATGCAAGTATTACATCACTTTTGGTTACACTTTTATCAACTTACAAGGTTTATGGAACATTTTGGCTAATATGTTGTAAAACTCATATGCATATTTGGATTATTTTCCTCTATTTTTCCAATGTGCTCATGAAGTTGGGTCATTTACATTGAGATTATCCTCTCCCTCTTTATCCCTCTACATTGATTCTCCTTTCCATCCCACCTTCCACAATCTTTACTTCCCTTTGCTAGTTCCCTCCCTTCTTCTTTCTACTCTTTATATTGTCTCTTCTTTGCTAAGTTTAATTGTGCATTTTTTATATATCAACTTACCCACATGAACTCTAGTTCCACTTTTCAACTCATATACATACCCTCCTTCCTAATTATTTTGGCCTAAACTACGTGAAACATCCACTGTGACAGTTATTGTATGAGCTCCTCAAAGAAAGGTAGAGTTTCTCATTCATGTCTATTTCTGGTGCTTAGCATTGTGCCCAGCACATAACCCACTAACCAAACTTCATTGTAAATTCCTAGTTTCCTCTCTATTTACTCCCAAACTAGACTATAAACTCCTCTGTGTCAAGGATTACAACTTTTCATTGTCAAATCTTCATGACTTGTCATAATGTGTGGTGTACAATTGGTAATCATAAATATCTTCTGAATATATGTGTAGTACTAATGCATAGAAATTTAGAAAGTATACATATATTTTCTGAAACATGTAATATATGCAATAAGAAATATGAAAACCTTATGTATCAGATAATACTGGTAAATTCCTTGAGATTAGGAATCATATCTTTCCTTCTTCCTGTGTCACTACCCTGTATCAGAAGTGAATTCACTAAGCACCTTTTAAATTGAATAATAAGGTATAATTAAGAGGGAACTCAAAATTGAAGTCATGCCATGTATATGCATAGTGATATTTGAAGCACCTCTCAGTACAGATCAGGAAACATTTTGCTGAGCACATACTACATGTCAGATACTATATGAAGCGGTAGAAGTAGGAGAATGAAATAAAATAATAGGGAGACAGGTCCCAATGAGCTTATATTTTTGGATAAGAAGGCATATAAGTAATAATTATGACATAGACATATTGTATGATACTGCAAGAGCACAGAGGAGTACCTTGTTCAATTTTGGGTTCATACATGACTTCCAGAAGAAAATGACATCTTGAAGGATAATTTACCCATGAGAAGAGAGATGGCTGTTCCTCTTCAGTCAAAGTGAATGAAGGCATAAAATACTAAAGGAATAAGAGTTGTGTATTGATTAGAGTACAAAATATGAAATTGAGAGTGAAGTAGGAGTAAACTGTGTTGAGACATAAAAGCATTTACATGTTACCTAAAGGAACTTAAATGTCATTTCATAGTTAATGGGGAGAATCTATAAGTGCTTTAAGAACTAGAGTGATATTATCTGGCATATATTATAAGAGATCATCTTGATTGTTGTATAGAGACTTTACTAAGAGGTTGGAGCAATACCAGCATAAGAGAAAACAATTAAGAAGCTACTGAAATTGTATAGGCAAATGCCTCAGAAGTAGGCATGGAAAAGAATAAGAAAGGGGCAGATTGTAGACACATTCAGAAGACAAAATTGGCTTAATTTGGTGCTGGAGTCAATGAGGGGTATGTAGGAGAGAGATAAGTCCAAAATGACTTTTGTGTTTGTGGAGAAGATTGGACAACCAACTAGGAGAATTAGTGTGGAGAGTGTGGTGATTGCAGGTCTTCTTTTTGATATACTGATTTTGAGCTATTGTCAAGTGTAATTGTCCAATCTACATTTAGACTTATATGTCTGAATCACAGAACAAAGTTTAGAACTGAAAGCATAAGTTATATAGGTGGAAGACAAAACAGAATAAATCAGATAGCCCTTTAGCACTGTGTGAAGACAAAGGAGAAATATTAAACAGGGAGGAGCAGAAAAGGGAGATTCTACCTGTCATAAGATAAAGATAATTTGAAAACCTAATTGTACTAAAAGGCATGGGAGGTCAACAATGGCCACTATTATGCAAATATTACTTTGTTCCTTAATATTATTAGTTTCACAATGTTCCTGTGTTCTATCTTGTCATCACACAAATACCTTTTTGAAAAGGACATGAACCAGTCCTTAAGCCACTAAGGGTGCTCTAAATCATAATGTATCGCTGGATGGAGGAGGGGTACAAGCATTTGTTCACAACCATGGCCTTCCTACTCATGCTGGGAAAGCAGAGAACAGGCCTGTGGAGATACACTTACCAAAGGGGCCGCACTGGCTGAGTGTTAATGGAAAGCCACAGATGGTGAGCTGTGTATGTGGCAGGTGCACCCTCCCTGAGACACATTTTAAGCAAATTGATGCTCTTGTGTGTAGCCATTTGGACTATATTTGTGGGTATTTCAATATGTGTTTTGATGTATATTTGATGTTGGTTTTTAATGTATTTTAGAGTAAACTCTCTGCACAGCTTTATTCTCTTCTGTGCCCCAAAGGGATATTATTTGTGGATCTTATTAAAAATTAACAAGAATCTGTTTCCCATACTCTATCTGTCACAGATGAAGAATGGCATATGTTGATAAGCACAATCCATTCATTGATTTCTAGCCCCAGATGTGCTGGAAAGCCTCTAAAACCATGTGATGGATCTGGAAAAGCTCAATGATTTATTTAAATAATGTTCAGAATATCACTTGCCAATAAAGCTTCTTGGTGGCTATAAATTCAAAGAACTCTATTTCTCTTTGTAAGGGGCAAAATATAATTTTCTACAAATTGAATTTCAAGTAATATACTCCTAGCTGCACTTGTTTTTCTCTCAAGCCTCATGTGTTAGAACAAAACCACTCAAGTTAGTACCGCACCAGTGATGGATATAGAACTTGAAAGGAGGCAGCCACACAGAGAATTAACTTGGAAAAAACCTTGCTACCACTACAGAGCCCTTGTTACAACCAGTCATGGTTAGAGATATTCTAGTTCAATTTTTTTCTTTTTTTTTTTTTTTTGGTACTTAAGGTTTGAATTCAAGTCCTTGCACATACTGTGCAAGCACTCTTCCACTGGGCTGCACCCTCAGCCCCTTTTTAATTTGTTATCTTAAGACAGGGTCTCACTAAGTTACACAGGCTGCCTCTGGCCTCAAACCTGTGATCCTCTTGCCTCCACCACCTGAGATGATAGGATTACAGGGTTGCACCACCATGCCTGACCTAGTTCAATTATTATGTTGCAAAAAGCAAACAAATGAAAAGAATGACACACTTCTCACCAAAACTAGAAATGCAGTGAAAATTTCATGGAATGTAGCCTAACAAGTTCTGGGTTATTCTTCTCCATTACACAAACATCACAAAAGATTTTAGGCCAGGTGCCATGAAGCACAACTGCAATACCAGTGATTCACTTGGGAAGCTGACACAGGAGGATCATGAGTTTGAGTCCAGAAGTAGCCTTCACAACATAGCAAGGCCCTATCTTAAAAAAAATAAAAAATATAAAAGGAAATGGAGGTGCAGCTCAGTGGTGGAGTATTTGTGTAGTATGCATGAGTCTCTGGATTAAACACCCCAGAACTGAAAAAAAAATTGTAATAAAAATGACATCCCTGACTATGCCAATAACCTTGCTGGAGAATAATTGAAAAGCCAGATAAGAGAATAATGAAGGGAAAGCAGAAACTTTAAGAGGCATTAATTAGGTAGCCAGGTACAATGACTCACACTTGTAATCCAAATGACTTGGGAGGTAAAGGCAGAAATGCTGCAACTTCAAGACTAGAGGCAGTCTGCACAACTTAGACCCTGACTCAATATAAAAATTGAAAAGGAGCTGTGGGTGCAACCCAAGGGTAGAGCGCTTACAAAGTATGTGCAAGGCCCTGGATTCAACCCCCAAGTAGTGCACACACTCACCAAAAGAAACATTAGCTGTGTTATTTATCCTCTGTAGCCTCAGTTTCCTCATCCATAAATGGAAGTAATATCCTCTAGTGCCATTGGGAGAAATAACTATATAGGTATATAAAGCTCTTCATGTAGTAGAACCAATGATTAAGGGTGATTATTGTTGTTGTTGTTAGGTGCCATCGAGTTGGTATCCGACTTATAGTGACCCTACATACAACAGGTAAAACAATATTTTTACTGCTTCTCTGCTATTCATAGGGCTTTCAATGGAGGATTGATTTTTGGGAGTGGGTTGCCGGGTCTGTCTCCTAAGCCTACAGCACCTGGTGTTCCCAGGTGGTCTCTCATCCAAGTCCTAACCAGGCCTGATCCTGCTTAGCTTCCGAGATCTGACGGGAATGGATGCCACAGGGCTATGGCTACAGGCAAAGGTGATTATTAGTAGTATTGTTATTACAAGGATTACATTAACATTCATTCATTATTTGTAAATTAGTTTTGTCATATACTAGCAGGTGACATAAGATTAGAGTGAGGAAAAATAATGAGAGAAAAGCACAAAATGGACTAAATGATATCTATTAACTTTATAAATCATGAAAAATATGCTGCTATTCAAGTTGTTGGATACATATACGAGCACTACAAAATCAGTTTCAAAACCACTTCATAAGACATAACATAATAATGTACTCTGAAATATACTAGCTACCTTTTATATACTGAGAGAAATTCTGGCTCACCAAAAGAATCAAGTCTTTTCATCAGATAAGATTTTTTAAATTGTGGAATATTTCTATTCCAGTTTTCCACAACAAATAGGAAGAAAGAAGAAATAAATAACTTTAGTGATTATGTTTAGTTCAACAGCTTGTTTTTCAAGGATATGTGCATTTAATATTGTGATATTTATATTGTATACATGTAACATAGCCACGTTGTCTATTAGTAAAATTGCCTCTGCTTTAAATAAGAGTTCAATACATCTGCATGCATGATTATTTCAAGAGATTTGCCACCTGAAAAACTGGAGAAGCCTCAAGTAAATATGTTATTGTTGTTAGGTACTGTTGAGTCAGATCCAACTCATAACAACCGTATGTACAACAGAATGAAACTCTCCCCTACACTGTGTGATGCCCAGCACTATGTCAGTGCTTCTCTGCTATTCTTAGGGCTTTCTGATGGTGGATTGTTTCGGGAGTGGGTGGCCAGGTCCTTCCCCTACTCTGCAGCATGTAGTATTCCCAGGCAGTCTCCCATCTGAAGACTAAGCAGGCTGACCCTGCTTAGCTTCCAAGATCGGATGGGATCACATGCCAGGGTTGTATGACTGTAGACCAAATCAATATAAAAATGTCTTATTTTAAGACTGGGCTGTAAATCTTCAGCAATGATGGATTATTCTGAATTTAAATGATTCCAGTGAAAATATGAGATGAAGTGTTAGAAAGAGGATATTTCCAAAATAAATCAGAAGTTAAACAACTAAGATGTAGTGCCATGTGTTTTATATACTACTTCTTACACATAAAGGGCTGAGATTTAGCCCAGTTGGTAAAGCACTGCTCTGCAGTCTCTGAGGTCCCAAGTTCAATTCCCAGCACTGCAAAAATGGGAAAAGGACATGACAATCCACTCCCTAGGAAATCCCAAAACAATCAGCCTTTGAAAACCCTGTGAGGGCCGCTATGAGTCAGGCATGACTTGATGGTACCTAACAACAACAACAACTCACACAAAAATGTACTGAATGGATGCTGGTATCCTACCAGTAGAGACAAAAGCCAAGACATATTTTTAGGCCAAAGGTACATCCACTAGTGCCACAGGAAAAAAATTCAAACAAACATTTATTCCCAATGAAAACCTGAGAAAAGCAGGTAGCAGTAGGAGAAACTGATATAAATGGGAAAGATGAAACTGTTTCTAAACCTGACATTGGTCCACAAATAGTTCTAAAAATGTAATGTTCAACAAACAGCCATTGTTACAAACATATTCACACACTCAGTCTCTACCTAATGATGCATGTTTTTTATTCCAGGTTCTGTCCTTGGCACATAAGATTCAGAGATGGAAGAGATGCTGCTTTGACTCTGGAATTCTTTGTGTATCTGGAAAACAGATGAGGAAGTAAAACAATGACTGAAGAATTAATTAATGTGGAGCCACAGACATAGGTCATCTCACTTGACATGAGATGCCTGAATGCTTCCAAGGGGAAATGACACTGAATTGACTTTGAAAGGCATGTGGGAAATCCATAGAATGAGAGAGAGATATAGAAAACATTCCAATATACAAAGGCTCAGAAGTACATGAACACATGAGGTATTGGACAAGAAGTGCCTTATTGCAGATCACATTGTACCAGGTAGGAAGATGAATGAGATTCAAGTCATGAAGACCTGGGCACAATGAAAAATGATTCAAATCTGTCAGGTACCCTGTTTTTTCCTGGACAGCTGTGTATTCTGGGTAACAGCAGATGTCAGTAGTGTCTTTTACCCATGGTTTGAGATTCTTGGGTCACAAGAGGAAATTCCAGAATCATCTCTGAGAGGAAATGACCAGGAAATTTTGAGCCAGGAATTATTGTCTACAAGCAGCTATGAATTGTGAGCCAAGCATTAGAAGCCAAGATCAAGTGCCAAATGAGAATGAGAGAACTAGACAGAGGAGTGCAGGAAGCAGCAGGACAGAGCAGGCAAATTGGTGTCAGTCTGGGTAAGTTCTGGAGGCATCTGGAATGTTTCAGCATTCCGGGCAGTTTTCATAGGTGGGTGGTTGGTCTGAGGGTCCACAGTAGGACAGTTACCTGGCACACAGTAGAGTTAGGCTGTGTTACACCATTTGCCTCTTTATATATGTGCCCCATATGCTGTAATTCACCTATAAGTCCAGTGTTTCTCCAATGCGGATAATCTTTTAGGATGATTTATTATACATGCAAGTATATCAAAATCACCTTAAAATATTTATCTTCTTGTTTGTTGCTGTAAAACAAAGCCTATTATAGTGCCCAGGGTAGATATAATCTGAGTTGAGATGAAGTCAAAGAGCTCTCTAAAGCAGTCCTACCTTGAAAGCCAGGTTAACCATGGTAGATCAATTCTTTCTACACTTTTCTGATCTTTAATTTTAAAAGTAACATCATATTTAAAAAATTATAATACAAGCATCAACCTTATAACAAATATCATCCTTCTGACATTGAAAAGGAGAGTGGTGTTTTTTGTTGCTGTTGAAATACCCAAACAAATAATTTTTACACTTTATTGTGGCCTTTCGGAGAAAGACCTGGCAATCCACTCCCAAGGCAATCCCGAAACAGTCAGCCATTGAAAACCCTGTGAGGGTCGCTATGAGTCGGATACCAACTCGACTGCACCTAACAACAACAACAACAACAACAATGTGGCCTTTCAGGAAGTTTTAAAGGTCAGTTGTAGATGTATAACAAAGCTATGGAATTTTAAGATCTGGAAGAAAAGAAAAAACTAGAGATTATCTGATATAATCCTTTCCTATTATAAGTGAGTCAAAGCCCACGAAATGACTTAACCCCAAATTCTTTTAATATAAGCATCCTGTCACACCATTTTTCTATACTTGGGATAGTACACTTTAACCTGGTACCTCAAAGTTTTTATTGCTCCTATCTATCAACTTTTAACTATATAGACATTGTGTAAATGCAAACATTTTTTACATCTATAATGTAGTATAGAGCTAGGCATATGACAAGAAGTCAATTAATATTTGTTGGATGAACGAATAAATGAATGAGTGAATGCCAGTCTGTGTAAAGAAGTCTGTCCATGTGAGGGAAAGGTAGTATTTCACATAGGATTGATAGCACCTTCCTAATTTAAGTCCATTCTCTTCATTATCTCTACTAGACTTCTTCATCCTGGAACTCTTTACTTAGTAACATATACTAGATGCTTAATTTTATTCCACATTATTAAATTTAAATTTCTTAAGACTCATGGGCTCACATAGCATCAAATGTTTCCATCTATGAGGATCTTACCTTTTCCAAATCAACTCTGAAGACTCTGGTTGATCCCAGTTTTCCTACCTTTGTTGTTGTTATTATTGTTGTTGTTAGGTGCCGTCGAGTCGTATCCGACTCATAGAGACCCTCTGTACAACAGGGGAAACACTATTGTCAGTGCTTCTCTGTTGTTCATAGGGTTTTCAATGGCAGATTGATTTTTGGGAGGGGGTTGCCAGGTCCTTCTCCCAAGCCTACAGCTTCTGGTGTTCCCAGGCAGTCTCCCATCCAGGTACTAACCAGGCCTGACCCTGCTTAGCTTCCCAGACCTGACGGGATCGGATGCCACAGGGCTATGGCTGCAGGCGTTGTTGTTATTTGGTGCTGTCAAATAGAGTCTAAATTGGTCTATGTTTGATCTCTTCATAATTTTTGAAAAGATTAAGAATTTGGTTTGAAATTACCTTCAGATGAGGCACAACATAAGCACTAAACAAATTAAAGTCTGTTTCCAGTGGTTGTAAAACTGACTCAGATGATAATAAGCTTTTCCTTTCCTTCCCTTCCCTTCCCTTCCCTCTTCTTTCCTTTCCTTTCCTTTCCTCTTTTTTGTCAGTCTAGTAGAACATTGTTTATTTGTTTATCCATCTAGCTTTATTTTGGTATACGTGAAAAATTATATATTTTAAGGTGTACAATGTGATGATTTGGTATATGTAAACACTTAAATGATTATTGTAATCAAGGTGATTAACATATCCATCACATCACATAGTTATGATTTTTTGTGATTAAACAGTTAAGATCAACTCTCTTAGCAAATTTTAAGTATACCGTACAACATTATTTACATTTTCTTTAAGTCCAACAAAGGGTGATCAAGTTGGACCATTAAACAATAAGAAATGCTACTGTCTGACACTCTCATTTAGATTAGCTCCTTGACTAAAATACATAATCTACCAGCAAATATCTATGTCAACAAATGACCAAAAATATAGTGTATTGGCGTAATAATAAAAGGATGATCTACACTTTATTTTTCATTTCATTTCATATAGTCTGGGTCTTATGGGCACTTGGATCTTTGATGAGATCACTGCTTTAGAAATCCCCTCCAACTTATTACAAAGCCTGGACCATCAGTTGATAACAGAGGGGATATTAAACCAAAGGACAGCAAGTTATCACCATTCACTTGCTTCTGTTTTCCACTGAACTCACTGTGTAATGCTTTGACAGTACTGTCGAACAAATACAGAGTTTTCAAAGAACTCTCTTCAACTGCAAGATACAATGGCAACTCTCTCTCTCTCTCTCTTTCTTTCCTTCCTTTTTTTTTTTCTTTCTTTCTTTCTTTTTTTTTTTTTTTTTAGTGGTATTGGGGGTTGAACCCAGGGCCTCACGCTTGCGCGCTTTGTGAGTGCTGGACCACTGAGGTGCACCCCCAGCCCTTTTGTTTTTTTTTTTCACTGTTTTGAGACAGGATCTCGCTAAGTTATGCAGACTGCCTCTGGTCTCAAACTTGGATCCTCCTGCCTCTGCCTCCCAAGCTGCTGGGATTATAGGCGTGTACCACCACGCCCGGCTTAACTTTCTCAATATTATCATTTTTGTCCTTAGATTTAATAGAAAATGAAGACTAAAATAGTACCATTCTACTCAAAATTTCAAGTCCTTTCCCTCAGTTAAACTAATTTCTGTACCTGATGATTATTCATATTATATCAGGGTGATTGATTATAGAAAATATATTTTTTTTTGTTGTTAGGTGCCATCAAGTCAGTATCCGACTCATAGAGACCCTCATAGGGTTTTCAATGGCTGACTGTTTTTGGGATTGCCTTGGGAGTGGATTGCCAGGTCCTTCTCCCATTTTTGCGGTGCTGGGAATTGAACTCAGGACCTCAGAGACTGCAGCACAGCGCTCTACCAACTGAGCTAAATCCCAGCAGAAAATATATTTACCTGTCATTAATACAATGTTCTAGATGAAAAAACTAAGCATTTCTCTTTTAATAGCGTAAACTCCTGAAATGTATTGTGAAGGTACTCTTTATAAGAATGTCTTATGTTTTCTCTGAGAAACATGTTTTATTCTTCTATGAGATCGGATCCATTTTCAAAAGTCTTATTCTTTGGGTATTAAGTGGTTTGAGAAGTTATTATTTAGAGCATACACTAAGTAAACAATTTTTTTTTTTTTTTTTTTTTTTTTGCGGTTCTGGGGGTTGAACCCAGGGCCTCGCACCTGCATGCTCTGCAAGTGCTGGACCACTGAGCTGCTCCCCCCGACCCATTTTTTCTTTTACTTTTTGAGACAGGGTCTTGCTAAGTGACACAGACTGCCTCTGGGCTCGAACTTGCAATCCTCCTGCTTCCACCTCCTGAACAGCTGGGATGACAGGCATGCACCCCCGTGCCTGGCTAGTAAACAAATATTTTTAACCAGTTGATTGAAAATTGTAAATTCATTGGGATGTTATGGAAAAATGGGTCTATTCTAGTAACTGCCTGCAACTATTCTATATTGATACTAACCTTTTAATTGGATGAAAGGTCTCTTCATAACATCTTGGCCAGATAACTGTCTTGACATTGTTGTTATTAGAATGGTCTCATTCATTTCACTATGTAAGGCTCCAAAGTATTCGTTTTAAAGTAATAACACCAATGCCTTTATATTATCTTTCTACAAGGTTTTTGTTTGTTTGTTTTGTTTTGTTTTGTTCAACAAGATCTCACTCTGTATCTCAGGGTGGACTAGAAATCACTATGCAGACCAGGCTGGCCTCAAACTTGGGTTGATCCTCCTGCCTCACCCTCCTAAGTGCTGGATTACAAGCATGCATCACCATACCTGGTCAATGGTCACTATTAACAAAATATGAGCTGGTCGCCCTTTCATTATTAGTTTCTGACAGAACAATACAAGGCAAATACTCTTGTTTCCCTCATTTTACAGATGAGGAAATTGAAGTTCATACATGCTATTTGTATAATTTCTATAATAATGAGTAGTAAGTAACCATAGCTGCAGAATTCTGAAACTCAAGTAATTTCCAGTAAAGTAAATCATGCAATAATAAAGATTTCATCATCATCCTCACACTACATTTAAGGCACTATAATTTTTTATTAGTATTTTTTTTGGTTAGTATACAACTTAGTGAATTTCTTTATGACATTTTTATACATGCATATCATTGTACATTACTCATGTTCACATCTTCCATTACTCTCATGAACCACCCCCAGCTGATCACCTTCCTCCCTACCAATGGTTTCCCTTTTGCTTGCATGTCTTCTTTGTGCGTGTGTGTATCCAGATTCTGACTTTGAGAGCAAATTTTGATACTTTCCTCTTCCTTTCTCCCCTTTCTTATTGCGCATTCTCTTCGTTGTTTAGTCCCCTTTCTCTTCTTACATAGTCCCCCTTTAACTTTCATGACATACGCATTAAAATATTGAATATATATGTTGTTGATATTGTTAATTGTTGTTGAATCATGTCTGACTCATAGCAACTCTCCTAGGGTTTTCAATGGCTGATTGTTTCGGGAGTGGAGTGCCACATCTTTCTCCCATTTTTTGTGGTGCTGGGATCTTATCTGGGTCCACAGAAAGTGGAGAGTAGCACTCTACCAACTGAGCTAAACCCCGGCCCATTGAAAAAAAATATACAAATCTAGTGTCCACATATAAAAGAAAACATGTGATGTTTGTCTTTTGGGTCTGGCTTCTCTCACTTAAAATTATGACCTCTAGTTCCATCTATTGTTTTGCAAATGCCATAATTTCATCCTTCCCTGTAGCTAAATAAAACCCCGTGGTATATACATACCATATTTTCCTTATCTATTCCTCTGTTGACACTTAGGCTGATTCCATGTCTTGGATACTATGAATTTTGCCACAATAAATATGAATGAAGTTCTATGGCATATTGTATTATATTCCTTCAGGTATATATACCCAGGAGTGGTATAGCTGAGTCATATGGTATTTTAACTTTTAGTTTTTTGAGGGGCCTCCATACTAATTTCCATAGTGGCTGCACTAACTTACATTCCTACCAGTAGTGTATCAGGTTCCATTTAAGGTACTTTTTATTGGAAATTTTTGATTTCCAATACATTAAGTACAACTTAATGGATTTCATTATGACATGTGTTTCATTGTGATATTTCCATAAATGCATTTCATTTTACATTGCTCACATAACCTCCCCCTTAACCCCTCATGACTTTCCCCCCATCACCCCTCTCCATGATCTCCTTTCTACTTACATGTCTTTTGTGAGACTATTTATATATGTGCATCCTGATTTTAAGGTCAAACTTTTTTCTATAGTGATCTACCTTTTTATATACTCAGTAGTATTAGAAAAGTGATCTAGTCTGCTTACATTATTGCCAGCCTTTGGTGTTATTGCTATTATTTATTTATTTATTTATTTATTATTTATTTATTTATTTTAGCTACTCGTGGTTTTTTTTTCTATCTTCCTCTTTTTTCCCACCATACTAATAAAGTTGTGCTGTTTACCTTGAGGTTGACCTCTCCCAGATTCATCCCTCCTCATTGACCCTCCTCTCCCTCCCATCTTCTCCCATTTTCGCTTCCCTCTGCTAGATCCCTCCCTCCTTCTTTCCACTCCATTTAAGGTATTTCTTAAAGAAAGACATTTGTAATTGTTTGTAAAAATGTTCTTTAAAAAGGTATCTTGATTATCTTCTATGAAGCCTACAGAGCTTTAAAACTTATAACGTTTTCTTCATTTCCTAAGAAAAAAGATTCCTTTCCAGTTTTCTTCATGGATCTTTGATGTGGCTAATTTCCAATGCTGTCAATATTATTATTAGGTGCTTTAATATGTGGGCAGCATTATCCATAAAATGAAACTTTATTATTTATAAGTTATACAGCTGAATGTGAGGAAGGCCCTAGGGCCCTTATTGATTTTAATTTTTTAGTCAGAGGAAGATTATTTTGTTCAATAATCATTCCATTAGTACATATTTTCCATTTTGAGACATTGATTCTTTCCCTGAACCTATGTTCTTCATACTTTCTGGTTTCTGTTTGACTTCTAAAAACCACTGTTAGGTATTCATTACCTTATCATTTTCCCCATAATTTTTATTTCCTTGGCCAGTTGTTACTCCAGAAAACCCTGTTAGTGGATTTGCTGTTATGTATATTTTCAGTTGTCTCCGAGTGCTATCTTAGCTGTTTTGGGGTAACAGCCACAATGACAAGATATTTGTCAATTTCCAATGCTCTAACTTATTCCTTTTTGAAGCTTTGCATATTCTGTCTTCAAAAATTCTCATAATTTGTTCTTTCTTTCCTTTTACTAATCTTTTTTTTTAGTGTTTAAGTCTACACAAACACACTTGTGAAGGTCTAAGTCTCTTTAGTATTAGATAGTGTTTCTTTGAACAATACTTGATATTAAATACTACGGCTTAAAATTCCCACAGAATTTAAGGAATTAGCAAATATGAAAAATGTTCATGATCATCTTGACCAAAATATCTCACAAATATGTGGGAAGATTCTTTCAATAGATGTACAAACAATTATATTTCCCCAAGATAATTTAATTATTAAGAATTTTAAAAATCAAATTGTTCAGTAACTAGGGAAATGGTATCCCCAAATACAAGATCAAATCTGCCTAAAATTCCAGTGCTACTTTTACATGCCCAATAAATTATCTAAATCACTTGATTAAAATAAAGTCTTTATGGTTTTGACTTTTAATATGGATTTCATTTTACTTTTTGCATCTGATCTGTCTTTCAAGCAGAAAGGTACTAAAATGAGCTATAATAGACATTGTTAAATTCCACAATTTTAATTATGGTTGGTGTGTATAGAGTTTACAATGTGGAAGATTTTGAAAAAGCTGATGAGGAGGAAGGTAAGATGATTGGGTTGTTTACTTTTTATTGGAATGTGATCTTTTTTCCTAATTCTATATGTTTGAAACAAATAACTCATTTTGTTTATCTATGTGAGCAATTACTTAGGATTATATCCTCAATTTACACAGATAAATTTGAAAGTGTAGACTAATTTTTTTCATGGACATGATCAGCTGAGGACCTCTGCAAATATGGAGTTGTTTTTAGCTGGCTTTGAAAACTTCTGTTGCAACATATGTCATAAATATCATGTAATTTTTTAAAGACAACAAGTCCACCTGTGTTCCAATGTCTCTGTCTTATAAAAATATAAACCCAGATTATTGAAAGTGGCATCTCAAGTCACACTGAAGCATAAAATTCTATCTTGTCACAACTTTTGCTTAACTATACAATCAGAATGAGACTTTATTCATTCATTCACATATATCTTTTAAAAATTCATCAAAAATCTTCTGTGTACTATGCACTGTAATTTGCAGGATGGACACAACCACAAATTAAGCCATTATGTAACCCCAGAACTCAAGGATCTAGTGGTGGAAAATTGGGTGATAATTAAAGTATGATATGTGCTTCCAAACAAGCAGAAACTTAGTGATAAGGCTGCACACAGAGAGGATACCTCGGGGAGTATAATGACTTACTTCATTTGACTATTTATCTAGGAAAGTGTACAGCCTATGATTTTAAATTTACAAATATACCATTCTTTTCTTTCTTCCTTTTTTCTTGTGACAGTTTCACTATGTAGCCCAGGCTGGTCTCAAAAGGGCATCCTGCCCTCTCAAGAGTTAGGGTTACAGGCCTGCACCACCACACTCAGCAGCCCACCCTTTCTTAAATAAGATGTTGTCTCACAAAAAAGAGATTGGAACAAAAGAAAGGAGATTTATTTTACTTTTAGCAATTATCTTTTAAAATAAAAATACACTTAAGAAAATCCAAGCTGGCTGCCATGGCAAACAATGTAACCCCAGAAACTAAGGAGATGGAGGCCAGAGGATCGCAGGCTTCAAGGCTAGAAGCAGCCTCAGCAACTTACCAAGACCTTGTCTCAAAATTTAAAATAAAAAAATTTTAAGGGGCTATGAGTGCTGCTCAGTGATGGAGTACTTGCCTAGCATGTACAAGGCCCTGGGTTCAATCCCCTAGTATAAAAAAGAAAGAAAGGAAAAGGAAAAGAAAGAAAGAAAGAAAGGAAGGAAGGAAGGAAGGAAGGAGGAAGAAAGAAAGAGTTTATTAGATAGACTTTCAATTAAGTTGGTTATACTTATTATGAATTTATTATATTAAACCTGATTTGAACTTATGGAGTTTTAAAATGGAAATATATTTTATTGTTTAATAATAGTACCGGTTGGAAGAAAATAGTCATATAATGTCCACTTTTGTCGGTCATTGCAAATGCCTAAATGAAGAATCAAAAAAGGACAGGGTCTGCTAAATCTCCATTTGAAAAATGTAGGCTCTTTAAAAACTTTGAGGAAATTTTTCTGGGTAATGGGAATAAAGGAAGGCTGGAAATAGTGGCGGTCAGTAGGTAAGAATCTTAAAGTGTTCCCAAAGCTTAATGCTCCAAAGAAGTAACTTCTGCACCACTATTCATACTGAAATTACTAACATCATAGAGCTACCAACAACCGTGGAGTTGATCTTGACAACCATGCCCTCTTAGCAAAACAACTTAACACTATTTTTTTAATAATAAGCTAATTCAGCTGTAGTATTGAATAAACCTGGAAAAGAACGTGCACTCTATAGATATGTACTTTCACTAATCTTAAAATTTTTATTTATTTTGTTAATAATGCCTTTACAAAGTTTCTCTTGATAATCCCAAACTGAGATTTGAGCATGTTTTTTTTCTAAAATAGTGACCTTGATGGACACATAGCTGATATGTACAGAAGCCTTTGTTTTGGGGCCAGAGGAACACAGTGAAGTTTAGTGTTCAGTGGCTAAAGATAAGAGATCATGGTAATGGCAGAGAGAATGATTCCTGTTCTAGAGCATCCTAGGATATAGCCCATATGTATGGTTGGAGTCAGAAGCTGAACTCTTTCATGAAGACTCTGGCTCAAACAGCACTGCATTGGGCTCTTCAATAAAGGCTGAGTTATTCTCATCTCCACCGCTGGCCACAGTGCATCATCATTACCCTGATGATATCAAAAAGGAAGCTCCATGCTGTGTATAGTGCATCTGTGGCATGGACCAAGGGCCTCACTCAGATGGACTGAAGGTAACAAGTCATATCGGAATGGAAGAGCATGAATTGGAGGCATTCCAAGACTGAAGATAAGGGGTTGGGTCATCTGTCCAAAGATGTGAGCCAACAAAATTTTCATATTGGTTATTTATATCCATAGGCTGGTAGTGCTAGAAAACCAGTCACTGTCCTTTACCAAGATCCATTTTTACTGGAGATAAGGGGATGTTTGATATAGGATTCTGAGAATTTGTTATAGTCAATAGCAAGATTTTCTGTGTGTATAAATGTGCTAATAATAATTCACCATGTATAATACTGTGCAATGAAACTGCCATATCCTTGTTCAAATTATTCATTTTACCAAGTTTTATGATCAATTGATATATGAGAATCCATGTCAACAATTAAGACTGACCAAACAATTTGCTACATTGGACATCTTTTCTGATGTACCCATGCAATCTATCTTTACACAGACTCAGTATTTAAAAATGGGCTATGGATTTTTGTTTTGTAAAGGTGACTCATGGAAGAGTGAGAGACTAAATCTGCTCATACATGCCCTCTTTGAAGAGGCAGGAAAATGGTGATATCAGCCTGCATAGCAACATGTTCAAAGATCTTTCTCTTGTACTATTTTACATTATTCTCATGACAATTCTATTGTTTAGATAGCAGTTATTCCTTTCTTCATTATGCAAATCATGAAATCAAGCACTGAAAGGTTACCCTGAAAACGCTGTTAATAAGAAAACGCAATTTCTATAACTAGGACCTAAGCACACTCCAGTATTCAGCATGTTTTCCTTAAGATCAGAGAACTTTAATTCTCTGATTGCCATGTGTTCAGCAACTGCTCTATAAAGTGTCTCAGGGTTCATTCAAATATGTTCATATTTCCTTGTTTTTTTTTCCTTTTTAAGATATTTTACTTAACTTAGAAAAAGAATGATAAACCTCCAAAAATAGCTGGCTTGAATCAGGCACAACAGAAAATGGTTTCACTGATTAAGTACAGTGGGAGACATTTACTAGAATGATTTGGCTACTACTGCCAGTACCATTCTTTCCTCTTTTGTATTTTTATTCTTTAATTATTTGCTCAACTCTATTATAAAAATTTCTAAAGAAGAAATCATCACAGATATTTTGTTTTCTTAATACCTATGCTTAAAGGTAGGTGGTCACTAAAACTAAATGTTTGTTGGTGATGTTTATATAGACAAAGATTTAATATATGCATATAATAGGGAGCCAATAGTTTCCAAATAAGTAAAAATTGCTGAAAGCATAGTTTCTTTCAGGCTATTAAATGTACCATGAAACCTAGGAATGGCTCACCATCTGTTATATTTGGGCTTTTTATATTATATTATGTTTCATACAGGAAATGTCACTGTAATGCTAACTTTATGATGTTTTCCTCTTTCTATACAGTATGTTTTGATCTATATGAAGTTCATTCATCTGGTAAACACTTACTAATCTCCTTTTATATGCCAGACACTGGATATGAGTTCAGCATACAGAGATATGCATAAAATTGGCCCAGACTTTAAGAAACTACATTTTATAGTTAATTTAAAACATATGCATTCCTCTATTCCTACCTCTGCTCACTATCCATTTCTCTTCCATTTTTCCTGTATTTGTTTGTCTAGTCTAGCAGCATGGTTAATACATGAAGGCTTCCATTTGTTAAGTTCTCACTGAGTAGCTGTGAGGAACCAGCTAAGTCCTCTTCATAGAAAGTCGTGTTGAATTTCTTAAACCTCAGAGAAAAGCTACTAGGTAGTTATTATTTTCGATTCATTTTCCAGCTGTGATAACAATGGTGTAGAGTAGTTGGATGATTGGCATAGGACCTATGGCTCATGACGGGGAGCAGGGCTGGACACAGATTTGCCCTCTTCCATTTCTACTGGCTTCTCTCCACTACACTGTTACTGCCAGTTCATTAGGATGAAGTAGATGATTTATATCACTGTTGGGTCTTTAGTGGCATGCATCCTCCCCCTCCCTGATATACATGAATCAGTAGAAGCGCATGTAGAGAATAAGAAGAATGTAATAATATTTAAGTAATAATAATATTATTATTCAAGTAGGTTAAAGGAAGCAAGGCTGTTAGATGGAGAAAGAAAGCCCTATGAAGAGATATAATATCTTTCTATCTCTATGGCTATCATACAGAAAAGAAAATACTTATGTACAACTACAGAGGTAGAGCTAAGAGAAGTTTATAAGTTAAAAAAACACAAGTTCCAGCTCAGAATGAGGAAGAATTTTCTAATAGAATTGTTGTAGAAGAAATAAACTCATTCAGAAGGAAAAGAATCCAATTCGTGGAGAAGTTCAAACATGACAGTGTTGTGGAGGGGACTTAGCAGAATGGGGAGGTGGAAGAGACTGTGACTGTAGTACTGTTCCTAAGGCCAAGAGCAAGGTAAACTTGCTGTCTCAGAACAGCCCCCAAGATTAACACCACCGAGCAGTAGATGTCACTGTTTCATAGAAAGAGGAGTAAAGGGCATTTTTAGTACTCAGATCTGCCTCCATTTTATGTGGGAAGAAGTTTCTAAAAACCTAAGATTAATGTTATGGCAAAGAAATATGCAATAATTGACCCAGCATTTTGTAACATTTTACTATAAACTTGTAGGGTTTATTTATATTCAGAGGTTTAGCTCAATATTATAGGGGAAGGTAATACTAGTTGCAAAAGGTTTTCTTGCATAAGATCAAGAGCTAATGAAAAGCCAAAAATCTCCTGTTGTCTATAAGCTGCTGTTGGTATTGAGGATGAAAATGCCCACACAGACACATAGATACACACACACACACACACACACACACACACACACACACACACACACATTTTGAACCAATGTTCATTTTTGTCATCTCTTCATGTCTTCTATTCTTTTCTGTACTTAACTTGAACTCTATAACAAAAAGGCCATGCCATGATTACATATTGGCTAGTATATTTATATTTCTTATTTTGTAAAGACTTGAGCTGAGGTCACATATCCGATTCTGAGCAGAGGAAACTTTTCTTGCTAAAGTTGATATCTGCTAAACCTGAAAATTGGGATTGAAATGACTTCTTAGCCCCAGAGAAAGTCACAGGGTCATTGACACCACTTAGCAACAGAAGAAGGCAAAGCCCTATGGACCACATTTAGAGTGTACACTCTTCCCTCTTTGCTTTGTCTTCTTAGTTCCAGAGATTCCCACTGGGCACACAGGACCTGATCCTTGTTTGACCTGTCTCCCTGGAGAGCTTTTCTCTGGATAGAGGTTTCTTTTGCTTCAAAGAGACTTCAAAGAAAGAGAGAGAAAAAAGAGTAGACAGGGTCCTCTAAACCTGCCCTCTTCATTGGCTATGAACTACTTGACTTCCTAAGAATCTATACACATGAGTAACTCTTGGTCATGCTCTCTTAAGGAACTTATACTCTCTGAGGAGGGACAAAATGCAGACAAATGACCTAATAAAAAGTGGAATGCATCTTAAAAGTAGAACAGAGGGCCATATGTTAAAAAAAAAAAAAAAAGAAAGAAAGAAACGCAAGGAAAGTGAGCTGGAATAATCATAGAAAGCTTTTTGGAGCATATGGAATTTTAATTAGGTTGCTGAAGGATGGGCTGACTTTTGATACATAGAGAAGGCAGAGGAAGGGCATTCTAAAAAAAGAAATGGTCATGTATGATGCAAATAGAGAATAGGCATTTTGGATTCTTATTCAGATTATTTGAAAGGTGGAGTTTGTAAAAGAGAAATAAGACTAGACCAAAATCATGACCATAATCTTTCTTTGCATGTAAAGATAGAATCTGAATGATTTTCAGGAAGGAAATGAATGTCTCCCTATACAATGTTAATCACTGTTGTAGTAGGCCAGATCATCTATTGAGAGTAAGCAATGTGGGCCTACAATGGGAATCTTTAAAAGTCTGCACAAAATTGGAAACTTATTATGGAGATTTCAATGTAGTAGGGGAGAATAAAACATTGCAGTGAGGATCAAGCAGGCCAAGGTCAGAGAGCACAGATTATGTAGTAACTGCCAACATAATACTGTAATTAGCAGTATTGGAGTGGAAACATGGAAAGCAGATGGTGGCAGTCACTCAAGGTTAGGATTTTGCATGGTGAACATGACAGAGAATAAAGAAGGCCTGGAATCCTAGGGGATGGAGAGGGAAGGATTGAAAATGGCCAAATATTAGTTTCTGTTCAGATGGAATGGTAAATTATGTCTATACACATGTTAGCCATTTTCTGAGCACCTTTTTGTGTTGGGTAATATACCAAACAATAATTTTTTATATGCTATCAATTAGATGTTGATGTAATCATTGGATAGACAAGGGAACAGAGTTGGAATAATATTAGTATGACTGGTGTGAGACAAGATTGGTATTCTAACCCATGCTACCTAGTTGAGATAGAAGAAAGGGGTTGGTTATTTCCCTTTGGATGGCAGATAAAAGACAATGGAAGGAGTGATCTCTTTTGGAGACATCTGGGTTATGTCAGGTGCCTGCTGGGCTGTGCTATGGTTTGGATGTGTTTTGTTCTCCCCAAAGTTTCCTGTGTTGGAAGCTTGGTCCCCAGTGCTGCCATGTTGAGAGGTATGGGACCTTGGAAGGGCTGGAGCCAGTGGGAGTTTATTAGGTCACTAAAGGCATCATCCTTGGAAGAGATTAAGGTATCTTATGTGGGACCCTGAACTAGTTCTCCAGAAAGGGTTGCTATGAAAAGAACTAGCCTGGTCCCTTCCCTTGCTCTGGCTTCCTGTTTTGCCTCTTATGGTGATACTGTCTGCTATAAGGCCTTCACCAAAGCCATGGTGATGCTGGCACCATGGCCTCAGACCTCCAGAACCATGAGCTAAATAAATTTCTTTTCTTTAGAAAGTTATCCAGCCTCAGAGATTTCAATATAGTCAAAGAAATTTCCTTCTACAGGATTGGAAAGGAGTATAGTAAAATGAAGGCCAGTGGGAGCTCAGCTACTGTTTTGATAAATATTCACTTCAATATTTTAGTTAGTATGATAAAGGGATTCTTCAGGATTAATGTAATAGTGAATAATCAATCTTAAGATTAGAATGGCTTTCTGAAGGAACATGAGCTACTATCCAGTATTACTGTTAACATCTGTGATTCTGTGAAAGAAGTACCACTCTGGCCAGCAAAAGTGATCCTGTAGTCAGGCTACTACAACCAAGGCCCATCCAAGAGATAACTTCAAATTGCCAGCATCTGGTTGAAACTCTTTCTTGGGTAGACAGTAAAAGGCAGGGTGACAATGGTGGAAACAACGGGGGCAGATGTGGACTAGGTCTAGGCTGGTACATTCACCTAGGTAACACTGCTTGGGTGGCCAATTCTAACCACTAGGGAAGGAGTCGTAAAACACAGAGTTGAGGGCATGAGGAAGAGGGGAACTGAAGCTCAATTCCACTCTTATCCTCCATAGGTGGGCCGCCCTGCTTTAATGGTGTTGCCACTTATAAAGGACATGTTAGAATTGAAGAGTATGTCTTCTGCATTCAGAGAAATTCACGTTGGATTCCTAGTCCCATCTCTTACCAGCTATGTAATTGTGAGTAACTTGTCTCCCTGGATCTCAGCTCTCTCATTTCTATAAAAGTGGGACAACATCTCTCTTAGCTACTTGGTATTTGCCCAATGACTAAGTACAGTAACTAGCATACTGCCCGACTCATACAAAGATAGCTGCTATTAGCTAACAATAAGCCATGTAAAAAGGAAAGGTCTACTTAACCGTTGAAGTTTGGAAAAACAACATTCAGAATTACTTTGTATAAAGTAACCAAATGCTACTCAAAGTAGTATCTTGTTTTTGTAATAGAAAAAAAAAAAAGGAAGGTTGAAATAAAGTGGGACACCTTCTAGGGGATGAATTATTCTTTTTTTTGTGTGTGTATCTCTTCTAAGGTTAATACATGTTGCTTTTGTAATAAAAAAAATAAAGGAATTTGATAGGAGTTGTACTGAGGAGGCAAAACTGTAGCTCTAAGGAACATTTTGGGGGACTGAGGTTTAGCTCAGTTGGTAGAATGCTGCTCTGTACTATGAGGCCCCAAGTTTGATCACCTGTACCACAAAAATGGGAGGAGGGCCTGGCAACCCACTGTTGAAACAATCCTGAAACAATCCACCACTGAAAACCCTATAAATAAGAGAGAAGCACCGATGTAGTGCCGGGCATGGTACAGTATTGGGGAGCATTTTGTTCTGCTGTACATAGGGTTGCTATGAATGGAACCCAACTCAATGGCACCTAACAAGGACAACAACAACAGCAACAACAACAACAACAACAAGGAACATTTTTAGGTTTATGTTTATCACTATTTCTCACATTTCAAATTTAAAATACTCAGAAGTTTAGAATAAAGTACATTTTATTCATTTAATGTTATAACTACATTGAGATATCATGCATAGCAATTCAAAGAGACATATTTTCTTCTAAATATGTTTATAACTCTTAGTCTATATTATCCTGAGTTTTATCCACTCAAGACAATTGTGTTTATTTTTTCTATTCTACACCCTGCTTTGTGTACATTTATAAACATATACCACATGCTGTAATCATAGAGGTTTCAGCGGTTTTTTCACTTAATATTTTTCACATTGCCCCCAAAACTCCCTATTTATAGTTTTCATGACTGCTTAGTAATAATATATCAAGCACATGATATCATTTGTCCATTTCCCTTAGACTGAGCATTTCAGACACTCCCACATTATTACAATCATGGACCAACTTCACTGCCAGAAACTTTATGCAACTATACCTTTTTCCTTCTTGTGAACAATTTGCCTAGGGCAAAATTTTTTCAAAGAGAAGGATATATATTCTGGTTCCTAAAACTTATTGTCAAATTGTTTTTCAAAGTGGCTCTACAATTTTACAATGCCACTCCTCTAGGAATGTTGACAATTTCTTGAACCCCTGGTCCACTCTCCAGTGATCCCTGTTATCATTTTAATTTGTATTTCTCTGATTCCTAGCAGGTTTGAGCATGCTTATATGCTTACCTTTTATGTTTCTTCTTGGAGCTCTGATATTTGTAAATAAAGTAATATTTTGAAATGGGAATGAAGCAAGTGAAGTCCCTTTTATCTTTGTTTTTTCACTTGTTTTAAATCTAACAGAAGCTATTTATTCTATTTTTGAAGTGTCCCCCAATGCCAAACATTATAATTAGAGATCAGAAATAGAAAACAAATCTACCAACTTTTTTTCCCTTTTGTGATATCCCATGCTCAAGAAAGAAAATTATATCTTTGCTCAATATTCTGAGACCTGAGGGCACCAATTCAATAGTCTATTTGTGGAATTAGCTATTGGGACTGTCAAAACAGTCATACTTTGAATAACTGATTGGATTACTGACCAGAATCAACCCTATATGGGCCAGTTTTTTGGTTGTTACAGCAACAAAACAGGATTTGGTATTCAGTTTTTCAATCAATGCTTCAGCAATCGACCTGCAAAAAGCACATTTTGTTTTCAGTACTGAGGAGTTGAACCCAAGGCCTTGAGCATACTGGACTACACCACCAGCCCCCCCTTTTTATTTTTTATCTTGACAGGATGTCTCACTAAGTTACATAGGCTGTCTCTGGCCTTGAACTTTTGATCCTCTTGCCTGAGGCTCCCAGATTGTTGAGATTTCATGCCTGAACCACTGCCCTCAGCAAGTACATCCTATTCTTCCTGAAGGTTAACGTTCCCTCATGGTAAACCTCATACCAGTGCCCATCTGAAATTTCTAGGGCTTAGTATTTCAAATTTGAAATGTATCCCTTTGTCTTGCCCCAGAAAAGGGATCCAGTGCTTCCTCTGAATATTTGCATTCATTTAAGTAAAAGATCATATGAAGATATGTCTGGCTGCACAGCAGATAATGTTGATCATTAAAGCTGAAACTTGGGAAACTGAGAGGGATTTGATATGCTTTAGTCATATGTTTTATAGAAGAACAAGAAAAGATGGCTGCCCTGGAGGATCAAGCACTTTTTCTCCTTTCTGGCACTTCCTGAGTTTTGCCCTGTCCTACATTAATCATTCTGAATGTGACTCTCCCTCATGGCCCATTGAGCTGTGGATCAATCACAACATTTTCAAAGTGCTGTAATTTCATACATATTTCAACACAGACCTAAGAGGTTCCACATACTTTGACCATTTCAGTCAAATGCTTCATAGAGTAGTAACCTAATATGCTTAGTAACCCCTTAGGGAAGCAAATGTACCTGGATATCTGTTCCCCTTGTAAGAAGTTTTAAATTCTATCTTTGGCTAAATGCTGCTTATACAATTACACAAAAGCATGTGAAGTGTTTCATTCAAGAATCTATTTTGAATTTTAATTAAAACTGTATATGCATGCATTTAAAAAGTCTTGGAGTTAAAAATGGAATTAAGTACTACTTGATTAAAGCCAACTTATAAGACCCTACCACCAATAGAGGAGCTATAAATATCTCCTGTTGCTCGTATTTCACGGTAAAAATGTGTTGAACAGAATCTGACATGCCTTCCTGTGAGTTCTTCCATAAGCTATGATACATACAATCTGGACACATATTTTATTTAAGATAACAACAATCTACATAACTTGTGATTTCAATTTCTGAGATTTTTTGATAGATTGTTTTGTTTTTGCTAGTGTTTCTGTGAAGACAATGCTACCAATCAACCACTAATCAATATAGGATATACATTTTGAAGGCATTAATTTGCTTTCCAGTAGTAGGGATGAATGTAAGTTTTTACATAATATTGTACTTTCTGTCTCCACCAAAATATACATGGTGGAAATGGTTAGCTAGAATTTAGAGTACAACAATGCTAACTGACCCCAAAAATGATGGAACCCAGAACACTTGCTTGATTGTTTTGCCAAGTCAGTTTCTTGGTATGTGGTAGCATCTTAGAGAACATGTAAAGCTGGAATTGGTTAGTCAAATTCATTTCCTTACATCAAGGAAGAACTAATAGTTTCTTGTAAGGGAGGTCTCTTTTTTGTATACTTGCTCTTTTGTTGATTACATGCCCCAACAATTTAGCAAATTTATTGCAGCAGCTTTTAAAAAGAACTTTCTTCTAACCTGTCATAACATCAAAAAGTTGTGAGTTTGTGTGATAGTTCCTGACTTGGTTTTGATAAAAGAATTATGTTGTTAAACACTCAAGCAAGAACTTTGTAGTTTGTTTCAGTTCATGATACCTAACCACAGATGATTCTTGGTCAAAGAGAAGTTTTCAAGATATGTGTTCCTACATTTTTTGAACACAGTATATTTTTGTATAGTAGTTCCAAACAGAGATCACAGAGACTAGTAGTCAAAGTCATCTGATTTGAAGCTTTAATTTTTGATGTTGACAAATTCCACAGATTGTTATCTATCCCCCCACTTCCATTTTTCCTTCTCCTTTTCTGTCTCCTTCTCTGAGTTCTTAAAATTGATTTTGGTATTAAATGTTTCCTTTTGGCTGTTCGTGCTGCATTTGGAATGAAGCTAACTTTGTGTTGGCTTCAGGACTGCCTATAGGGGTTCACACATATGATTGGGAAACCTCCTTAAACAGGATGATGAAAGCTCCCTCATGTCTACTACTAGGCAGAGTCGCTTGGACCCACTCTTCAAATTTCAACAAAGTACAAAATGTAGATCTCCAGTTAAACACCTGATTCTTTTTGTTGAATTTATCTGTTTTTGCCTATCTCTTTTTGCTCTCTGGGAGAGAGGATAAAAATTCTTCTTTGTTTTAACATTCTCTTGGTGACTCTACAAGTATTCCTTCTTTGACTTTGGACCACTCCATAATAGTATGAAGACAGACAATTGAATATGCATGGTTTATATCATGACCATTTGGCCATGCCATTTAGTTACTTGTCAGCCATTAGTCTTTCCAGTTTAGTTGACATTAAACCTTTGAAATCTTGTTTAGCTTTAGTTTCAGCTGACATAAAGAGATTTGGGCAGATATGAAATTCAGTGTTATAGATAAATGTATTTTTTAAAGAGCTGAACAGAGAATGACTTTCCAGTAAATAGTGACACTCCTCAACTTATAATGGGGTTATGTCTTGACAAAGCCATTTTAAAGTTAAAAAATCCTAAGTCAAAAATGCCTTTAATGAACAACTCATTGATCATCATGGCCTAGTGGTACAATATGCTGTGGAGTGTTGATATTTCTCTGCATGACTTTGTGGCTGCCTAGGAGCTGTAAGAGCTTTATGTGAGCATATCATACACATATTGCTAGCCTGGGAAAAGATCTGGAAGTATAGCTCTACTAGATGCATATTGTTTTCAGGTCATCATGAAGTCAAAACCTTAGATGAGCCATTGTCAGTCATGGACCATCTGTGCTTTACCTGTACTAAATTCCCAATGAATTATGGTGTGGTCTTGTGGTCTTGTCCACCTTAACATAGTGAGGGTTACAATTTTTAGGACAAACTCCTTTGGATGGTTTAGGACCAGTAATGAAAACATGTCCCATTCCTGATATCTGAGACCATAGTCAGAAAAGGGAAGGGGATAATTTTGAAAAGAGACTTTGCTCTCTTGCCTCCTGCTTTGATGATGAAAAGGCCTTGATATTGGCACTGTTGCTTAGAAAAAAAGAACACTTGTGTGGATTTGAAGTTTAATCCTTGCTTTTTCTCTGGTTGTATGACTTTGAGGAAGTAACAATTTCCAGGTATGTTTATTCAATATTACATAAACAAATTATATTTTCATAATCCTTCTAGTTTAAAAAGTATAGAGCTGCATGCAAAGCAAAGAATCCATATGTTCAGAGGTAATGCAGTTTTAATTTTTCATGGTGTATTTGTATGGTGATCACACAATTGACATCAGTTGTATTAGTGTTAGGTGGAAGACCCATCTGATTAGGTTAGTCAGAACAAAGAGTTAAATGTGCACTCAGTTGATCTCTAAGAGCTCGCCAGTCAGTGCTATTCCAACAAAAGTCGCCTTCCAGAAACCTTCCACAATGTTTTTCTCATGAACCCATCAGCCAGTCTAGGATCTGGGAACAACAATGGTGAAGTAATTGCTACCTTTTAAGTTATCTTAATTTTTCTATCTTAACAAGAATGCAAAGTTCCTTCATTAAAGACATTTGGGCCAGTATGTGAGAAGCATTTATGTCCCTGCATTTTTAATGATTAAACTTAGATCTTGCCAAAAAAAGACGGCAGAAAATGCATTTTTTAATGGCAAAGAAATACTACCCTGCCTTTTTTACAATCACAAATTTGGAATCAGATTCTTTGATTAAAATTCAATTACCCACAAACCCTCCTATGTTTTCTTATCACTTACAAAAAATCAGAAAACATTTCCCTTCAAGAAGCATACCTCCCACTCCAACAGAACCTGTATAATATCCCAACAACCATAGCAAAGCAATAGTGTGAGGCAGTCTGGGAATAAGTGATACTCATTTTCAGTCTCACCTAGATGTAAACCAAATGAAATTCCCAGCATATTACCTATAATGTAAAAGAAATGATAGCCTGCAGAATTTCTTCTCTAATTTCTTCCAATTGTCAGTGAGTCAAAACCACAAAGAGGCCCTGATGCAACATCCCAGAAAAAGAAAGGGAGCTGAAAAACTTCCAATACATGTCAAAGAAACTTCTAGTGTTTCTTAAATTTTAAATTAAGTTTCACTCATGTCAACTCCATCAGCACAAAAGAATAAACGAAGACTGTTTTTATATGACACCACAACAAACAGTCAGTTAAGTGGGGAATGGACACAAACCCTTTGATTGACTCAAATTTTACTTTCAGTTTGCTATTTAAGTCTACTTAATTGGTCACAGTCTTAACATGGGCATACTCATTCAATAACATTCATGTGTCATTTGATCATTACTAACAACTTTCTGCCCAAATCAATTCTGGAGACTCCAGGAATATATAATACAAAAATATATAGACTTTTAGTCTATATAAGTGCATGTTAATTTTTGGGAAACATTTTTGCTTTGAGCTGTCATTGAGAAATAGTATAAATGAAACCAATGTGAAGATGGTGATAAATAATAGGATCTAGATAAATGAAAGCCAGATTAATTTACGTATTACCATGGCAGAAAGAACAAATACTACTCATAGTTACATAAAGATGAACATACAGACATATACATGAAACGTGGTGCATATATCAATCACATAATGTTGCATTTATAAGATTGTACTTTGGATGTTGTTAGGTGCTGTCAAGTCAGGTCTGACTTGATGAACTTTATAGGGTTTTAAGTGGCTGATTGTTTCAGGATTGCTTTGAGAATGGATTGCTACATCCTTCTCCTCTCTTTGGGGTGCTGGGGAATCAAACCTGGGTCCTCAGACAGTGTAGAGCAGCACTCTACCAACTGAGCTAAACCCTAACCCTGTACTTTGGATAATAAACTATAATGTACTGAACTGGTAAAAATAATGAACAAATAATATATACTTACTTAACAAACAAATTATCAGATAGGAATAATATTTTTCCTACACCACTGTTTTTATGTTTTTTCCCCCTCCTCTGTGGTATTGGGGGTTGAATCCAAGGCCTCATGCTTGCATGTTTTGCAAGTGCTGTACCACTAAGCTGCAGCCTCAGCCCATTTTTTTCACTTTTTGAGACAGGGTCTTGCCAAATTTTGCAGATTGCCTCTGGTCTCAAACTTGCGATCCTTCTGACTCTGCCTCCCAAGTCCCTGGTATTCCAGGCATGAACCACTGAGCCCAGCTCTGTTTTGATGTTTTGTAATTTATTCATATGAGATACTCTAAATAAATGAAAGATTTCAATTATCTCTAAATTAATCTGTAAATTTTATATAATTTCAATCAAAATATCATTTTGCATCTTTTGTAGAAGTGATGATTCCAAAATTATATGAAAGCAATATATGATAACTAAAATAGCTTCGAGCTAGGATTTGGCTCAGTTGGTAGAGCACTGGACTGCAGTCTCTGAGGTCCCGAGTGCAATTCCCAGTACCGCAAAAGTGGGAGAAGGACCTGGCAATCCACTCCCAAGGCAATCCCGAAACAGTCAGCCATTGAAAACCCTATGAGGGTCGCTATGAGTCGGATACCGACTTGACGGCACCTAACAACAACAACAACAAAATAGCCTTCAAAGAGAATACATGAGTATATATTCTTCAGTTGTTAAGATTTATTGTAAAGCTATGATAATTAAGGCAGTGTGATATGGTGCGTGGGTAGACAGATAAACCAATATAACAGAATAGATTGCCCGTTATTTCTAGCCTACAAGAATATACATCAGAGATGATATTGCAGATCTATGAAGATGCTCAATAAATACTGCTGGGACAATTGGCTATCCACTTTTGTGAGGGAAACAAAATTGAGTTTCTACCTCATACTCTACAAAAAAATTCCACTTTGGTCAATAATCTAATAGGAAAAGAAAAGTATAGAATTTAACATGGGAGAATGTACTTGATTTTAGAACATGGATGGATTTCTTTTAAAAAGGTAAGAAGGAGAAAACAAAGAAAAATCTAAGGGTTCAGGATATAGTTTAGTGGTAGAGCACTTGACTCACATACATGAGGCCCCAGGTTTGATCTTCAGCATTGAGAAAAAAGACTGATAAATTTGTCTCATATATGATCCACGTAACAATTCAGGTATCATTCTGCCATCACTATGTTGTGGTCAGTTTCAGTAATATGCTTGTTAGAAACAACTTCCTAAATTCAAATCCTCTCAGCCATGCCCAAAGATGTTGAAGAGAGTCTGCAAAGAGACTACAGTACACAAGCACATGGAAAAGAAAATAGAGGAAACCAGAGGAGAGTTAAAAGAAATGTTCCAGCCTCTTAATCCCTTCAAGACCTCATCAGGCCCTAAAGGTGACTCACTATTAGAGGAGTCTGTATGTACATTCTGGCCAATTTGAATCTAGACCCCAGGATTTCAGGAAAAAAAATCATTACTCTTTCATTATTTGAAAAGGAAGTCATATAAAAATTGCTTTCAGTTCTTAATGTGTGTGTTAATTATATGAATAAAAAACAATGTCTGAAATTCTACATATAAAAGCAGCACACGAACTTTGCTGAAAATCATACTTAAAGTCTTTAATTGAGCCTGAAACAACCTAGTTGGCTTATTTTCTTGATAGTTTACATCAACAATCAAAACATCTTCCCTATTCCATTGAGTCAAATTTATTGTTACCAAACCCATGTTTATTTACTCTCTGCTTGAAAGTGTGTCCAATGAATTGAGGATGAGTTACCGGAGCAAGGAAAAGAGATTTATTCAGTAAGCTAGGAAGATCAAGAACATGGTGGACGGCAGTCCTAAACCTATCTATCTATCCACCCATCTATCACCCCCATGTGTCTGTCAGTTTGCCTCCTCAGTGTATAGTCTACCTTAAAGACAGGAATGTAGTAAAGCCCCAAGAACCTTCATTTGTTGATATGGCATGATTCAAAATGAGAAGGAACAACTGTAAGCATCTATTAATAATTGGAATGTGGAAAGTATGAAATATGAATCTAGGAAAATTAGAAATTATCAAAAGGGAAATGGAGGACATTAGTATAGGCATTCTAGGCATCAGTGAGCTAAAATGGACTGACATGGGCCATTTTGAATCAGATGGTCTACTATGCTGGCAATGACAAATTAAAGAGAATTGGGGTTGCATTCATCATCAAAAAAGTCATCTCAAGATCTGTCCTGAAGTAAATTCTGTCAGTGATAGAATAATATCCATATGCCCACAAGGAAGGCTAGTTAATATGACTATTATTCAAATTTAGGCACCCAACAGTAAGGCCACAAATGAAAATAGGGCAGATTTTTACTATATTCTGCAGTCTGAAATATATCCAACATGCGATCAGGATGCCCTGATAATTACTGGTGACTGGAATGCAAAAGTTGGAAACAAAGAAGGATTAATAGTTGGAAAATATGGCCTTAGTGACAGAAATGATGCTGGAGACCCCATGAAAGAATTTTGTGAGACCAATGGTCTTTTCATCACAAATACATTTTTTACCAACATAAATGGAGACTACATGCCTGGAATTCCCCAGTTGGAACATATAGGAACAAAACTGACTACATTTGTGGAAAGAGATGAGGGAAAACTTCAAAATCAAAAGTCAGAACATGGCCAGATAATAAATTGTGTATCAGACCATCAACTACTCACATGCAGGTTCAAATTGAAAGTGATGAAAACTAGAACAAGTATACAGGAGTGAAGGTATGACCTGGAGTATATCCCACATATGTTCAGAGACCACCTAAAGAACAGTTTTGATGCATTAGACACTAATTATCGAAGACCAGATGAGTGTGACTTGACATCAAAGACATCATCATGAAGGAAGAAAAAGGTTATTAAAAAACAAGGAAGAAAGAAATGACCAAATTACATGTCAAAAGATACTCTGAAATTTGCCCTTGAACATCAAGGAGCTAAAGTAAAAGAAAGACATGATGAAATTAAGGAACTAACAGAAGATTTCAAAGGGTATCTCAAAAAGACAACATTATTAAAATGACATGTGCAAGGGTCTGGAGATAGAAAACCAAAAGTGAAGAACATACTCTGTTTTTCTCAAGCTTAAAGAATAGAAGAAAAAATTCAAGACTAGTATGCCAACAGTGAAGGATTCTATGGTTGTAGTTGCTGTTAGTTCCCATAGAGGCAGTGCCGATCATAGCAACCCTACGTACAATAGGTGAAACACTATCGTCAGTGCTTCTCTGCTATTCATAGGGTTTTCAATGGCAGATTGTCTTTTGGGAGTGGGTTGCCAGGTCCTTCTCCCAAGCCTACAGCACCTGGTGTTCCCAGGCAGTCTCCCATCCAAGTACTAACCAGGCCTGACCGAGCCTGCTTAGCTTCTGAGATTTGACAGGATCAGATGCTGCAGTGGCACAGCTGCAGGTGGATTCTACAGGGAAAGTATCAAACGATGAAGGAAACATCAAAAGAGAATATGGAAGGAATACACGGAGCCATTATACAAAAATAATTGGTGGATGAACAACCACTTCAAGAGGTTGCACAAGATCGGTAAATAATGATACTGAAGGAAGAATTGGAAGCTGCCTTGAAGGAATTGGCAAAATTCAAGACTCCAGAAATTGGTGGAACATCAATTGAGATGTTTCAACAAACAGATGCAGCACTGGAGGTATTCATTTGTTTATACCAAGAGATTTGGAAAACACCTCCCTGGCTGAATGACTGGAAGAGATCCATATTTGTGCCTGTGTCAAAAAGGATATCCACCTGAATGTGGAAATTATTGAATGATATCATTAATATCACACACAAGTAAAATTTTGCTAAAGATTATTCAAAAGCAACTGTAGCAATATATTGGCAAGGGACTAATGGGTAGTCAAGCCACATTTAGAAGAGGGCATAGAACCAGAGAAGTCATGGCTAATGTCAAATGGATATTGGCTGAAAGCAGAGAATACCAGAAAAATGTCTATCTATGTTTTACTCACTATGCAAAGACATTTGACTATGTGGATCACAACACATTATGGATAACATTGTGAAGAATGGGGATACTAGATCACTTAACTTTATTCATGAGGTATCTGTACACGGACCAGGAGGCAGTTGTTTAAACAGAACAAGGAAACACTGCTTGGTCTAAAGTCAAGAAAGGTGTGTGTCAGAGCAGTATCCTTTCACTATACCTCTTCAAATCTCTATTCTGAACAAATAATCTGAGAAACTGGACTTTATGAAGAAGAACCTAGCATCAAGATTGGAGGAAGACTCATTAACAATCTGCATTATGCAGATGACATAACAGTGCTTGCTGAAAGGGAAGAGGATTTGAAATATTTACTGATGAAGATCAAAGAACACAGCCTTCAGTATAGATTGCACCTCAACATCAATAAAACAAAAATCCTTACAAATGGGCCAGGAAGCAACTTCAGGACAAATGAAGAAAAGATTGAGGTTGTCCAAGATTTTGCTTTACTTGGTTCTGCAATCAACAGCTACAAAAGCAGTAATCAAGAAATCAAAAGATGAATTGCATTGGGAAAAGCTGTTGCAAAAGACCTCTTTAAAGTATTGAAAAGTAAAGATGTCTCATTGAAGATAAATGTGCACTTGACTCATGCCATGGTATTTTCAGTTCTATCATATGCTTGTGAAAGCTGGATGTTGAGTAAGTGAGACAGGAGGAGAATTGATGCTGCTGGAGATGACAGAGATGCTTTGAATTCTTCTGGAGATGAGTATTAAATATACTATGGACTGCCAAAAGACCCAACATATTTGTTCTAGAAGAAGTGAAACCAGGGTGCTCTTTGGAAGCAAGGATGGTTAGACTGTGTCTTATGTGTTTTGCACATGTTGTCAGGAGGGACCAATCTCTGTTGAAGGATATCATGTTTTGGAGAGTGGCAGGTCAACAAAAAAGAGGAAGACCCTCAACTAGATGGATTGACATAGTGGCTTCATAAAGGGCTTACACAAAAAAGGTCATGTGCCTGGCACAAAGTCAGGGAGTGCTTCATTCTGTTATACATAGAGTTACTGTGTCCATAGGACTTGTGACACCTAAAAACAACAGCAACAACAATAACAACAGTGTCTATCTATCTATTTATCTATCTATCATCTATATTTTTGTGGTATTGGAGGATTTAACCCAGGGCTATGTGCATGCTGGGCAAGTGTTCTGTCACTGACCTGCAACCTACCTCTTTTTCTATTTTTTTATTTAGAGATAGGGTTTTCCTAAATTTCACAGGCTGCCTCTGACCTCCAAATCATGACCCTCCTGCCTTGGCCTCCTGAGTTGCTGGCATTACAAGTGTGCAACTTGGCTCCTGGCTAAAAAGACATCTTAACTAAGTGTAAGTTTCAAGCTCCTTTCATCTTTTGGTAAAGGAAGAAAAGTATGTGTGTGTGGTGGGACTGGGTGGGTAAGTGTAAGGTTAGGAAATGATTAGTGACTGGAGACTTCTAGGTGCTGCTCTCTTGATCTAGATGGGACATTGTGAAATCTGGTAATTGGTACACACATAATCACAGGATCTTTATAGACCTGTAAATGTTGAAAATATCTTAACTGTTTTCATCTTGGTGTCATAAGTCTACAAAGGAAGGAAAAAAGATTACAGAAGTTTTGAGTATATCAATATTTTTAAATTTTATTAATAAATATTGTTGGGGTACAGAGTAAAAAGTTATTTGCTATATCCATTATGCAACTAGTAAAATTGATTTACTAGTTGCATAATGGATATAGCAAATATATTTTACAGAACAATACAAGCTAAAGAAGAAAATTAAAAAGAATTTTAATTAATACGTAATGAAAATCATGGGGGTTGGGATTTAGCTCAGTTGGTAGAGCACTGTGCTGCAGTCTCTGAGGTTCCGAGTTTGATTCCCTGCACTACAAAATGGGAGAAGAATGTGGCAACCCACTCCCAAGGCAATCCCGAAACAGTCAAACATTGAAAACCCTATGAGGGTCACTATGAGTCAGATACCGATTTGACAGCACCTAACAACAATGAAAATAATATGCAAATGTGGATTATACTCTCATTGACTTTTTTCCCTTCCTTTTTTATGTGTTCACATATTTGCCACCTGTATTTTGAAATTTTCCTCTCCCTCCTTACCCCTCTATGATATTTTTCTCCTCTTCCTTCTTTCCTTACCTCTGCTCCCATCTGCTAATCCCTTCCTAGCTTCTTTCAGATCTGTTTATATTTTCCATTCTTGGATAGGTATGAATGTCCATTTTTATATATCTAAATATGTATATATTTTTCCCTTTAATTTCGATTTAGCTCCCACATATGAGTGAGAACATATGGTATTTCTCTTTGAGTCTGGGTCAATTCACTTAAAATGGTTTTTTACAGTTTCATTCATTTTGCTGTAAATAATTTCATTCTTCCCTATTGCTGAGTGATATTCCATTGTGTATATATACCACAATTTTTCAATCCACTCCTCTGTTGGTGGGCATCTTTGTTGATTCCATACCATTGTGATTGTGAAGAGTTCTGCATCAAATATGGGGATGCAGGTGTCACTGTGGTGTATGACTTATCTTCCTTTGGGTATATTCCCAAGAGTGGTATAGCTGGCTCATATGGTAGTTCTATTCTTAGTTTTCTAAGGTACTTCCATATTTATTTCCAAGGTATCTGAACCCCGTACCAGCAGTGTAACAGGATTCCTTTTTCTCTGCATCCTTGCCAGCATTTCTTGTTCTGTTTATCTTGGCCATTCTTACTGGAGTGGAGACGGAATCTCAGTGTTGTTTTTATTTGCATTTCCCTAATGGCTAAGGATATTGAACATTTTTTCATATGTTTATTGGCTATTTGTGTTTCTTCTTCTGAGAACTGCTTGTTCGGTTCCATTGCCCACTTATTTATTGAGTAATTTATTATTTTGATGTTTGATATCTTAAGATCTTTGTATATTCTTGGGATTAGTCCTCTGCCAGATGTGTAGGATGTAATGATTTTCCCCCATTCTGTGGGATCTTCCTTTATTCTACTGTTTTCTTTGCTGTACAGAAGCTTTTTAGTTTTGTATAATCCCATTTGTCAATTATTGGTGCAGTTTCCTGGGCAACTGGAGTCTTGTTAAGAAATACCTATGCTGATGTGTTGGAGCATGTTCTCTATCTTTTCTTCTGGTAATGTTAAGGTTTCTGGTTTTGTGTTGAGGCCTCTGATGATGCATTTTGAGTTGGCTCTCAACAGAGTGAGAGAGATGTGTCTATTTTCATGCTTCTGCATATAGATATCCAATTTTCCCAGCACCATTTGTTGAGGTTGTCTTTTCTCCAATAAACATCCTTAGCCCTTTTGTCAAAGATCAGGTGGTTGTAGTTGTATGGGTGTATCTCTGGGTCTTCAATGCTGTTTCATTGATCTTTATGCATATTTTTTTGGGGGGAGGAGTACCAAGATGTTTTTGCCACTATAACACTGTAGTATAGTTTGAAGTCAGGTTTTATAATACCTCCTGCACTGTTTATGCTGATTAGGATTGTTTTGGCTATCTCTAGTCTTTTGTGCTTCCATATGAATTTTAAGAATATTTTTTCTATTTCTGCAAAACATGTCTTCGAAAATTTAATAGGGATTGTATTAAATCTGTGAATCACTATTGGTAGCATAACTATTTTCACAAAATTTATTCTTCTGATCGATGAACAAGGGAGGTTTTCCATCTTCTAGTATCTTCTGCTATTTCTTTCTTTAATGTTTTGAAGTTTGCATTGTAGAAGTCTTTAGGGTCTTTGGTTAGATTAATTCTTAAATATTTAATTTTTTGGTGGGCTATTGTGAAAGAGATTTTTGTCTTGATTTCCTTCTCTTCCTGTTTACTATTGGTCTAAAGGAAGGGTACTGATGTTTTAGTGTTAATTTTCCATCCTGATACTTTACTGAAGGAGCTAATTAGCGCTAAGCATTTTCTAGTGGAATTTTTAGAGTCCTTTAGGTATAGGATCATGTCATCTGTGAATAAGGATAATTTGACCTCCTTTGCTGGTTTGGCAGATATTGCACCTCATCTTATCAGATCCCAAAAGCTAAGCAGGGTTAAGCTGGGTTATTACTTGGATAGGAGACTGCCTGGGAATACTGGGTGCTGTAGATATGGGAGAAGGACCCAGCAGTCCATTCTCAAAACAATGCCAAAACAGCCACCAAAAACCTGATGAATAAGCTAGTGGGAGTATAATCCTATATTGCTCTTCAGTATGACCTTAAAAGTTAGTAGTTTTTAAAGCCAACTAAAAGCAAGAATAGTAACTAAAAAATAAGTGAAACTATAGGATTTATTTAGGCTCATTCTCAGTTTCGTTATTATTTTCTCTACCCTGAGAGAGACAGAGAAAAAACCAATTCAAATTTTTATCAATGGTTTTTTATCAATGAAAATTTCCCACTTTAGAGAATAACCGTTTTTTATAAAAATTATAGAAATGTACTTCTTTGGAGGATTTTTGGGATTATTGGAAAAGTTAATAAAGTATGAAATGGGGAAAATGATGTAAAATGTTCTTCAAATATTGAAATATGTTTTTCATCAGTGTTAATAATCTATTTAGGTTATGGTTGCTGTATGAAGAAATAATTCTATTAGTAAAAAAATTAGTTGGAAAACATATTAAACAGCTTTTATGCAAGTAAAACAAACTGCAATGGCTCTTGATTGCTACTACCACTTATTAACAGTCTTTGTTTATTAGGCAATTCAGACAGATTTTGATTTTTTCAGTTAATATTTGAAGAAACATATTTCATTTAGCTTGGACTTCATAAACCAAAGTACCACTTCTAGCTGAAGGCCATTTTCAAAATTACAGTCATAATTACCAACAAGAAATAATTACTTCTTTGGCACTAGACTTTGTAAATCCATTTACTTTAGGACAGCAAATATCTAATCACTGCATGGATTTACAAACTAAGGATGATATAGATAAAATACAAAAATAGAAGCAACAAAAAATTCTTTGAGTTTAATGAGTTCAATCCTTTCCCCTTACCAATGATAAAAATCATACATGAAATATAATATTCACTACAAGTAAAATGTATCCATAGACCTCAGTCTCATAGAAATAACTATTAAATGTCCTATTATAGAATAGCATGTCACCAGTAATGAAGGAGAAATGAATTGTCACCAATATCTTGAACCTACTGAAATATCCTCAGGCATTATTGGAGGATTGTAATATTTTGAGAATATTCTTTCTAATTAAAAGTAAAATATTGATTGTCCATTAAAAATATGTACCGTGATATATTTCATAACAATGTTACAGGAAAATGATTCCAAATGTTCTCTGAGAAGTCATGAAAGACCATCTGATAAATACAGATAGTAATGTGTGTGTATGTAGAAGTTAAATCCACATGTATACATACATTTATGCCTGTCATATACAGATAAACAAATATACCCACACTCATCCACAATGACAGGAAAATAAATCAGAGTGTATGTGGAAATTTGGGGAAAGAAATTGATAACTCTCTATAAACAACTTACTAAAGTAAATCATTGAACTTAATGTTTGAAGTGAAACACACAAGGGAGCAATTAGGTAGGGTAATGCAAAGGCAAATAAATAAGACCAAACTTCTAGCAAATATAGTGGTTCTCCAAAGCTGCTGATAAATTTCAAGAAAACTTAGCTTGACCATTTAAATCTCAGGAAGGAGTAGTATTAAGACCAGTTTAAGAATCCAGATGGAGCTATAAGCCAATAGTGTTCAAAAACAAAAGCAAATGTGGTCAATATATGGTTTTATAAAATAACTTAAGTAGATCTTTTTTGTTATTGTTAGGTGCCATCAACTCACATTACGATTTAATATTTTCTAAAATAGTTAATTGCTAAGAAACAATGATTATTTGGTGAAGTAGTAGAAAACAGTGAAATAATATTAAGTTAAATATTTAATTATCTTTTCCAATATACATTTTTAAAAGTTGAGAATACTTAAGAACATGAAAAGCCATTAAATAATACTTCAAATATAATACTGATTTTTTTCTGCCTGTAACAGCAATAACGATTTTTCAAGGAAAATTTAGATAATTGAAAGAAATGAAGCTTCAACTTAGTCTGCTCTAAATGGAACATCTAAGACAATAATAAACTGTACATAGTTTGGAATAGCTGGTTGGGATGGTTCATGCCGGTAATAGATTCGCAGCAGAGGATTAGTGTGCATCAGGGCTGTATCCTTTCACCCTATCTCTTCAGTTTCTATGCTGAGCAAATAATCCAAGAAACTGAACTTTATGAAAAAAGACACAGCATCAGGATTGGAGGAAGACTCATTAACAACCTGTGTTATGCAGATGACACAACTCTGCTTGCTGAAAGTGAAGATTTGAAACATTTACTGATGAAGATCAAAGAACACAGCATTCAGTATGGACTGTGACATATCAACAAAACAAAAATCCTTACAACTGGGTCATTATGCAACTTCACAATAAGTGGAGAAAAGATTGAGGTGGTCCATGATTTAGCTTTACTTGGTTCTAAAATCAACACCTGTGGAAGCAACAGTCAAGAAATCAAAAGATGCATTGCTTTGGGAAAAGTTGTGGCAAAAGACATTTTTAAAGTACTGAAAGTAAAGATGTCACATTGAAGATGAAAGTGCACCTGACTCATGCCATGTTATTTTCACAACCATCATATGGTTGTGAAAGCTGGACACTGAACAAGGGAGACAGCAGAGGAATTGAAGCTTTTGAATTATGATGCTGGAGAGGAATACTGAATATACCATGGACTGCCAAAAGAACCAACAGATCTGTCCTAGAAGTACAACTAGAGTGCTCCTTGGAAGCAAGGACATAGACTGTGTCTTATGTATTTTGGACATGTTGTCAAGCAGGACCAATCTCTGGAGAAGGACATCATGTTTGGGATAGTGGCAGGTCTATGAAAAAAAGGAAAACCCTCCACTAGATGGATTGATACATCTGCAGCAATGGACTTAAACACAGAAAAGATTGTGTGCTTAGCACAGAATTGGGGAGTGTTTCATTGTGTTGTACATAGGTTGCTTTGAGTCAGACCCAACTCAATGGCACCTAACAACAACAATAAACTGCAAAATATTAGTTAGATTTATTTAAAAGATGTGCACATTTAAAAGATCACAAATGACCTTTTGGTGAAACTCCAAATATATGGGTAATAGTTTGTAATATTTTTGTCAAGTCTCAATTACAATTAATTTAGCTCATCTGTTAAGAGCAGAATACTCATCTATTATTATTCCATAAATGTAAGTTAACAAGGACAAATTAACCGTTAGAGAAAGGATTTTTTTATAACTCAATTAGAAAAAATTGGACAAATTAATCCCATTAGTGTGACCAATGCCACTATGCAATACTGGCCATGTATTCTAGAATATTCTATGTTTTGCTAGCATAAGTTAAGTGAGAATATAGGTAACTAGAGAATTCTTATAGTCCTATTTAGCCAAAAGCAAATATTTTTTCTTCATAATTGACCAAAATTATTATATATTCATATGGACTGGGATTTTTTCGTAGTTTCATTGCACTTTTACAGAAAGATGAGAAATAATGCAGAATGACCATGAACTATGGAATCATGTATGTAAAAATATTGCACCTAATTTCATTTTGTAAATGCTAGAAATAGGAATAATATATTGTCTCAAAAACTAATAACATTATGGTCAGGTATTTTTACAAATACATGTGCATATGATGAACTTCAACTTGAATCTAATTTAATGACCTACGTTGATTATCTGTCCTCAAACTACTAAGTAAAAAGGCAAAAATATGAGTATGAGATTTCTTAACTCTATAATGGGGCTTAAAATATCTCCTTTGCTTCTTTTATATGATTCTTATAAAGACTTAATGAAAAAAGAGTGAAAACAGCACTTGAGTGGGAATCTAAAGATTTAACATTTAATGAAAAGAATAGAAAGGTATTTGGTAATATCATACAAAAGCAAAAGAAGGACACTCACTTTAAATATTGAGTGAGCATTTTTCTTAAAAGTTTTTTTTTTGAAACAAAAAAGGACAAAAATTAACATTTCAAAAATAAATAAATAAAGCCACCATGTTGCTTCTAGTTCGGTTTGTAGTCATCATTTTCTCCTTGAGATTTTTCTTCTCTCCCATATATGTAGAATCCAGAGGACTCATCAGGGTGCAATAGCAAATTTTCCAGATTCAGAGTAGAAAATCCAAATCTGGCTGCTTAATTCTCAAAGTCTCTCTGAACTTTAATATTTTGTCTGCAAAATAAAGGGTTTAAAATGCAAATTCTCCAAAGTTCTTTCTAACTTATACTGTCTGTGACTTCATTTGAGGAAAAATTTGAATAATTGGAAAATGATTATCATTTTATCTCAGCATAATGAAATCTCTTTATGAACCCAAAGGTAGGATGAAATTAGGGAGTGAAAAAGAACCTAAAATATTAGACTGATTTAATCTGAATTAGAAGTTTTAATGGCTGCAAATCCATAAAACATCTGTGCAATGTTTCTCTCTAAATGAAACAATTTATGTGAAAGCATTTTTTAAACTGTAAGATGGAATACAAATGTGAAACATTATTAACATCATCATTTTTTTGTTTGAGCCCATAGACTCAGCATAAATAGCCCACATATTTCAACTATACCCAATCACCGTGGGTAGGCATTGTGGAGAGGAAGGAATGAGAAAGGGGAGTGAGTTTTCTTCTCCTGTTTTCTAGTTTTTCCTTGTGCCTGTTTTTTTCAAACATTAAGAGATCTACAATCTATTACTTCCTTACAGATAGATAAATAAATACATCTTTCTTTGTGTTTAGGTTAAGGAAATAGTCACTTTAAATTCTCACATCTTGATTTAGACATTTTTAGACAAAGCTGGTGGTATGGCATATATTTTGCCATTGTGTTCAATATTTTCCATATGCTAGCTTCTTTCTTTTCTTTTCTAAAAAAACCTATAATTTGGATAAAGTCCTTCTAGTTGGTTGTTGTTGTTAGGTGTCATTGAGTCAGGTTTGACTCACAGTGATCCTATGTACAACAGAAGGAAACACTTCACAATTCTTTGCCAGGCACACAATCTTATGTTGAAGCCCATTGTCACAGACATTGTGTCAATCCATCTACTTGAGGGTTTTCCTTTTTTTGTTGACCTGCCACTCTCCCTTACATGATGTCCTTCTCCAGTGATTGATGCTGCTTGAAAACATGTCCAAAATATGTAAGACACAGTCTAGCCATCCTTGCTGCCAAGGAGCACTCTGGTTGAATTTCTTCTAGGACAGATCTGTTGGTTCTTTTGGCAGTCCACAATATATTCAATATTTATCTCCAGCACAATAATGCAAAAGCATTAATTCTTTTCCTGTCTCCCTTATTCAACATCCAGCTATCACAACCATATGATGGATGTGATTGAAAGTATCATGGCATGAGTCAGGTGCACCTTTGTCTTCAATGTGACTTCTTTACTCTTCAATACTTTAAAGATATCTTTTGCCATAGCTTTTCCCAATGCAATACTTGTTTTGATTTCCTGATTGCTGCTTCCATGGGTGTTGATTGTAGAACCAAGTAAAGCAAAATCTTCGACGACCTCAATGTTTTCTCCTCTTCTCATGAAGTTGCTTATTGACCCAGTTGTAAGGATTTTTGTTTTGTTGATGTTTTGTCACAATCCATACTGAATGCTATGTTCTTTGATCTTCATCAGTAAATGTTTCAAATCTTCTTCACTTTCAACAAGCATAGTTGTGTCATCTGCATAATGCAGGTTGTTAATGAGTCTTCCTCCAATTCTCATACTGTGCTCTTATTCATAAAGCCCAGCTCCTGAGATTATTTGCTCAGCATAAAAATTGAAAAGGTACAGTAAAAGCATATAGCCTTGATGCACATCTTTCTTGACTTAAACCAAGCAGTGTTTCCTTGTTCCATTTGAACAACTCCTCCTGGTCCATGTACAATTAGGTGATCTGGTATTCTCATTCTTCAAAGTGTTATCCATAATTTGTTATGATCCACACAGTCACATGCCTTTGCATAGTCAATAAAACATCGACAGCTCTCTGATATTCTCTGTTTTTGGCTAATGTCTATCTGACATCAGCAATGATGTCCCTGGTTCCATGCCCTCTTCTGAATCTGGTTTGCTTTTCCAGAGTTCCTGTCTGTATACTGCTGCAGTCACTTTTGAATGATCTTTAGTAAAGTTTTGCTCGCATGTGACATTAATAATATTGCTTGATAGTTTCCACATTCAGTTGGATCCCCTTTCTTGCGAATAAGCACAAATATGGATCTCTTCCATACAGTCATCCAGGCAACTGTTTTCCAAAGCTCTTGGCATAAGGATGGTAGTATCTCCAGTACTGCATCTGTTTGTTGAAACATCTCTATGGGGCTCCTTAGCCTGGGATATGAACCCCACACCCCACTGGTGTTGAGTGCAATGGAGACACAACCACTCTGGAAGTCAACCCAGAACTCTGAACTGAACTTTATTCCTGTGCACTGTGCTTATAAGCATTTCAGGCTAGCCAATCAGAATCTGTGGCATTTCCATGACGTTCCATCATGTGAGCTCTGGCATCATTTCTGTTACCAAGGCCATATTTTCCAACTACTGAGCCTTTGTTTCCAACTTTTGTATTCCAGTCACCAGTAATTATCAATGCATCTTAATTGCAGGTTTGATCTATTTCAGATTGCAAAGGCTGGTAAAAATTTTCCCTATCTTCATTTGTGGGCTTAGTGTTGGGTGCATAAATTTGAATAATAGTCATATTAACTGGCCTTCCCTGTAGCTGTATGGTTATTATTCTATCACTGACAGAATTTACTTTAGGACAGATCATGAGATATCTTTTTTGATGATGAATGCAACCCATTTCTCTTTAATTTGTCATTCTCAGCATAGTAGATCATATGATTATCTAACTTGAAATGGCCCATGCCCATGCATTTTAGTTCACTGATGCCTAGAATGTCAATGTTTATGTGCTCCATTTCCCTTTTGATGATTTCTGATTTTCTCAGATTCATACTATGTACATTCCATGTTCCAATTATTAATGGATATTTACAATTGTTCCTTTTCATTTTGAGTTGTACCACATCAGCAAATGGAGGTCTCTGGCGCTTTATTCCATTTCTGTCATTGAAGTTGACTGTACTTTGAGGGGGAAACTCTTCCCCAGTACTGTTTTGAGTGTCTTCCAAGCTAAGGGGCTCATTTTTCAACACTTAATCTGACATTGTTTCTCTTCTATTCAATGGGTTTGTAATGGCTAATTGTTTTGGGAGTGGGCTGCCAGGTCCTCTTCCCTAGTTCAGCTTAGTCTGGGAGCTCAGCTGAAGCCTGTCTACCATGAGTGACCATGCTGGTATCTGTAATACCAATAGCATAGCTTTCAGCATTATACCAATATGCAAAACCCCACAGTATGGCAAACTGACAGATATGTGGGGGTTCTAGTTGGTAAGTGCCTTAAAATAAGAATTGCTAGTTATGAGCCAGGCACGGTGGTGCATGCTTTTAATCCCAGGGAGTTGGGAGGCAGAGGCAGGAAGATCACAAGTTTGAGACTAGAGGCAGTCTCTGTAATTTAGCAAGACTCTGTCTCAAAAGTAAAAAAAAAAAAAGGGCTGGGGGTGCAGCTCAGTGGTACAGCACTTGTAAAGCATGCAAGCACATGCATGCATTGGGGTTCAACCCCAATCCACAAAAAAAGAAAAAAGAATTGCTAGTTATGAATCACTGTAATGATATTAGACCCCTCAGAGTATTATCTGCATTTGACTATGAGAGAGATACTGAAAGGTTGACACTAAGGTAGAAGAAGAACTAGACCTCCCAGGTTGTCCATAGAATGTTCTTGCAAAAAAGTAACAGTAGAATTATAATTTGGGAGACACCAGAGGATTAACAAACTTTTTTGCATTGTTGTTGTTGTTAGGTGCTATGAGTCCGACTCATAGCAACCCTGACAGAATTTTCAATGGCTGATTGTTTCAGGATTGCCCTGGGAGTGGATTGCCACATCCTTCTCTCATTTTTGTGGTGCTGGGAATTGAACCAGGGATGTCAGAGACTATAGAGTGGTGCTCTACTAATTGAGCTAAATCCCAGCACCAAAGGTGAAAGAGCTTGGATGCTCAGGTTTTTGTTTTTGGTTTTGGTTTGTTGGAGTTTTTGTTGTTGTTGTTGTCATTTTGTTTTGTGCATAGGCACCTAGAAATCCTTAGCAGATGAGTTTTTTCTGTCCCAATGTGTTTAGCTCTATTGGTGGAGAGCTGCTCTGCTCTTTTGAGGCTCTGGGTTCAACTCCCAGAACTACAAAAATGGGAAAAATACTGGGCAGCCTATTCATGAAATAATCTCCAAACCATTGAAAACCCTATGAAGAGCAGAGAAGCTGATATAATACCAGGCATGGCACAGTGTTGGGGAGTGTTTCATTCTATTATAGATAGGGTCTCTATGAGTCATACCCAACTTGAGGGCACCTAACTACAAAAACAAAAGCAATACCACATAAACTGGCTTAGTGGTTTATTACAAGCTATTAAACATTAATTTGCAAGAATGTTTTGGGAAATCATTATGACTAATTATAAACTAGATTATTTGAAGGAAAGATGTGTTTCACATTTGCTTAAAGTTATATTTTAATCACATCTCATTTCTCTCAAGAGAGATAATTGGGTAAACAATACCTCTTGGCCTGGGGATTGGCTGAGCATGAGGATTGGGGAGGATTTTGCTTTTATCTTTCTCCTTCCCTAATATCTAGTCTCGACTAAGTCACCAGTCAAACTCTGTCATAGTAAAGGAAGGATAATGTCAATGTTGAAACCTCCAGAACAAATAAATAACATACTGATTTCCCTAAAGGCTTCTTAATATTAATTGCTCATCTCAGCTGGGGGTAGAAGAGTTGAAGCTTGAAATAAAGTCTTTCTTGAAATTGATTTCAGTATTTCTCGGGTACCCTATGATAATCATAAAAGGAAGCCAACTGGTGCCACTGGAGTGCACATGACGTCAGCTGTGAGATGATTAAACAGTAATGTTCAGCACTTATGTGGCTTGGAGAGTTTTTAATGGCATTACACAGCAAGCTCACCAGTATTATTCGAATGAGGGAAGGGAGATACACTGCTGGGTAGGGAAGGGAGAGTTGTTTCTAGTTTGAACTACAAACCAGAAAATTCTCTTTCTGCTATTAGAACTTCAGTCCTTCACACAGACATGAAAGAAGAGAAAAATTAAAAACCAGGTACATTGTGGGCAGTGAACCTGTAGCACCAAGCATTATATAGTGATTCCTTAGGTATACAAAATAAGAGAGATTAGGCCTCTGAAGCAAGAGGTAGACATTCCAGTACAGGTGATATAGGGAGACAAGAGCAAAACAGTTCCTCTATAAAGGACTTAAACTAAACCAACACAATTAATAAAAAGTGCTATCAGAGTCCACTGTATTATTAAGACTGTTTATTGTGTACAACCTTACATAGAAAGAAAGGTAAAAAACAGTTAATTGTTATTTTAACAGAAAGAACTAAAGGTACTTGTAGGGAGAAAACTGCTATTGTTTAAAAATAACATGTTAACTCACTTTGAGTGTAGAAAGCAAGGCTTTGGGAATAAGTGTAAAAGGGCAGAAAATCATGCAGTCAAGCTATTTTGCACACAAAACTTAGGACTTTGTGACTCAGAATGGGGAGTCAGTAAAGAAAAGGATTTTATAGAAGAGACAGAGAAGGCTAAACTACATGATAGAAAGCCATGGTCAAGAGAGTCCCGTGATTGAAATATATAAAATATTTTTGAGGAAACAAAAGAAAGCAAGCAAGGAAGGAAGGCAGGCAGGCAGGAAGGAAGTGAGAGAAATAGAAAGGAAGAAAAAGGAAAAGAAAGGAAAGGAAAGGAAAAGAAAAGAAAGAAAGAACTGTTATATGCCAACAAAGCAGAGTGTTGTTGAATGAAACCAGCTTGCTTATATTTGAAGGAACAATTTTGTAGATAAAACAACCAAAAAGGCATTCCCTTCAACAAAGAGAGTCCAGTGAGAATCTGCAGAAAAAGGAGGAGTTGCCAAAAATCTGTTAAGAGCAGAGATGCAAATAACAGATTTTAGGTTGTTTAATGGTCTCAGCCATTGAAAACTCTATGAGGGCAGGAGCTGACTTGAGAGCACCTAACAACAACAACAAAGTTCTCCAGGCTTTGTTATCCTGAACCTGTCATGCAATCTTCTAAATACATTTCCTTGTGCTGGAGTGTGTGGGGAATAAAGGAGCAGAGATAGGAAGCAGAGCCAATGTGGACTGAAGCAGTGCAGAGGAGTGTAAGCAGGAATTTGGAGCCAGGGGTGACTTGAAAAGATGTAAATGCATTCACCTAGCCATCCCTAACCCCAGAGAATGTTTGGACTCAGGACAACAGCTCCCTATCTTTAGTATCTCAGGCACTCTTCTCAGTATAAGTGTTCAGCCGTTAATATCCTCAACCAATGGTGGTGATGGTGGTAGAGGGTGGAAATAAGTGGATGGATGCCCCAATCTTCCTTTCTACACCTCTGAAAATTTTGAAGTGTGTTTCACCCAGTTTCTGAAAGGGTCCCTTGTGCACCAATCTGTATTTTCCCCCATTGGTAATGTGCTCATTAACATACCCTTTTTGTGTTTTGTTGTTTCTTTGGCTCACTTTCCGCACCCACAATCTTGTGCTTCCTGCCATTACCTCTTATGAATTATCTGCACCCACATTTCTAACTCAGAATCTGCTTTTGGAGAAAACCACCCTCCCTATTTGCAACATTCTAATATCAAAGGCAACCACTTCTATCAATTTCTTGCCTTACAAAAAAAACCTTTATGTAAGCAAACATTTACTCATACACATATATACATTTCTTAGTCATCCAAAATAGAGGGGAAAAGCCATATCTTAGAAAACAATCAAAGAGAGCTAAGTCTCTTTTATGAAAAGATGTGTGTATGTAAGCAACAATAAATCTCATAACACTAATCATTTAAAAATCATGCAAAATGTCTTCCATCTACTCTAAATTGCATCATCAATGACTACTCAAGCACCCACCACTCATTGGTAGCTGGCCATCTACTGTACTTATCTTACATTGGTGCCTCCATAACTTTGTTTCACATACATAAAATAGGAACACATCAAACTTCCTAGCAAATTAGTTATTATATTTGACATCATAATTTCAAGTATTAGTAGTATTTATTGTAAAAGACCAAAATTTTATGTAAAGTTGTCTTAAAACCAAGAAATTTTTAAAAATTTATTTTAATGGAGCTATGTCTTAAAAGTTATTTTAGCATTCAAATGTTCTGTTTGTTGTCCTGGCTAGCCTTGTGCCAAATCAGCAAAATTAAGTTAGATCTTTATAGCCTACTATTCCTTCTATTTGGCATCTGGTTTTCCAACTTACAGATGTTATATTTACTATTACACTTAATGCTTCTTAGTAAATTTTAAGAGATTGGCTTCCTGTGATGTAAATTTGATCTTATTACTTTTGCCTAGAGTTGAACATAATCTTTCTAAAGTTTTCTGTTGCTACTGCTGTCAGGTGCCATCAAGTCAGGTCTGACTCATAGCAACCCTATATGAAACATTAACCCTATATGAAAGGTCTGACTCATAGCAACCCTATATGAAAGATTAACACTGTGCCATGCTTTGCACTATGTCAGTGCTTCTCTGCTACTCATATGGTTTTCAATGTCTAATTGTTTCGAGATTGTTTTGAGAATGGGCTGCCAGGTCCTTCTCCCATTTATTGCAGCACTGGGGATTACACCCAGGGCCTTAGAGAGCACAGAGCAACACTCTAACTGAGCTAAACCTCAGCCCCCTAAAGTTTTATACTATAGTTAATATGCTACTATCATTTATAAATACGTACAAACAGATACAGCTTTATAAACTACTCTTTTATATGTACCATGAGAATTCAACAATGAATGGGTATGATGAATGGAAATCCAAGAATAACTAGTAATTTATCTCTTATCACTAAATTTCCTAAACACTACTTATATTCAATAGAATTTAATGCAGAGAATTATCATAGGGATGTTTTCCCCTTCATAGTGGGCCAGCTTGTGTTAGAAAGGGAAATACAATATCAGCTATGTTGTCATGGTTTCTTGGATTGAGTTCATGAGATGCTGTTGTGCTTTCATATGATATATAGCTTAACACTTATTTTTAAATGCTGAGCACACCAAGAGATAATAGCTGCAATTAGAGATAAATATCAGGACCTCATTTTGATGTCCTGCCTATATCAAGCAAACATTTCAAACTGTATATTATTTTCTACCCTATCGCGGTCCAGCCGGGTGAAGGGGAGAGCCGAGGATGAAGGAGAGGAAGAGGCCAAGACTGATGGTCTTGAGCAAAGCTTTATTCTCTATACTCATGCTTATATAGCAACTCAAGGAGATACTAAAAATAGATCACAAAGGTAACTTCAGTGCAATGGACTTTGTAACAGTCATAAGGTTTACAATCAGCTTAGTTAGCATTCCAGTAACAGATTGATCCTAAAGATACAATCAAGGAACAAAGTTCAGATCTATACTCATGTTAATATAGTAACTCAAGAGACAATCAAGGAACAAAGTTCAACAGAGCCTCTGATGTGCTGTTTCCTCATTCCACAAGTAGCAGAGCTTCCTGCTATGTTCACGACTGTCATGTAGCCATTTATGCAGGCATTGCCTTTTAACTCATGTCGGGCCCATGGCTCCCGACACTACCCAGAAATACTTTTAGGTTTGTTTCCCTAATTGGTAATTTTAGTGGCGTCTCTTCTTCACCATCCCACTAATATATCTGTGTGCTGATTTCACCCTATTTTTCCTTATCTAACTGTGCTTTTAGGAAATGTATATATTTAGTGATATAACTTATTTTCTGGAAATTTAATCCATATTTTAAACATAAAACATAAAAAATGGGAGTTGAGGGAATTTTAAATACGTGTGTATTTGATTTATTGAGTAGTTCAAATGGGTTATACACATGAAATATTTTTCTTTTTTCTCTAGTCACTGTTGTGAACCATGCTCTGTCAAATGTTACTGCCCTATTTCTCAATGACATATTGGAAATGTTCCACAGCTGTCACTAAAGTCCTGGCCTATTTAAGACTCTCATCTCAGAGTGGCTTAAATCTCACTTGCCACAAGTGCCTTCTTCCTGTACTTCTTCCCTTTTCCCACAAGGTCCAGGCTTGTGACTTTAAAGATTTGGAATGGGGAGAAATGATCAATTCTGGTTATTTCTTTCCCTCCCCTATTTCAAAGTGTAAGCCCTTGAATTTGGGGTATTGGGAGGAGAAATAGGGAGGTAGAAATTGGGGTGGTGGGTAACATGTCACCTCTTATTGGGAAGGAGGCAACCCAGTTCTTAGCCAGGCTAGGGTTGATCCTGTCTTCTCTTCAAATATAACAGAGACCTTCATGCTACAAGCAAAAGGAAATGAATTTGGCAAATTTCTTGAGAAATCTTGAACATAAATTTTTCCTTCAGTGAGCCTCCAGATAAGTATGCAATATATATTGCCAGTAAGTAGATTGACATGGTTGCTTCATAATCGTGTATTCCAGCTTCTCTTTAGTATTGCTGGTTATTGAGATGGAAGCAAAGCAAAATAAATGTTTTCTAAATTCAGGACAAAGAAATAATACACAAGATAAAGGATTATTCACTTTCAGAAAAATAAGTAAAAAAGAAAGGCAGCCCTCAAAATACAAATTTTGTCCCATACTAGCAATAACTTTTGATCTATCATTTTTTGTTGATTTCATTAAATTTTCGAAACTGGACTTGCACCCAATTTGTGCACCAATTCTTTTGCCTTTTCATATTTTCTTTTATTTGATGATTTGATATAAATTTATACCATGGAAAATAAAGAAATCTGAAATAAGAGTTACCTGATCCCAAGAGGAAGTTGGAGTCTATTCAAGTGTACTACAAGTACTTTGCAACATGCTTGCTGAGTTCTAAACTAAATTGCTGGATCAAGTCTAAAGGGAAAAAAATGTTCTATGCATTTGAAAGTATATTTCCATGATTCACTCCAAAGAGCTGCTTGTTTTACAATCTTCATGCTATAGCAATGTTATCATCAATGATAGTTTTGCTTTAGATTTCAATTGTTACTTTCTTCTTGTTGTTGTTAGGTGCCATTGAGTCGTATCCGACTCATAGCGACCCTCAGAGAGTTTTCAATGGCTGACTGCTTCGGGATTGCCTTGGGAGTGGATTGCCAGGCCCTTCTCCCATTTTTATGGTGCTGGGAATTGAACTCAGGACCTCAGAGACTGCAGCACAGCGCTCTACCAACTGAGCTAAATCCCAGCTTGTGTAATTTGCAATAGCATGATTTTGTCCAATGCTACAACTGAAATGTTGTTCTTATGCTGAATATATTTATAAGTATCCAGAGAAGTAATCTAATATTTCATATATTTCCATACTAACATTTCTATATTTCTTATTGCATAAAAATGTTATACTTTATTGACAACAAAAGCTTGAAAAGTAATATGAGTACCTTTCTTGCCTTTATCATCCATAAAACATTACTGTTGTTGTTTCTAGGTATCATCAAGTCATGATAATAAAATAATAAAACTATAACTATAATGATTATAATCAAATATGATTAAACAATGTAACTATAATTACATAGTTATAATTACAAATTATGTTATCTTTTGTAAAAGTTACTATACATTTCATCTTCACAAATTTGTGAAATTGGATAATTCTCCCAAATACTAACTTTCCCTCAACTCTCAAAACGTTCTGAATCTATGCATATTAACCTGTCTGGAGATGTTTTCCTATAATAGTGATTAAAACTTCATAATGAAGTTAATAAATGTGAAATTAGAGGCATGAAACAATTTTTAGAGATTTAGTCTTCTAATGTCCCTGAAATGTCTTCACTCCATAGTTGGATTAGACTGATATGCATAATCAACTAGGCAGTTTTTTGAATCATTCTACTGTGTGCCTAGAACTGACCAGCATACTCTGTCAGAGGAACTCTGTAAGCCATTGTTGTTGTTAGGTGCCATCAAGTCGTATCCGACTCATAGTGACACTCATAGGGTTTTCAATAGCTGATTGTTTCGGGATTTCCTTGGGAGTGGGTTGCCACGTCCTTCTCCCGTTTTTTGTGGTGCTGGGAATCGAACTTGGGACCTCAGAGACTGCAGAGCAGCGCTCTACCAGCTGAGCTAAATCCCAGCCCTCTGTAAACCATAAGACTTTAATATTATTTGCATATGAGCAATAGTACCATAGGGCTCAGAGATGCCCAATAGCTATGTAATCACAATCTCAGATTTATGACTTCTCTCTCTAGTCTAATTTTATTCCATCAAGTTTCCAGACCTGATTAAGATATAATTATGACATTTCCTTCTCCTCTCAACTATTCCATTCTAGCATTATAACAGTGCTTTGACATGCTGCTCTGATTCTAATGTTGCTTTCCATTTGAGGATGTTGTTTACTTATGTGGGAACTCACTGATTCTAGTTCAATGCTATCTCAGATCTGGACATCTTTCCACACCTTAGTGTCAAGAGAGGTTTCTTTTTTAGGAAAAAGTGTTTACCTTTCCACAATGTGCGGCTGACTTATACATTTCATATAATACCTTCTATTGGCTAAAGATTTTGTTGTTCATGGCTTAAAAATTAGGGGAAAGAGAAATTTCTTCCTTTCTTTACCTCTAAATGTTGTACTTTCAGCACTACAGAAACTCCATCTATTCAATGAAGGAAGATTGGAATTACAAAGCCAGCCAGTTATATTTGGCAGCATTCTATAAATCAGAGATACCTGCTGTGTGTGACATTTCTCAGATTATTGGTGATTTCTATTTGGAGCAAAAAGTTATTAATCTTATTTTGTTTTATTTTGGGATTTTGTATATAGTGTCACAAAGCAATTGTTTTATGGAAGGCATGACCTAAGTCACCCCAAATTACTGAATCACAGAGTCACTGTGACAATGTTATAATATATACCAAGTGCCTAACACAGTGCAAGACAAGTAACTAGTGCTCAAAAAATAGATATGAACTAATAAATCTTAGCCAAAGTGGTCAAAGTTCTGCCTCATGGTAAGTCTGTTTCCACTGTGACAAGCAAAGAGCCCTCTTCTCTTTATCACAGGGGATATGAGTATATACCACACGATGGTCCTTATCCCATTATATTCATTTTTAAAAATCACTGAGGTGTAACTGATGCACAATAAATGACACATAGGTCTGGGATATAGCTCAGTTGGTAGAGCACTGTGGTGCAGTCTCTGAGGTCCTGAGTTCAATTCCCAGCACCGCAAAAATGGGAGAAGGGCCTGGCAATCCACTCCCAAGGTAATCCTGAAACAGCCATTGAAAACCCTATGAGGGTCGCTATGAGTCAGATACTGACTCAACGGCACCTAACAACAACAACAGATGATACATATGTAGACTGTAGTTTGTTGAATTTTAACAATGTATGCATTTGTGAAACCCTCACTGCAGTGAAGATAATAACAAACCCAGCATCTCTAAAGTACTCTCTTGCCAATTGATAATCCATTCATTTCTACCCTGCCTCCATCCCTGGGTGAACTTTGGTCTACCTGCCACCATTATAAAGTACTTTACACTTTAAGGCTTATATAAGAATGGCCTCTAGAACTGAGGGCCTTAGTCCTATAATTACAAGGTTGAATCTTACCAACAATCTCAGGAGTTTGGATGTGGGGCACACACCTCCCGGTCTGGCCCAGATGTTCAGACAGGTAGTGCTGCCATGCACACCGATACTAAACACAATTCACTCAGGACCCTCCGGTGAGGGGTGTGGACTCCTGAAGCCCTTGGGAACTCCACCGGAGACAGGAGAAAGGAAAAAGCCTCTGGCGCTTTTGCCTTGCGGGGGGGAAAAACACAGCTCTTTATTTCTCTCTCTCCAGCCTTATCAGCCTGTAGCTGTAGCCCTGTGGCATCCTGTCCTGTCAGATATCGGAAGCTAAGCAGGGTCGGGCCTGGTTAGTACCTGGATGGGAGACCGCCTGGGAACACCAGAAGCTGTAGGCTTGGGAGAAGGATCTGGCAACCTCCTCCCCACAAAAAATCAATTTGCCATTGAAAACCCTATAAACAGCAGTGAAGCACTGACAATAGTGTTTCCCCTGTTGTACAGAGGGTCTCTATGAGTCGGATACCAACTCGATGGCACCTAACAACAACAACAACCACCCTTATCAGGGCAGAGAGAAATCTAAAGTGTACAGCTACAAGTGCTAGAAGCTCTTATACTGCCTCAAGGGCAGATGCTTCCATGTTGGGGGTCTCAGTGGTCACGAGGAGAGAGTTCTTGCTTCATTGGTGGTCAAATGGAGAGAGTTCTTGCTTCGTCGGTGATCTGCAACAGAGAGGGCTGTTTCCTTGCCGATGGTTCAGGCAAGTGAGCATTGTTTCCTTGCCGATGGTCGGGGCAAGAGAGAACGAGCTGCTGCACTGCAGTTCCTTATATAGCTCTCCCTGAATGGTTGAGCCAATCAGCTTTGAGTCCAATTGTCCAATCAGGGGGATTTATGAGAGTTTTGTACAAATGTCCAATCAAGTTACTTTCATTTTCTCTAGATTTCTAATTTACAAACCAGATCGTCAAAAGCTGTTTTCAGTTTGGGGTTTTTGCCAATTTCCTCCCAATTTCCCCATATACTTGGAAGAGCCTGAGATAAGATGGTAGCCCAGGGCCATGTAACAGAGGGCCCAGCTAGGTTATGTTCAGATTTCTGACCTGCAGAATCTTTGATATACTAAGTCTGTATTGTTTAATGCTATTAATTTTCTGGTTGATTGTTACACTATAATAGAAAAGTAGCACAATGCCCTGGACTGTGTCTCTGTCCAGGCTATTATTTCTGGATATGTTAAGCTGTCCCATTACATTCTATTGAGAAGTTTTCTTCCAAAGGATCTAATACCATTTTTATGATTACCTTCATGTTGTTGTTGTTGTTGTAGCTATGGCTAACACTTTCAACTGAATACCACCTTTATAATAGCATTTGTCTGCTAAAATGCGGTGGCTGTCTTTTTATTGTTCACAGTAGCTCTCCGGTGGTTTGATCATTCTGATTACTGATCACTTCTCTGCATATATTAGTCAAAGAAAAGGAACCAAAAAGCATTTGCTTTTGAAGTGGGAATAAAAGAACAATGAATATAAGAATGCTCTCTCTCTCTCTCTCTTTTTCTTCTTTTGTTGTTTCATTCTTAGATCCAGATGAAATTGAAAATTCAAGAAGAAGCCAAAAAGAAATTTAGAAATTTAGAAAGATACACTTAACAGTTCTGATTGACAATTTCTGCTGCAGATGAATCCTGTATTTCTACATGCATGAAAGCACCATATATAACTGCTTTCAGACTGATAATATTCTTACTGTTTAGCATCATATTATTGATGTAAATACCACTATTACATGGCTATCTTACTGTTTTCACATATACCTTTTCAATTTTTATGCCATATTTTAGATAAAAGAATTGACTTCAGAATCAATGGATGTGAGCTGTAATGCTACTCTCAGTTACTTGCTGGATGCTTCTGTGTAAGTTAATCACATTGACCATCACTGTTTTATCTGAAGAAATAGAGTTCAGAGTTACCATTGAATGTAACTGTGAAGATTAAATGAGACAAGGTATAAAAATGAGATGTGTTACACATTTTAAACCCAACTGACACATAGTTATTGTTGTTACTAATATTTTATTAATGTTTAAATATTTATATATTCATTAATGGTAGCAAATATTAAAGTGGACTTATTAAAAAGTAATTGGCATGCATTACTTCATGTTAGTAAATTCATTTAAACAAATACCGGACATTTACTATCTATTATGTGCAAAGTATTATATAAGATGAGGGCAAAACTCTAGGCTAGACAGAGATATTTCTCAATAAAATGTCCTTTTAAAGAAAAATGTTCCACCAAAACTAACCCCAGGAGACATAACTGACTTAAACAAGCCCATTACATATACAGAAATAGAAAAGGTAATCAAAAGCCTCCCAACAAAGAAGAGTCCAGGTCCTGATGGATTCACAGCAGAATTTTACCAAACTTTTAAAGAAGATATAATACCTGTCTTCCTCAAATTATTCCAAAGAATAGAAAAGGAGGGAACACTCCCAAATACATTCTATGAAGCTACCATCACCCTGATACCTAAACCAGGAAAAGATTCATCTAAGATAGAGAATTATAGACCCATCTCCCTTATGAATATAGATGCAAAAATATTTAATAAAATTCTGGCAAACAGAATTCAGCAGCATATGAAAAAGATTATTCACCATGACCTAGTGGGATTTATATCACAGATGCAAGGCTGGTTTAACACATGGAAATCAATTAATGTAATCCAACATATCAAGAAACTGACAAACAAAAACCACATGATCATCTCAATTGATGCTGAAAAGGCCTTCAATAAAGTGCAACACCTTTTCATGATAAAAACACTGGAGAAAATAGGTATAACAGGCAAATACAATAATTTCATAAAAGCCATTTATGACAAACCTACAGCCAACATTTATTAAATGGAGAAAAACTAAAACCATTTCCTCTTAGATCTGGAACAAGACAAGGATGTCCTCTCTCTCCTATTCTATTCAACATAGTAATTGAAATCCTGGCCAGGGCAATCAGACAAGAGAAAGAAATCAAAGGGATACAGATTGGCAAGGAAGAGGTCAAATTATTATTATTTGCAGATGATATGATTTTATACCTAAAAGACCCCAAAACCTCAACCAGAATACTTCTGGATCTAATTAACTCCTTCAGCAAAGTTGCAGGCTACAAAATTAACATGCAAAAATCAATAGCTTTTCTTTACACCAATTCCAAACAGGAAGAGAAGGAAATTTCAGGAAAAATGCCATTCATGATAGCCCACCAGAAAATTAAATACCTTGGAATCAATCTAACCAAAGATCCTTCAGATCTCTACAAGGAAAATTTCAAAACATTAAAGAAAGAAATAGCAGAGGGCACTGAAAAATGGAAAGACCTCCCCTGCTCGTGGATAGGGAGAATTAATATTGTAAAAATGGCTATCCTACCAAAAGAAATCTATAGATTTAATGCAATACCCATTAAAATTCCCCTGACTGACTTTACAGAAATAGAAAAAATGATCCAAAAATTCATATGGAACCACAAAAGACCACGTATAGCCAAAACGCTCTTAAGCTGCAAGATGAATGCAAGTGGAATCACAATTCCTGACTTCAAGCTATACTATAGAGCAGTGGTTGCAAAAATAGCTTGGTACCGGCACAAAAATAGGCCCGAAAACATCTGGAACAGAATGGAAGACACAGAAATACCTCAACACTCCTATAGCCACCTGATTTTCGACAAAGGAGCAAAGCAAGTAAACTGGAAAAAGGACAGCCTCTTCAACAAATGGTGCTGGGAAACATGGTCATCCACATGCAGAAAAATGAAAGCTGACCCCCATCTCTCAATACACATGAGAGTTAACTCAAAATGGATAAAAGATCTCAACATAAAACCAGAAACGTTAAAACTTGTAGAAGGCAAGATAGGCAACACACTCCATCATATAGGCTTAGGAAAGTATTTCCTTAATAGGACTCCAATTGCTCAAGAAATTGCAAAAAAATAGATAAATGGAATTACATGAAATTGAAAAGCTTCTTCACAGCAAAAGAAATAATTAACAGAGTCAAGGAAACCCCCATGGAATGAGAAAAAATTTTCGCATTCTATACATCAGACAAAGGTCTAATTACCTGAATTCATAAAGAACTCAAGAAAAAAATTCCCAAGGAAACAATAACCCAATACATAAATGGGCAAAGGAACTGAACAGACAGTTCTCAAATGAAGAGGTCCATAAAGCCATGAAACACATGGAAAAATGCTCAACATCCCTATCCATTAGGGAAGTGCAAATCAAAACAATGCTGAGATTTCACCTTACACCAGTAAGAATGGCCAAGATCAATAAAACAAATAACAACAAGTGCTGGCGAGGTTGCAGGGAAAAGGGAACATTCTTACATTGTTGGTGGAGCTGTAAATTGGTGCAACCACTGTGGAAATCAATATGGAGGTATATTAAAAAACTAAAAATAGATCTACCATATGACCCAGCTATAACACTACTGGGAATTTACCCAAAGGGAGATGGGTCATCATACCACAGAGACACCTGCATCTCCATGTTCAATGCAGCGCTTTTCACAATAGCAAGGATATGGAATCAACCAAAGTGCCCTTCAACAGAAGAATGGATAAAAAAAACTATGGTATATATACACAATGGAATACTACTCAGCAATCAAGAAAAATGAAATAAGGTCAT
>VMDO01001692.1:0-86785 GCA_007922755.1 Pedetes capensis | reverse complement strand
AAATTAGAGAAAATTATGTTAAGTGAACGAACACAAGCTCAGAAAGAGAAACAACACATGTTCTCACTCATATGAGGTAGCTGATTCAAAATTATAAGAAGGAAAAATCCTATTCAAAGGTCGGATCATAATAAAAGGGGGGGGAAGATAAGAATGGTGTCAATATAAATGGTCTAGAAAATGCATGTAATTGTTCTAACAAGATAAAAACAAAGACCACTAAAGGAAAAGTTTCTGTCTTAAACAGAACTGGAACCCAAGGATATATAGAAAAATATTACTAAGTAAAAGATAGAGAAGACTTAGATGGGAAACTTAGATGGGAAGGGTGGGAGTGGGGGAAGCACAGGGGAGGGTAAGGGGTAACCTATATGAATAATGTTTATCAAAATGCATATATGGAAATGTCACATTGAAAAGCATGTCAAAATGCATCACATTAAGATGTACATTAAAAATTTCCAATAAAAAAAAAGAAAAAAGAAAAATGTTCTAGTGTACCCTTGTGATAATTTGAATGATTTTTACTGTATATACATACACAAAATCTTGTACAGTACCATATCTTATGTGGTGTATTACCAGTGATAGATTTATTGATTAGTTCATTCCATGTTAGCACAATATTAATAGTTACATATGACTGTTGCACAATTTTTCATGCTATCTCATTTAACAACCCTACAGCCTAGTAAGTTTAATTAGCATTACTAGCTCTTCTAGTAATTAGTCTACTAGTAATTAGTATTACTAGTGAGACTGCAGCTGAATCACTGTGGTGTCCAATCCCATCAGATCTCGGAAGCTAAGCAAAGTTGGGCATGGTTAGGACTTGGATGAGAGACCACCTGCAAATACCAGGTGATGTTGGTTTGGGAGAAGAACCTGGCAACCCACTCTCCTCCAACCCCTACCCCCAAATCAACCATTGAAAACCTTATGAATAGCAGAGAAGCACTGACAATAGTGCTTCAATAGACATAATGTAGGGTAGTGTTTCATTTGTTGTACACAGGGTCTGTATGAGTTGGACCCGAATTGAGGGCATCTAAAAACAACAGAAATAGCCCTTCAAGTGATTAGAAATGTAGGATAGAAAGACTTATCATAAAGGTAAGAGCTAGAAATATATACTAAGAAATGACTCATGAAAGATCATGAACATGAGATTACCAGTGATAAGAAAACTGATGCTTTTTCCTAAGAAAATGGATCCTTTTTCCTCTACATATTAGTGAATGGCTAAGACATGCATATCAGACCAGTTTGAACTATAATCTATCAGACTCAAAGATCATGCATTTATCACTACTTTGTATTTATAATTGAGTCAATAATCAGGCCTATATTCATAATAAAACCAATAAGCTCTGATATTTGAACATTGCCACTTAAATCACAGTGTGATGAAACTGATAGTCTACTGAATAGTTGGAACTCCTTTGGCATGCTCTTGTCAAGCTTAAAAGTACATGGTAGTATGGTTTAAATATGTCTCTTCACATTCATGTGTTAAAAACTTAATCCCCAAGTTCATATGTTAATGGTAAGTGGAGGTGGGACCTTTGGGTACTTTGACAGTTAGGATTTAATTAGGATTAAACGAGATCATGAACATTTGGGTCCCACAGAAGCATAGTGGCTTTATAAGAGGAAGAGAGAGCCTTCCAAGTTTTGTTTCATCATGTGACACCCACTGCCATCTTATGATGCAGCAGGAAAGCCCTTAGCAAATGCCAGAATCATGGTCTTGGACTTTCCAACCTATAGAACTATAAGCTAAATAAGCCTCCATCCTTTTAAATTACCCAGCTTCTGGTATTCAGTTATAGCAACAGAAAATTGACTAAGACACATGTCTAAGGAAAAATTACCAGTGTCATGTTGTCAGCAGTCAAGATTTATATCTAGATTTAGGTGCTCTGTAGGGGTTCATTGAAAAATCATTGCAGAAAGAAAAAAAGAGGAGGAGAGAGCTGTTTCTAGAAAGGAGTATAGAAAATAAATGCTTATTTTGCAGACACTCTCTTGGCTCTGTCATTTCCACTACTCTGTTCATAGTTGTCCTAATAGATTTTTGGTCTAGAGAAACGTTATAAAACATTCAGGACCAAGAAATATATGCTAGTCTTTCCAGTAGGCAAATATCATTGCCAAACTAAATGGTTTTCCAAAAGTACTTTGGCACTTTGTAGTCCATGAGCACCATTTAAGTTTGGGCTTGGCTATTCAGTTCCTAAGAAGGAAGGGGAGGAAATGGTATTATGTGACTATGAGTCACCCAATATCTGTAAAGAAAATCAGCAACACTTTTTCTTACTTCCATCCATATCTACAATGGAATCATAGCCACCCTACTGAAGACATCATTTTTCAGCATTCCTTCTTGTGAGGTATCATCATGTATTAAGTTCTAGTTAATAGAAAATGAATATAAGTAACATTTAACTTCTAATTCATGATTTAAGGGCAAAGAATCCTCATAGGTCCCCCTCCTCTGTGGCTTTAATGTAGGTATGATCACTAAAGAAACTATTTTGAAACACAAGGTGGAATTTGTCTAGAGTGTTCTTCTCTTGCTTCTCCTCCTTGTCCTTCTTTTTCACAGTACTGGGGGGGTTGAACCTAAGGCATTACACATGCTATGCAAGTGCTCTACCACTGAGTTGCACCCTCATTCTGGTTTTCCATTTATTTTTATTTTGAGACAAAGCCTGGCTAATTTCACAGGCTAGTTCTGGCTTCAGTTTCACATTCCTCCTTCCTTAGCTTCTTGAGTTGCTGGGACTACAAGGTGTGTGTCACAGCACCTGTCTTAGAGCTCCCTTTCTTGTTCTGGACTGTTTTTACCTGGGCTTTATGTGAGACAGAAATAAACCATCTTGCCTAAAGTATAATGACTTTGTAACTCTATTACAACCACTGTATTTATATTGTTGTTGTTAGGTGCCACCAAGTCGGTGTCTGACTCATAGCAACCCTACATACAACAGGCGAAACACTATTGTCACTGCTTCTCTGCTACTCATAGGGTTTTCAGTGGAGGATGGATTTTTGGGAGTGGGTTGCCGGGTCTGTCTCCCAAGCCTACAGCACCTGGTGTTCCCAGGTGGTCTCTCATCCAAGTCCAAGTCCTAACCAGGCCTGACCCTACTTAGCTTCTGAGATCTGATGGGATCGGATGCCACAGTGCTACAGCTGCTGGCATACTGTATTTATAGCCTAATTAATTTTGACTTGAATACTAGAATTGCTACCATAGAATCTAACATATGAGACATTGGATTAATATTTGCACAATATGGGGAAGGGATACAAATATTAGAAGCTGGAAAAGTTGGTGGCTCTGTCCCTGTTTGGGAAGATGTTTATGGAAATTGCTAGTTCTTATGCCTTTGGAAAGTAGAACACATGTAAATATGGCCTGTGGCTCTAGGAACTTAAAAAAAAACTCACAGTGCTGATGTGTATTGGCTGCCCTTTGAGGCTTTTAGCAAAACACCAGAAAAGACTCCAGCTTGAGCTAGAACATTTGTAAGTACAGACTGAGGAAATACAGCATTTGAGAAAGCTTTTCTCTCCATGTACCCTGCAATCTAAGTGAATAAAGAGTCTAGTAATTTACAAATGTGTACCATTGAAAAAGCCAAATACTTCTTCCAAAACTGAAACAGAGCTAAGAAGTAGCTTTAAAGCTATAACAGGATCTAAAACTCTGCCCTTAGGTATATCTTATGTAACTCTTCATAAGTGCTCTTTGCTAGTTAGTGACTTCAGTCCAGAAGCAAACATCAGATTGATATTATTTTCTTCCATTCAACCCTATTGTTTTTGATGGCTTTAGATATATTGTTCTTAGGTGCCATCGAGTCGGGTCTGACTGGTCCAACTCATAGCAACCCTCATAGAGTTTTCAATGGCAGATTGTTTCAGGATTGCTTTGAGAGGGGATTACCACATCCTTCTGTTTTTGAAATGCTGGAGATTGAACCCAGGGGCTCAGAGACTGCAGAGTGAGCTAAATCCCAGCCAGCCTTACATACAGGCCACCAAATAAAATGGGAATGGACAAAGGCACAAGCCAAATTTAAAAAGGTCTTCAGATGTAAGAAGTCTGATTAGAGAATATCTTTGGATACTTATTTATGAAATGAACAGGTAGCCAATAGATTGTAAACTTACCAGGATTTTGAGGAAAATATGTTGCCATGGAATTCATACATCTAGCATGGAAAAACCTATGTCAATTCTACCTGTAAAGCAACTCCTGACCTCCCAAAGTTGTACATTTCTAAGAGTAACATTTTCTCCAAGGCTTAGCTAAAGTTACTATGTAGGACAGAGCCAAGAACCACAGTGCAAAATGAAGAAATAATTTCCTCAGAGAGTAGAACCAACAGTTTTCAAATGAACCCATCAAAGAGTAACTAAAGTATAGATAGGGAGATTGTGGTGTCCTCCTTCACAAGATTTGATGGTCGCTGAAAACTAGTGATTGTTCTTGGGTTTCCTGTTTTTCCTTATGTTGATTGAACCTTTGTCCTATGGATATTCTGTCCTTTCTCTGCCATTTTTGTCAATTTTGGATGTAGGGGGAAAGAAAATCTTTTTTTTCCAATTGCCATATCCCTAGACCATAGCAAGCTATATCCAAGTGATCAGGAGAATCACATATTACTCAAGAACCTAGATTATGAGATCGATTCTATAAGTGAATGGAACTTTGAGATTAGTTCCTTTGGGAGAGAAAGAACTTAAACTACAAATCATCTTGTCCAATACTTATTTTTTTCTCAGTAACAAACTGTTTAGGTGAGAATATGAGATATCAAAGAAAAAGTTACACATTCAAAAGTTTAGGCCAATGAGATGTGAGCAGAAGCAATCCCCTCTGCCCTACCCCACTAATTTTTCTGTTAGAGAAAGAGCTATATCTTCTTTCCTTTCTCTCTTCCTGCTTACTGAAATGCAGATAAAAATGGAGTTGCTGAGGACCTATTTTGTTCTACAATCAACCCTATGTTGGGGACTACAGAACCATAAGCAAGCTTGAACCATATTCACAGATGATGGAACTAGGTTTCAAATGGAGGACCAACTGCTATAAGCACAAATATTTAACAGTTACATATCAACTAAACATCTATTGGATAGAATATGTCCTATTTTGACAAGTATACCATCACACAACCTTATATGCCAAATTCAAGTGTAAAATCCTTAGATTCCTTTGAGTGATGTACCAGAATATGGTAAGGTCAGGAATGGATAACCCTATAGCTCTAGCTCCTACCTCCTAACTGTCCTCACCCAAATGTAGCACCATATGTACATTACAGCACCTCATTGCAGGTATATTTATCCTAGCTCACATGTCTCAACTCCCACAAACAGCTGTTATTTTGGCACCCATTGCCTTAACACTAGGGTAATACAGAACAATAATGTAGACCGCCATGGGGGAGAAATCTGCTCAGATCCTGGAAAAAGGGTTGGGGTCATTTAAACCATGTATTCAGGAGTCTGAATGCCTACCACATGTTCTGAACTGTCGGTGAAGGGATACAGGTTCCAAAGGCATCAGTCCTGAAGACTTCTCACTCTGAGGAGAGTATGCACATCTGGACAGGGTGAAAGCAGGACCTTCAAAGATAGGGCCAATGGCAAGGCCATTCATGCCCCACTCTAAGGGTGGTAGTGGTCACAGATAGAAGGACTTACATCTCTGACAGTGAGGCTCTATCATCTCTTCCCTGGGATGCTTATTCTTAAATAACTCCACGAGTGATAAATACATTTTTACATTGTTTATACTACTGCTATTTTAGGTCGTTTAAAAAAATCATGAGCCTATATCTTGACTATAATGCTATCATCAGGCAATAACTGCCTAGATTTCATTGCCATACAGTATCAGACAAAGGATATGACTTTTCTCCAGAAATCTCATCTTCCTTTTTATATCCACATAACATGTTTCTGCCACATTGTTGTTGTTGTTGTTGTTGTTGTTGTTATTGTTGTTGTTATTGTTGTTAGGTGCTGCTCAGTTGGATCTGAATTACAGTGACCCTATGTACAATAGGGCTTGCAACTATAGTACTGTGACATCCGATCCCATCAGATCTCAGAAGTTAAGCAGGGTCAGGCCTGGTTAGTACTTGGATGGGAGACTGCCTGGGAACACCAGGTTCTGTAGGCTTGGAAGACGACCTGGCAATCCACTCCCAAAAATCAGTTTGCCATTGAGAACCCTATGAACAGCAGAGATGCACTGATAATAGTGTTTTGCCTGTTGTACGCAGGGTCACTATGAGTCAGATACCAACTGGATGGCACCTAACAACAACAACAACGACATGTATAACAGTATGAAACTCTCCCCAACACTGTGCCATGTCTGGCACTATGTCAGTGCTTCTCTGCTATTCATGTGGTTTCAATGGCAGATTGTTTCGGGATTGTTTCAGGAGTGGGCTACTAGGTCCTTCTGTTTTTGCAGTGCTGGAGATTGAACCGAGGGCCTCAGAGAGTGCATAGTAGCACTCTACCAACTGAGTTAAACTCCATCCTATGCTTCTGCCATGGTCATGAATAACTGCATTTTTCTATCCATTTCTTATGTGTATGCTTAATGCCAGCAACATGAACTTTCTTCTTAGCATCTATTAACAGTGTTCTTTTCCTTCTGGTGAGACCTGTACATTGCTGTACAAATGGCAAGATTCCGATCAAGCTTGGTCTAAACAAAAAACAAAATCAGCATTTTGCCTATTCATAGTAAAACTATTCATAGTAAAACAAACAAATAAACAAAAAAACAAACAAAAAACATAATCTTGGGTATTTCCTGTGGTTAGGGTACTTTTGTCACTTTTAAAACAATTTAAACACTTTTTTATAAATATATATTTTTGGCGTTTTTGTTTAGTCTATTTATGAATGAATAGACTAGTATATATACCTCTACTTAACATACTCCTCGGTGTCCATATGTTTCCAATTTCAAGCATTAGTCTTCATAGATGATATGGGTATTTCAGTCTTTTAGAATGACACATGATTTAATTTAGTCATCCTTTAGGGAAAATAAGTTGCATTTTTTAAATACTTTCTCATCTAATGACCATTGTCACCACATCCTGAAATCCTGAGATATACATTAGTGAAAGTTCATTGGTCCTAAAAGAAATAAAACCTGTAGTTTTGGCCTCTCTGGATTTGAACGAAGTCAAGGAAGAGTAAGGTATTGAGCCCTTTCTAGGTGTCATCTATTGTACCATATTGTCTGTATAAATCAATCTATTTAATGATGATTGTAAAAATGCTCTGTGAGTAAATGCAACAGATTGGGAACCCAGATCACAAACTTTAGAGCACAAGAAACATAAACTTCTAATTTATTTACAGCTGAATTTAATGTGTACAATTAGGTTCCTATTCTCTGAAGAAAAGGCAACTGAATGTCATTGGTATGAAGGATGCCAACGTTAATTTTTACCACAATTGACATTTAAATCCTGGAGAACTTGAGGAATGCCAGGGTAAGAGAGATAGTGAGGAAATTTAATCCTCAGTTTTCATCATATAGCCATCTTGATATTACCTAAGACAGCCAATTTCTTCATTCTCTAGGTCGGTGTTATCCAGTGTGGTAGTTGTTAACTACATGTGTCTACTTAGTACTTGAAAAATGGCTAGTCAGAATCAAAATGGGCTAAAAGTGAAAACACACACCATACTTCCAAGATTTACTACCAAAGAACCCCTCATTTATGTTTAATTGATTATATGTTGAAATGATAGCATTGGAGGTATATTTGGCTAAAGAAAATTTATAAAATTAATTTCACCTATTTATTTTGACTTTTTAATAGTAGAAACATTAAGATTACATATGTGGCTTGCAATATTTTTATTGGACAGCAGCACCATTGTATGGCTGTAGCCATTTTCTTCCAACTCACAAGGATGGTATGGTGAAGCAAAATCATCCTCATGATGTTACTCCATTATTTTGGAGACTAGTAGAACTATTGACATAAAAAAGTAAACTGAGTTTCCTCTGCCTCAATTGTACAGTGTTTCTAATTCTTAGATACAAATTCCTAAAAGTGGAAATAAGCCTATTTCATTTCCCAAAAGGATTAAAATCACCATTTTCATCTCAGGATCACCTAGGAAATTTTCTTCTATGGTGATCTGACAGATACATGAACTCATTCATTGGATACTCAAAATTGAAAATTCATGCTTTGTTCCTGGCCACCAGAAAAGCATCATTTTGTCTCACAAATGAACACAGACTTCCCACGAATTGAAAAAAAATTGGAAGACCTCGCTGAAGGATACACAGAGGTGATTTTTAAAATAGGATTTGTTGCTATTTGAGACATTCAGCTTTCAAAAGGAAAAATCAAAGTCTCTTAGGCAAAAGTGTTTAGTTTACAAAATGTTTTAAATTGCCGGGAGCACCTGTCCCACCAGGAAGCCAAAATTGAAGCTAATAAAGTCACTCTTGAGGAAAGCAAAACACTACAACAGAACAGGAAGCAGGGAAGAGGGAAAACAGAGATTCTTAGGGGTTTGGAAAGAACTTGGGGAAATTTTTGGTCTCTATACTTTGTGTTAGAAGTGGGAAACAGGAAAAAATATTATGGTAGAGTACACTGAAGATGCAAAAACTAAGGTGTTTCTCCTTGTGTTTCACTAAGCCTGGCAGAATAAAGAAAAGAGCTAGCTAAGGTTTATAGCAAGTAGCTAATTAGATCCAATGTTAATAGAGAATGGGCTGAGAGTAGCAAAGGCAAGTATTTTTAGCAGAGGTACTGCTCAAAATATCCAAGACAGAAAAACACATAAGACGTTTCAAAAATTAATTTTTATTTATTTTTCTTTATTTATTTATATAGTATTAGGGGGCTGAACCTAGGATTTGACACATACTTTGCAAGTATTCTACCACTAAACTGCATTCCCAACCTCTTTCTAAAATTTTTTTATCTTGAGACAGATTCTCACTAAGTTACACAGGCTGCCTTTAGCCTCAAATTTGTGGCCCCCTACCTCTGCTTCCTGAGTCACTGGGATTATAGGAATGTGCCCAGCAATATTTGAAAAATTAAAGACCAAAGAAGTCATGTGGATAGTACAGAGGAGATTGGCAGAATGTTTTGGATGGGAGGTCATTTCCCAGAATGGATGAGTTTAGAAGATGTAGTAATTGCAATAAGCATGGGTAGTCAGCAGGCAAAGGGCTGGGGTTTAGTTCAGTAGGTAGAGCGTTGCTCTGTGTTCTCAGAGGCACTGAATTCGATCCCCAGCACTTGCAAAAACAGGAGAAGGACATGGCAATCCACTCCCAAAGTAATCTCAAAACAATCAGCCATTGAAAACCCTATGAGTCAGACCTGACTAGATAGTATCTAACAAGTCAGCAAGCAGATGTCTAGATTGAAGGCGAACATAAAAATAATAATAGGTCAGGTAAAGCACAGACTAGCTAGCTAATATTTACAATGTTACACATATATAGTATTATTTAGTTGTTTGAGATATCCTTCAACAAATTCCTTGATCCTATGAGCAAAATGTGCTTTTGAGCCTACTACACAGATTCAGAAGCAAGAGCAGCAAGGCAAGAAGTGCCATGGTGAGGGTTGTTTTCCAAAGCAATCAAAGTAGAGAGAGCCAAAGGGTTGGTGTCAACCACAACCAAGAGAAAACAAGTACCAAGATCAAAATGAGAAAAACCACACTGGCTATCAGATCCAATTGGGAAACCACAAACTAGCATGTAGGAGAGAAACTGAAATGTCCAGAAGTTAATGAAATATAGAAACAAAATGAGGAACAAAGGTTAAGCAGGCACCAAGCAATATTCATTTGACAAATAAAAAGTAAATACTTAGCTGGGTGCAATGATGCACACCTGTAATCCCAGAGACTAGGAAGGCTAAAGCCGGAGGATCGAAAGTTCAAGGCCAGAGACAGCCTGTGGAATTTAAGAAGATTCCGTCTCAAAATAAAGAGCAAATAATAATTAAGGGACTCAGGGTGCAGCTCAGTGGTAGAACACTTGCCTAGCATTTAAGGCCTTGGGTCCAACCTCCAGTACTGAAAAAACGGTGAATAGTTGTTGTGCTGGGTAAAATCAAGGTACTAAGGATGCAGTGATGAGCAGCGTATGTAGTACTTGTCTTCAAGAAATTTGTGGTCTAGCTCAGAAGGCAATAAATTAATAGACAATTGCACACTGTGTGGTATGTCTCACAAAAGCACATTTGCAGGATTACCAACTCAGTTTGGGAGATGGAGATTTCTAGAGTGCATGACATCTAGGTGGTCTGAAGGGAAGCATCTGAAGTATGTGCTCTTTAGTAAAACGGAAATACAGACAATAAGCTTCTGAGAGGTGAGACCGAAATCCAAGACAACAGTAGGAAGCAGTGGCAGTGACACAGCCAAGAGACGGTAGTGACCTGAACCAGATTGGTGGCAGTGGGAATGTGGAACAGTGGTTAGTTTCTGTGATATGGAGGCAAAATTAAGAGGATTTATTCCATAGTTGGATGAAAGACTCACAGAACTCTTGGGATTTGGTATTGGGCTGAGGTTGCAGCACTTGTTCTGTGAATAACGATAGAGTCACATTAGTCTCATATTAAACAGTAGGAGTCAGCCTCCTGTATAAGGCCAAAGTCTATGAAGATTCCTGGTTCTTTGAACAAAACTGCCCTATGTACTGAGGGAACATCAGAGGAAAGCTGGGGCTTCTCTCTGTTGATTTATGACAATAATGTGGGAGAGATGAATGACAAAGGAGCAATCACAAACTCAGTCTTCTCAAAGGCAAACTAGATCCTAGCCCAGCTGGAGGTGGAGCCTCAGAGAAATTGGATCCCTTTCAAAGGAACTCTATTTGGAGTCATTGTGTAATGTAAAGGTTACTTTTATATTTTAAAAGCTGTTTATCAGATTAAGCTTCTAAAATCTAATAATGACAGGTAGTGCAAAACTGGACCTTAATGGATCCCAGTGTTTTTTATGAATAGCAGACATGAAGCAACCATTGTAGAAGCTGTCAATTTACAGGAAACACCCTTATCTTAGGCTGTTGTTGTTGCTGTTGTTAGGTGTCTTCTGATGTACAATAGAACAAAACATTCCCTGACACCGTTCCATTCCCAGCACAATGTCAGTGCTTCTCTGCTATTCATAGACTTTTCTTTCTCTCTCTCTTTCTTTCTTTCTTTCTTTCTTTCTTTCTTTCTTTCTTTCTTTCTTTGCAGTACTGGGGGTTGAACCCAGGGCCTCATGCTTGCACACTTTGCAAGCATTGGACCATTGTGCAGCACGCCCAGCCCACTTTTTTACTTTTTGAGGCAGGGTCTCACTGAATTATTCAGACTGCCTCTGGTCTCGAACTTGTGATCCTCCTGCCTCCACCTCCTGGGTCGCTGGGATTACAGGCGTGCACCATTGCACCAGGCAGTGTTTTCAATGGCTGATTGTTTGGGGATTGTTTTGGAAGTGGATTGCCACTTCCTTCTCCCATTTTTGCAGTGCTGGGGATTGAACCCATAGCCACAGAGAGCACAGAGCAGTACTCTACTGAATGAGCTAAACCTCAACCCCATTTTAGGCAATAGTACCCTGTAATGATTTCCAATCTGGCATTATGATTTTTCCATTAAATTAATAAAGTAAAAAAGTTGCTTCTGATTTTGTAAGTAAAATATTTTATACTCTAAAATATCTATAGATTTTACCTAATAATGAAATATTACATTCAATCTGATATTCAATATCACGTTCAAAGTTGTTGAATTTATACATTACATATAAATATAGCTAAGAATGTTGGAGTAGAATAACCTTACAGATTTTGGACAGCACAAATGGAAAAGAACAAATTGGTTTCAGGAGCTATTTGGCACTGCTCAGTAATACTAATAAACCACATAAAAGTTGAGAAGCTAATGTTAATAGTATTTTTTAAATTTGAAAATTACATCTTGATATTTGATATATTTGAAACAACTGAATTTGTTCTCTCAGAATATTTTGGCAAGTAATTCAACCTATATTTCTAATATTGTTTTTCTCCCTCTAGAGTCTTACCCTTCCAGAATAAATTTATGATTTTTAAATTTTCTACTCCTAGGATCAATACAAACAATTCACATTGAAATCAAATAGTTTAATATGTGTATTAAAATTAAGATTATTTTCTAAGATTAAGTACACATTGAACTGTTTACAGAATACAATCTATGATATAAACACACACATGCACACCCATGCACACACACACACACACCTTGAAATTAACCATAAATTTTGATGGTTCTTCCAAAACCAAAACTATTTGGATGAAGTATAATAAGTTTACTATGTTTACATATTTTCATATGTGAAATCATCATTTCATAAATTATAATTTTTCATGTTCTCTTTAGACTGTATTATAGGAGTATAACCAATTGCATTTTTAAAAGAAACCATAAACTTTCCATGGAGAAAAGTCTTTCTAAAACCTTGAATAATCACTTGGAAGCAAAAGTACCTCCAGGAATGACCCTGAGCACACAGTGAGGGGCAATAGGGGCCAATTGTGAGCACTACAGAGAGATACCAGCCCCATCCTTGTGTTCTTATCACTTAGAAATGCCACCAAGGCAGTGGGAAGCTTGCTGCCCGATGGTAAATGAGGCTCAACTTTGAAATTGACTGAGCAGTCAGGACTAGTCAGGTAGAGGATCTTATAGATCCAAACATTGAGTTTAGGCCTTTCATGTTGAAAAGAAACTTTCCTATCAGCAAGGGCAACATGAACTTGAAGGCAATAAAAATTCATTTCTTTTGAAGGAGCAAACATTTATTATGATGCAGAAGCCCTGGCAAAGAATCTTGAGGCAACAAACTACTGAGCAAAAGAGGGGCAGGTTGGTTGTCTAAATTGATTCTTCATATAACCAGCTGTTTGAGTTAGAAAGTTCTAACACAAAGGAAAATTGGAGAGAGAAGACCTGCCAACATTTTGGAATCATAGGCCAGTTGGGAGAAAGCTGAGAATGGAGTAAAAAAGTACACTGGAGGAAAACAACTTGGCAGTAAACTTGCTCTTGCAGGAGCAGCCAAATAGTTGAATGTACAAAGACCAATTGGCTTAGCAAGACCTAAGTGATACAGGCAAATGCTAGAACCAAGAAAAAGGAATGTAATGAGTAAGATTTAACAATGGTGGTGGTGGGGGGGACAAACAGCAACTTGTCTAAAAGAAAAGTAGGCAGTAGATAATCAAACCACACTAGATTCTGAATTTGGATTGGTGGTTACAGAGACACAATGTAACCTTCCAGGAGAGGGGGCTGAGAAGGACTCACTGGAGTATCAGAAACTAGCCAAACAGATTGGAGTTTTGGAAAGAATTGCAATAAAGAGTCAGGATACTTTTTCTTTAAATCCAGGCAAATTGGGTGTAGTCCTTAGTTTTATAAATCAGAAAATAGAGAAATTCTGATATGCATAAACACACATGCCTTGACTAACCATACCATGGGCAATACCATGTGGCAACATCTCCCCATGTTCTCTCACCTATTCTGAACTGCTCCATCTCCATCATATTCTCCATGCAATTGCCAGCCTCCATAATGTCTGCCTCTGAAGTGTCTGTCAAAAGTATCTCCTGTTTCCTTTGCCTCCCTATTACTTTTCTAGTTGTCTCTCATAATTCTTATTTAGCCACAGACTTTTCTCCGTTCGATCCAGTTTTCCATTCTGACCCTAAGGTTTCTTTCCTAAACCACATAGCTGACTATGTCCCAGTCTCCTCATCATTGGTACTTTTCAATATTATTTTCTAGCCAACTGACATGATAGATAAGGTTTAAATGCATGACACATGAATCACTTCTTGCTTTCCTAACTGGAAGTCCAATATTTCTAGAATCTCTCTCCCTAAATATTCTACCAAATTCATTCTGGGGGTGGGGCTTGAAGGCCTTCTCACATATAATCACTGTATCTACCAACAGCCCTAGGTACCTCTGCTGCCATCTTTGTGCCTGACAGACTGTGGTTGGTATTTCCACAGGTTACTGGGCCATGCGGACAACCTCCTTAGAACAGAAACACTCAGATGTTCTTCCTCCTCTCCTCAGAGTAGGAAAGTTATCTCTTCCAATTACTAACCTTTTCAGAGAGCTTTTCACCAGAGCAAAGCAGATTAACACCAAGGGACTAGTTAATTATTATTTTATTATTTTTTACCACATCCTCTCCTTCCTCGAGCATGTGGAAACTCCAGGTGTGGTGGAGTCACATGAAAGAGAATGAGTCATCTACTTCAGTGAACCTGGAAACCCCAGAGCTTAGTCAGGCCTACTCTAAGTCTATGAGAAAAGACTATCCCTACAGTCTATGAGAAAGGAGTATGTATATGTACACTCCAAAGTAGGCTGGAACATTCTACCAAGCGTTTATGGGATACCAAACAAAGTACGAATTATAACCGATCAACCCTCTCCATGTCATCAAACAATCTAAATCTGTAAGAATATTCTAGAATATCATTTGACTCTAGAATATCATTTGGCTGGTTGACTCAAAGCAAACAGATGACCTTTTAAGGTCCTCAGGGAGTAAGTTTCCTTAATTTCTTAACTTCAGCTTTGTCTCATGGGCCATGGTATGGTGGCTCCTGGTTTGTTGGTGCTAAGGACTAAATATTTGTGTCCATCCAAGCTTCTCAAGTTAAAGCCCTAATATTTGTGTGATTGTATATGGAGATAGAATCTCTGAAGAGGTGATAAATTAAATTAGTTCTGACCTAAATTAGGTCATGAGAGTGAAGCCCTAACCTGATAGGCATGGTGTCACTATAAAAAGAAGAAGAAATATCAGAGCCTTCTGTCTTTCTACCTGTGAGGACACAGACAAAAGGTGGTTGTTTGCAACCTTCAAAGAGAGCCCCCTCACCAAACAATGATCTGGCTGTCAGTTTAATCTTGGGTTTCTAGTCTCCAGATTTACAAGGAAATAAATTTCTAGATTTAGACCACTGAGTCCATGGAATTTTGTTATGGCAGCCTGAACAGATTAAGACAATAGGATAAAATCAACATCCTTTCATATAGAATGTAATTCTTCCTCCAGCCTGTGACTATTCAACCTTAATGTCTTTCTTATGCTAAATGTACCATCTTACTTATTCCTGTAACTGTACACTTGCCCCATTTTCCCCATCTCCAACTTTTAGTCATCTTTCAAGACAGCATTTAATGCCACATTTTCTGAGAGGCCCCTGGCAGTCATGGGTTAAATTGTATTTCCCCAATAGTTATGTCTAAGTCCTAACTCTCTGATACCTTTGCATATGATCTTATTTGAAAATAGGGTCTCTTCAGATATAATCAAGTTAAAATGAAGTCACACTGGATTAGACTGTATTCCAGGTAAATGCTTGGTGCCTGTATAAGAAAGGGAACTTTGGATACAGAGTCAGACATGAAATGAGAATGCCATGTGATAAGGGAAGCACACTTTGGAGTTATGCTGCCACAAATCAAAGGACAACAAGAATTGTCAGTAACCTCTAAAAGTGAGGAGAAATATATGGTAAAGATTCTCCTTCTGAGCTCCTCAAAAGGAGCCAATCCTCTATATACCTTGATTTTAGAATTTCAGCCTCCAGAACAGTTAAAGAATAAATTTCTATTGTTTTAAGCTACTGAGTTTGTGGTTCCTTTCTTTATTATTATTATTTTTTAATGGCAGCTCTAGGAAACTGAAGGCTGGGGTTTAGCTCAGTTGGTAGAGTGCTGCTCTGTTGTTCCTGAGCACCCAGGTTCAATCTCCAGCACTGCAAAAATGGGAGAAGGACATGGCAATCCACTCCCAGAAGCAATCCCAAAACAATCAGCCATTGGAAATCCTATGAGGGTCATTATTAGTCGGACCCGAGTTGATAGCATCTAACAACAACTAGGAAACTAATACAATAACCAAAACACCCCTCACCCCTCTTTTTAATCTTGCCAGAATTAATTGTTCCTCATAGAAACTTTTGATTCCTTTAATCCTAAAATAAAAGTTTACTGAGAGTCTACTCTGTATACCAAGAACTCTACTCATTAGATATTGAGAGAAAAAGACTGAAACAAAGATTCTGGTTTCATGGAATCCAGTGGCAAAACAACAAGAACAGGGAAAAAAAAAAAAAAAGAAACAGACAATAATGAGAGCATGTTGTAATAAAACTTATAAGTAAAACAGAGCCAGAGTTTAAAGTGGAAAACTTAAGGTAGCCAGCACCAAAGGAGGTAAGAGTTAAGCAAGGCATAGGAAAGTTTTCCTGCAGAGGAAGCACTAGCATTCCAAGCAGGCAAGTATTCAGCTCCTAACAGGAAGAAACTGAAGCCTGGATGAGAGAGGCAGTGCTGAGATGAGGCTGTGAACCTACAGGCCTTTACTATTGCTGTTAATTGCTACAGTTGCTATGAATTGGAGGGGTTGGTGGTGTCAGGCAGAGAATGACAAGAAGCTGGTTGGAGGTTGTAGCAATTGCCCAGGAGAGGCAATAGTGTCTTGGATGAGGGCGATGGCAGTGGGAGTGGAGAGATGTGGATTTTAGATATGCATTGGAGTAGAATCTTCAGGGGTTGCTTATGGACTAATACATCTCGTTGTCACCGCACTTAATGCCTTACATTTATTTTGTTGCTTATGTTTCTGTCTTTCCTGTTAGACTGCATGGTTTTGGTAGCAAGAATTTTCATAGCCATCTTCAAATTTCTAACACTTAGATAAACTCAGTTTATTCTTATGAGATCCAGGCAAGCCAGATGGACAACCATAAAATTCAAGTAATCCAGTTAGCTATGGGTTGACAGCAGTTGTCTACTGAAATAAGTGAGTCCAGGTCATAAACAGAGGCTGTCACCATCACAAGCAATAGAAGATCACTTGAAATGAAATAACTGTATTATGTGAAAGAGAAGAAGTCCAAGTATGTCTGATATTCTGAGTGTTTGGTATCACTCAAATATTTTTCCATTTTCTGTAAGTGATGGTTTGTATTTTGTGGACTTTAGTTTTCTTTAGGTGGTCTCTTCCAAAAGGGACCTCTTTAGTTCATTCTGCTGCACTACCTCTTCATTAAAGCACAGCCAGTGCTGCAGAGCTGCTGTAGTAGAATCTGTGGTGAAATCTTGGCTGAATGGCATATAACTACAATAATTGATTGTCACTTCTTTCTTCTACACAGTGTGTAGATGATTTCTAATAACAAATAATGGCCCATGACCATGGTGCTATAGTTCTTGCATACATTCTGCATGTGGTATTAGAACTGTGTCTAGGTTTTTGCTCTGATTCCTAGTAAGTCAGAAAGATGTGCAAAGCCTTAAAATACGAGATAGTGAACCACTGAGTACAGAAGTGAACTGTTTAGGTGTTCCTTCCTGAGTTTATATATTTTACTTAGGGCAGAAGTCACAGTAGGAAGCACACAGTCCAGATGCTGCTATAGTCTTTCCTCCTAAAACATGAAAAGTGACAATAAAATATTTAAAAATGACTAAAAAGTTCTTGATTTTTATGTATTTTGAAAATTAAAAAACGGACTCTTTATACCACCAGGCCTGTGCATAATCTGGTTGAGAGCTGCCTGTTCAATGAAGCCCCTGAGGCCTGCCTCACTCACTTCTGCCTGGTGCTTGGAGCCTGTGTGTTTTTGTGTCTGTAACCCCTGGGCCAGGGTCACTGCAAACATGAGGAGACACTGGACATAGTCAATAATCTAGGGCACCCTGGGGTGATGAATGAAAGACAGGGAAGGTGTTGCAAAGAGCCTGAGCCAGAACATAGACCATCAAGGTTTTCGACTTCCCAAAGAGCGTGCTTCTTGTTATTTCTCATTGCTTCAGGTGGACAGTCTGGGCCCACCTCCCTCTAGAGATGTTACTTAAGAAGACAAGTCCTGTGCAGCTGGCATACTGCAACTGTTTTTAAACTCGCTTCTAGCTTCTGGCCAACAAAGTGCTCACAAAGGCAAAAAGATTCCTTAACATATTGCACAATACAATTCAAAAAATAAACATTCAGAAACACTTTCTATAGACCCTGGAGTTTTAATTTTTGGTTTGCTTTGTGAATATGTAAACTATTATATTTAAACAAGAATTTTGATAAGAAAAGTTCTCATGGGAACCTTTATAAAATTTCCAGGGCCTTGTCTGACTGGATGTGTTAATAAATTCAACACTGAATTGTTTGGGGAAATGTATTTTAGAGTCAATATAAGGAAGATCTATTTTATTATACATATTTGCACCTTTCGATTGAATTGGACCTTGCCTACATATTCAAATTGCCTCACAAATTATATCTCATTTCTACAATATCCGTACTAAATGTGGTAGCACACACATGTAATTCTAGTGCTTGGAGGCTGAGGCAGGAGGATCTCAAGTTCGAGGCCAACCTGGGCAACATAGTGAGAGGACAGACTGTGTAGTTAGATTTGTCTCAGAACAAGAACAACAAAAGATAACTAAATGCTCTCTAGCTTAAGTGGTTCTCAAAGTGAAATTTAAGAATTGTCATCATATGAAGGCTTTACTTTTATAAGGCTAAAATGTATAAATAATAATTTAAGTAATATTTTTAGCTAACATATATTTTGACTAGAGGATAGTAGTTGCCTGTTTCTCACCTTTCTGGTCTTTTTTCATACTTTCCTAATATGGGAAATAGAGTTAAACTGACAGGTCCATAGATAGGCAGAGAGGGAAAGTGATAGTGAACAACAGATCTTTAGATAGAAAGATGATAGATAGATGAATGATAGATAGAAATATACACAGCAGAGCCACTAAAGGAGAGAAAGGGAAGGAGGGAAAATGTCATCAGAGTAGCCATTTAGGATTAGTATTTTCTCTAAATCTTCCAAAATCCAGAGAAGAAACAAGAAGTAAAAAGGCAATACACTCCTTTCTTTGTATATTCTAATAAAGACACCAGGTTTTGAATACTAGTTTTCTGTTACCAAGGCTGAGGTTTAACTCAGTTGGTAGAATGCTGCTTCGCACTTTTTGAGGACCCAGGTTTTGTCTCCAGCATTGCAAAAATGGGAGAAGGATGTGGCAATCCATTCCTGAAATAATCAGCCATTGAAATCCCTCTGAGGGTCGGTATGAGTCAGACAGGACTCCATGACACCTAAGAACAACAACATGTTGCCATGTCTCAGTTATACTCTATTATTAAGGCAAAATGATTACATACATAAATTTAGAGCATTAAATACCCCTAATTTCTCCTCCCACATTCCATAGTCAGAACTATTAATGAGGAACAGAATTAACTAATTTTAGTTTCATTCCTCTATGAAGTCTCTAAGCCAACTAACTTAGCAACATAAAGCCAGATGTGAAGGCATTCTGGCTGAAGATTATTTTCTTCATAGAGTATGTAGATATCAGGAAAAGTTCAATTTAGGCACATAATCTTCAGTGGTATAGGAAAACCATTCTTTGGTCAAAAATAAGTAAGTGGCTGTTCTCTCTTTCTTAGATCTCCAAATGGTTAAAGTTTGAAACAACAAATGATAGGCTGTATCTTTATATGCCTCTGTGGAGGAAATTGTGCTCAACCCATACACGGATCACTCAGCACGTATGATCATACATACTGTGTGCTTTCACCGACAGTCTGAGACAGATCTTGGGGAATCAATTCATGTTCTGAGGAGTATCCTATGCTGGGTGATGCACTAGGTCTTTCCCATACTAAGTATAGACTGCACCACTCTCTGGGAACCAAGTCTTGATGAGAGTTGATAACAGATGATAGGGTGGTGGTTCACAGCACTACCATTGTGGGCAAGGCACAGACAGGGTACATTCACCCTCTGGGAAAGCTTCTTCTTGTTTCCTCTTATTCTTGTGTGAGAAAGTTGTCATGCATCAGAAAGGAGAGAGTGCTTGATAAATAGGCAAATAAACAGAAAGCATCCTAATAATTAACAAAGTGTATGCAGGAACACAAGCCCTAGCTTGAGACCTCAGGCAAAACATGTTCTAGAACTCAAAAGTACATGTATTTTAGAAGGATATCAAGGTGTTTTTATTGTAGATCACAAAGCTCCTACCAGGGTCTGAGGAGCTTTATGTTGTTGTTAGGTGCCTTTGAGTCAGGTCCAAATCATAGTGACCCTATGTACAACGGAATGAAACACTACTGGACACTGTGCCATACCCACCACTATTTTCTGTGCTTCTCTGCTACTCAAAGGTTTTTCAATGGCTGATTGTTTTGAGAGTGGGATGCCAGGTCTTTCTCCCCAGCCTGCAGCACCTGATATTCACAGGTAGTCTCCCATCCGGGGAGTACCCAGTCCAACCCTGCTTAGCTTCTGAGATCAGATGGGATCAGATACTAGGGTGGTACAGCTGTAGACTGAGAAGCTGTGTAATATATGATAGAAAAGGGCTGAGGTTTAGCTCAGTTGGTAGAGCACTTGCTCAGTACATTCTGAGGCCCTGGGTTCCATCCCCAGCACTGAAAAAATGAAAGAAGGACCTGGAAGCTCACTCCCAAAATAATCCCAAAACAATCAGGCATTAAAAACCCTATGAATGGCAAAGAAGCACTGACATAGTGCTGGGCATGGCACAGTGTCAGAGAATGTTTAGTCTGTTGTACATAGGGTTACTGTGAGTAGGACCTGACTCAGTGGCACCTAACAACAACCAGTGTCTGAAGCATGACTGAGATAAAACACACCAGTGTTTCTGCATCAAAATGTACAACTATTTACATTAAATGGAATAAATCAACAGTATAAAATAGTCTCTGTCAGATTAGGTCTAGATTTACCTTAAAATGACTTAGGGAAAAGACTTCCAGTCTGGGAATTTTGGAATTGAGCATTAGTGTTTGTAGGTTTATATTCTTTGCTTTGACATAAATTACTAGTTTGAAGATAATGATGTTTCAGATTCTACTTCTGGCACTTTCATTGGAGCTTCATTTTCACAATTTTCTCCCAAACCTGAAAAGCCTTTATGCTACATATTCATGTGTTTCACCTACAAATACATTCACCTGGTAAATGGGACTTACTGAACACTTACACAGGACCTACATCACATTGGAACAGTATCATGACTCCGCCATTCTATCAAGAGACCCACTGGGGTGTAAGGCCCTGAATTCTAAATTTTAGACCTCCTAATTCACCCAGGTTATTGAAACTAAAAGTGGAAATGTTTGTATTCAGACCCTCTGCTCAAAGGATTTTGATGGTCAAATCTTTTCATAAAAGAATTTGTATTTTTTGTCAGCTAATAAAATGCCATTACTGAACAAGTTTATGTGACATTAATTTTGAGCAGCAAGTGATACTTGAGAAAAATATCTATTCTGGAATTATCTGTTTTAGTTTATTTATTCATTTAATTATTTTTTATTGAGAAGATGTCTCTCTGGTGCTCATTTCCTCTCTGGGAACATTTTTTAATTATAAAACACCAAAATATTAATGAAATAATCCAGAAGTTATTTACTGTCTGAACAAATAAAAATATGTTGTTGTTGTTGTTCAACATTTATTATGTCACACAACTTAAAACTTGGCTTAATTAATTTGAAAATGGAAAATTACTATCTAATGTGGCACAGATTTTAGCTTATACACTGAGATTAATAATTCCTATTTAAAAATCTGTTTTATTGCCACATGCGGTGGCTCATGCCTGTAATCCCAGCGACTTGGGAGGTAGAGGCAGGAGGATTGCAAGTTCAAGATCAGAGGCAGCCTGCATAATTTGTCTCAAAAAGTAAAAAAATGGGCTGGAGGTTCATCTCAGTGGTACAGCACTTGCAAAGCATGCAAGCACGAGGCCCTGTGTTCAATCCCCAGTACTGCAAAAAACAAACAAACAAAAAACTGTTTTATTTTGTTTTTATTCCAGTGCAATGCATCCAATGTTCCATTGTGGTAGAATGGTTGTATTTTACCCTTAAGTATCAAAGTGGTCATCCAAAGGATTTTAAGTAGCCTTCCAGATTTGAAATTTTTCTGGTTTGATAAAGATAAGCCAGAGAGTAACTTAATAGAAAACTTGAAAGATGGGACCATAGCACAATCTTATGTCAAAACAGAAAAAAGAAAAATAAGAGTAGTGATATAATTTGGCATTAAAATAAAGGATATGAAAATCATGCCTCTGAAGTTATGGAAAAATCATTCTAATATTTTTAGTCTTGTGCCAATACCATGTCTGGAACAAAGTTTCCAGCCATGATGGAGTATGATTTACACCTTCATAATTTTCTGGGTTTTTTTGCCAGCATTCTATAGGAAAAAAACAAAACAAAACAAAACCCATAAGGTAATAGGCAGACAATCTAGGTCTTCCATTTGACATGAGTAATTTTGATAAATAAGAATTTTTTTAGTTTTTACATTTCTCACAAACAGTACTGGCCCAGGGAATGAATAATAGTGAGAATCTGTGGGTCACCTGAGAAAGCATGTATATGATCACCACAAACCTACATGTTGTATAGTGTGGAGAAATAGGCCAAAAATCATGCATGCTCAGGTAGAATCTTGTCACTGTATGAAATATTATAACTGAATGAAATTAAATTCTATCAACCATATATGGATTAAGACAAGAATACAGAATTTTTCATGGCACACATTTGTAGGGAAGTTCACCAGCAGCAATTAAATTTTAGATTTGTTGGATATTTAGCTACACAAGGATATTAAATTGCCACAGAAACAGGTTATAATGGAAAATTCAGTCATCAGAAAGAGTTAACCCAATACTTAAATAGAAAATATTAAAACGTCATTTTTAAGAGAGATTATTGTATACCTTAAACTGTATTTGGAGTATCATTTTTCCAAATGGTTTAACATTTTTAAATTTTTCACTCAAAAATTGTTTGTTCAATTTTTTTGCTTTATCATATTGTGTTTTTTGAGAGAGTCTTATTATGTAACCCAGGGTAGTCTCAAACCCTAGATTTTCCTGCCTCTGTCTACCAAGAACTGGGGTTAGAGGCATGTACTGTGACATCTGTCTTATTTGACATCTTTATTATTGCTAGTCACACAATGCTAATCAATGAGAAACATAAACTAACACTTATATTCTACTACTGATAGCCTTGTTGAACATGTTCATAGAACACATCTAAAATATTTCGTAAAATAACCACTGAGATAATTCCTTGCCAAAAGAACCTGATCAATCCTATATTTCTGTGCCACACTTGCAGCATATATAATCAAAATATTGCACATTCTCTTCTTTGCAATATTCAAAATTAGTCATCTTAGAGAAAAACAAGATTTTATAAAAATAACAATGATAGGATGTATGTGCTAAACTAAAAAAATATATCTAGAGCTGAATTCTTAAAGCTTTTGTTTTTGCAAGTTTGTGATAGATTATTAGGAGGCCAAAACAATATAAATCTATTTTTTTTCTTGTGCTATTTCAGTCCTGGAACAGATTAGTCCTTCCTGGAAGTGAAACCTGTTTTACGTTGCTGAACTTAGTGATGTCCTTGGGCACAGATCAAAATGGCCTAGGTAATTTTCTTACAAAAGTCATTCTTTTTTCGACCTTATCATTGCTGAAATGTGCATACGTTTGGAAAGTGAACAAAAGAAATGAAGTAATGATTGGAGCTCTAATTCTAATTCAATAAAATATCTTGTATTTTATTATAAGAATTAGCTAAATACTTCAAGTGAAAATGTGGTTTCATTTTTGCACACATCAGCAACTAACAGCTAGAATAGAAAATAGAATTCAGTCTTTCAACTTTGGAGTTTAATAGGACTACAAATTCTAGTACTGAATGCCACTATTCTGCCTACGTTTATTATAGTGCTGAAGGAAACGTATTCCTGTTTGTGTACTTCACTTTTTCTATACTCCTTTCTAACTATTCTTCTCTAGCATGGATTGCTTTTGTGCACCCAAAATAATGTCTGAACTGCTTTCCCTTGAGCAGTGTTGACATCCAGTGGAGACTCATAATAATTACAGGTGTGCCAAAATCCCTATGGAATATAGCCCAGAACAAATGGCTGGTTGAAGATAGATATCACCCAATTCAGTAACAAAAAAATAAATTTTCCCCATGTCACAATTGAAACAATGCAACATGCAACAGCTTAACAAGTACAAAATGCACAGGAAAAAACTTTCTTGACTCAAAATTAGGTAGAGAGTTTGTGGACATGACACCAAATTGAATATCACAGTTACAAGCATTTTTTTTTTTTTTTTGCTTCAAAAGATAGTGTTAAGAAAATGAAAATACAACATATAGTTTGAGATAAAATGTTTAAAAATCACATATATAACGAAGAACTTATATATATATATATACATATATATATGTTATATAAGTTATATATATAAAGAACTTTCAAAACTCAACCATGCACATCTGTTTCCACCCAAGAAGAAGTAACAGGGCTTGGATTTACCTTCATGGCTGAGACAATTGAAACAAAACAAGCTGAGAGTATGAAACAATTTTTTTTTTGATACTAAACATCAGATAATAGGGCTCAGTAGGTAGAGTGATGCTCTGCACTCTCTGAGGACTCAGGTTCTATCCCCAGCACCAAAAACAGGAGGACATGACAATCTACTCCCAAAGCAATGCTGAAATAATCAGCCATTGAAAACCCTATGAGGGTCACTATGGGTCAAACCCCACTCGATGGCAGCAAACAACAACAAAATCAGATAATAAGTACAGTGATCCTTGAGGGGAAAAGAAAAGAAAAGAAAAGAAAAGAACCAGTGACCCTGTGATTACCAGCTTCCCTCCTTGAGACAGTTTACAGAATTCTTAAGTCAGGGAAGAGGACTTAGGGAGAGTTCTGCAAACCCACTGAGTTGAGAACAAGTTCAGTCTGGGGATGAGAAGGCAGCTAAATTTCACAAAACAAGTCAAGACAATAATCTCGCTTATCTTTTTTTTTCTCAATGTATCTATCTTCACCATTCTGCAGAAGGTCTGGCACATACTAAAATTGATAGCTGGATCAATAAATGAATGAAAATAGTCTCCAGTTGACAGCAAGTTCTGAGGACAAGATTTATGAATGAAATGAGGGAAGCATTTCTCTACACTTGGAAAAGCCAGTTGATGTATGTTGCTATTAAGTACTATGGAGACAGATCCAACTCATAGCAATCCTGTGTACAACAGACAAAACACTCCCTGTCACTCTGCCATGCCCAGCACTATTGTCAGTGCTTCTCTGCTATTTGTAGGGTTTTCAATGGCAGATTGTTTTTGGAGTGGCTTGCCAGGTCCTTCTCCCTAGCCTGTAGCACCTTGTATTCCCAGGTGGTCTCTCATCTAAGGACTAGCCAGGCTGACCCTATTTGGCTTCCAAAGTCAGGTGGGATCTGATGCTAGGGTTGATGTATACTAATTATAAAATTAATATGATGTATACTAATTATAAAATTCCACATCTAACTTCTGATTGGTTTGTGACTTGTGTGTACTCCGTGGCTATTCATACATGTTATGTGTCAAGTCTGTTGATGTGTTTTTAAAACTCAGTGTGAAGAAGGATGTAAGTAGGAACTCTGGGATGAAAGCAAACACCAATTTTGAAAGACTTGTTTCTGAAGTCCAGGAGATACTGTGGTTCAATGTTGTGTTTCTGTTTCTTACAAGTCCCTGAGGTTAGCTTCTTCATGGATTCAGAATGGAGCTAGACAATAATTTTTTGGCCCAGTAAAACATGTTTTGTTGAAAGCTTCCTTGATTTGTATCCTAACACTTCTCTGATGCATTAGCTTTTCTAAGTTTCCCTGAAAATATATGCTTCATTTAAATGATCACTCCTCAAATGGTACTCTTGCTAGAAATTTAAGATGAAAATTTTCCATTCATGACTCAATGAGATTATCATTTTACAGCTTTGGACAGGCCAAAGTGATCTAACAATTCATTATACTTCCTCTTAGGTAGGTTTCTATATTACATAGATTTGAGCAACTGACATTTGTTAGCCATTTTATGTAAACAGTCAAGATCCATGAATACTAAGTGTCTGCAACTAATTCAAGCCTATTCTGGGTGTGGGTGTGGGGGAAGTATTTTTGAGGAATATAATACACAGTATTAGAACTTATGTTTTCTATTCTAAATTTTTCCATGACTTACAAAAATATATAGTTTTAAGTAAAATTTGGAAGTTGATTTTTAAAAATGGTGAAGTGAATTAAAGCTCCAGAGAAGTTTTCCAGCTACTCATTTAAATACTTATACTGTCATCCAAAAGAGAAAAATAATCTCAGTCATTGTCAAAACAAGTGGAAGTATATAATTCCTATTTGTGATTAATGGGATTCAGCCAACACCAATGGCCAACATGAACTGCAAACATTGTTTCAGGAAGGACTTCTGCCAAATATCATGTGGCTCCATCCCAGACCCCCAGCATAAAGTTCAGCAAGAGGCAGGAGGCAGTTTGCTTGTTTGACCCAGTTTCCTCTTTTGTCTAAATTGCCCAGGACATTTAGTAGCTTCAAGATCCAGTCTTTTGTCTCTTTTCCAAAACCACTTACTTTGCTTTCTGTTCCAGTGTTTTGTACCGTCTCTCCTCCATCTTTACACTGTTTTGCCTGCGTTTTTTTGAAACTTAACTCTGATTTTTATCTCTCGATGCTCCCTGTCATATCTTGCTTTCTCTCCTTGTTCTTTAACCCACAGATTAATCAAGTCAATCTTGACCCACCTCTGTGATGCTCCTGAAACCTCATTTCAAGTCCACCATCCAGCATATGTAAAATTATGAGTAATGAGATTATAGTGAGAAAACAATATAACAAAAGAAAAAAGAATGTAGAGAGTGTCTCCCACCATATTTGGAGATTGAACCCAGGGCTTTGCACATACTTTGCAAGTGCCCTACCACTGGGCTTCACTCTAGATTTTTTTTTAAATTTTGTGTCAGGGTCTCATTAAGTTATGCAGACTGCCTCTGGCCTACAACTCACCATCCTCCTGTCTCTGCCTCCCAAGTCTCTGGGGTTATAGGTGTGCACCTCTGTGCCCAGCCCAAAAGTCTTGATCAAGGATATTAGGCATCCTCAACAAGATGAAAAGGGGATTGGTACATATAAACTAGGCTGAATTCTAGAAGTATTCAGGTAAATCATAAGGGCAGTAAAAAGCATGGACATTTCTATGGAGAATCATATTAACGACACTGTGGACAGATCCCAGCAACATAGGTAAGATACAGAAAAAGAGAAAGACTGTAAGAGAAGATATCATATGTGGAAAGTAGGACATGAAATCTAACCCAAAATTAATATCTGCTTCTGAAGGAGAATATTAAACCTGAGGAAAGATGACCAAAGATATAATTAAAGAAAAAATTTCCAGAATTAAAAACAAAAACAAATACTGAAATTGGATATCAAAAAGGTTTATGGTATCCTAATCAAAATAAAAAACATTAAAGTAAGCAAAACCTAAAAAATCTTTAAATTTTAAGAAAAATTAAGAGGGTTTCCTAAGCTTTCAAGTATAGAAATAAGCTCACATTAAAAACATTCCAAATCAGAAAATTCTCAGACTTCTCCGCTGTAACATCCAAAGCCAGAGACAATGAAATTATGGCTTTCAATAATGTCAGGAAGGGCTTCTCCAGGAATATTTTATCATCCCAGCTCTCATTCATATGTGAAAGTACTAGAGAAACTCTGTTCCACACACTTGAGTCCTCAGTCTTCAGAGGTCACTTGTGGGTATTGTGCAGAACTCTCATATGCTGAGAAAAATTCTTGAATGGGAAGAGAAATTATCACCCATAAAATTATATTTAGAGATAAACAAATGAGAAAAATAGGGCATGAATTTATTGGAGGGAGACGAATAATACTCAATATAATTAAATCTCAGAACCAAATTCGAGTACCAAATACACATGCAAAATGGAAAAGTCAGACCTTGATATGAAGCCACTGGATATCGTTAAAGGGGGAAGAGGAAAAATCAAAATGATTAAAAACTTCTACAAACAGAAGTGAACAGTTCTTGTATTAATAGCAACATTAGTAATTGATTAACTTTAAATCCATGATTTTAATTTGATAGTATTTGTGGATAGTCAAGCAACCAGAAATTAACAACCTGCTAGGTCCTGGCCATTTCCTAACCTCTTTCCTATTTAAAAAGTCCACTCATATTAGACACTAGGGAAAATGACAAATATAGTATGGCTCTTGCCTTGGTAGTGACAATTAGAAAAGAAAAACAAGTGAACCAATAAATGCAACCCATTGTGATCCATACAGAAATAGATGCATGGATCTTGGATCTTGGATGCATAGATCTTTTAAGTATTTTTATAATCAATAGGCAAGGGCAGGAACCAATCAGGACAGAAACTGGCCATTGGGCTTGTGCAATGTCCTGGAAGTCCCTGCTGTTCTGGCACTGCCCCGTCTTTGCTGGATCCTGGTGTCATACAGAAGGCTATGAGGTGGAGCCAAGTTCATCAGATTGTTGGAACACTTTGGCAGTTCAGAACAATGGCTAATTTAGTTTCAAAGAAATATTTCAATGTTTAACAACTTACCCACCCTTCAGCAGCCACATGAAGTATGTATATATCATGTTCTTGTCTGTTTCCTACAATCCCCATTTAGTCTATCAACTAAAGGAAATGAAGTTTCTCCACAAGGGCTAAATTCAAGATATGGGACTAGGAAGCTGATTTCTTGCTTCACCACCCACTCTTCCCTTCTTCTCCAGTTGGAAACAGACTTGGTCCTGTATCTCAGTATTTCCCTAAGTCTAATATTCATGTCCCCTGCAGCTGTACCATTGTGGTGTCCGATCCTGTCAGATCCTGGAAACTAAGCAGGGTCAGGCCTGGTTAGTACTTGGATGGGAGACCACCTGGGAACACACCAGGTGCAATTTGCTTGGGAGAAGGACATGGCAGCTCACTCCCAAAAACAATCAGCCATTGGAAACCCTATGAATAGCGGAAAGGCACCAACAATAGTGTTTCGCCTGTTGTACGTAGGGTCACTATGAATCGGATACTGACTCCACGGCATCTAACAACGACAACAACAATATTCATGTCATTTGTAACATGTGATGATAATAAGAAGATCCACAAATGAACATTTAAATATTTCATAACTATGTAGATGTAATGGTTAATCTTCTTTATCAATTGACTAGATTTAGAGACACCTAAAAAATTGATAATGTACATTTTTGGGTATGTCTGTGAGGGTTTCCAGAGATGATTTGCATGTGGGTCAGCAAACTAAGTGGGGAAGACCAGCCCTGAACATGTGTGGTAATGTCCAATAGGCTAGTGTTTCCAAATGGAGATGGGAGAAAGCTCATGCATGTGCATGTTCAACTCTTTTTGGGCAGGTGCTTTTTTTTTTTTTTTTTTTTGTTATGTTGCCATCACCCAGGAACATCAGACTCCAGATCCTTCAATCTTGAATGAAGACTTTACACCAGCAAATCTGCAGGGAGGTTCCAAACCTTCAGCCTTGGACTGTGGCTGCATCATTGACCCTTCTTATTCTGGGACTTCCTTGTTGTTAGACTGAGCAGCTCCTGGTTCTTCAGCCTACAGATGGCCATTGAGGGATTATCCCGCCTCTGATCCTGTAAGCCAGTGTATCCTTTGATAATTATACACATATATGTGTGCATATATATACATATACGTATATATGTATGTGTGTATGTGTGTGTATATATGTGTGTATATATATGTGTATATATATACACGCACACATATATATGTATCTATGTGTATACATATACAGAAGGTGAAAAAATGTACATATATTAAGTGTTAAAACTGTAATATTCAATATATACTGATAAATTATTGTTGGGTGCTATTGAGTCTGGTCCAACTTATAGTGACCCTATGTACAGCCAAACAATACACTACCCAACACTGTGCTATGCACATGATCTTTTTTATGTTTAAGCCGATTGTTGCAGACACTGTGTCAATCCGTCTAGTTGAGGGTCTTCCTCTTTTCGTTAACCTGCCACTCTCCCAAATATGATGTCCTTGCTTATTGACCCAGTTGTAAGGATTTTTGTTTTCTTGACATTGAGTTGCACTCCATACTGAAGGTTGTGTTCTTTGATGTTCACCAGTAAATGTTTCAAATCCTCTTTAGTTTCAATAAGCAAAGTTATGTCATCTGCATAATGCAGGTTGTTAATAGTCTTCCTCCAATCCCGATGGCATACTCTTCTTCATAAAGTCCAGCTTCTCACATTATGTGCTCAGCATAGAGATTGAAGAGGTATGGTGAAATGATACAGCCCCAATACACACCTTTCCTGACTTTAAATCAAACCAATAACAAAGGATGCATATAAGTTCCGTTTGACTTCTGCAATAATGATAGGTGTTCAAAGTGCTTACCATTATAATTTAGTTTGACTTTTAAAAGCAATACATAGATAACATCTCTTAAAATGTATATACATTTTTTGGCAGCACTTGTATCTATTCTGCTGTTTCTGTTCCTCTAGAAAACCCTGACTTATGCAGATATGAAACTAGCATATCAACCCATAATTTTGTGAACATTTTTGCTTAGAACAAGTCTATTTTTTTTTTTCTTGAGCAAGGGCCTCAGTTCAAGGCTGGCCTTGAACTCAAGATCCTCCTCCCTTAGTCTTCCAAGTGCTGGGACTACAGGCTTGTGCCACTATGAATGAAACCTAATTTTTAATGTATTAAAAAAGGCCCATAGTGTCATTAATGTAGAGATAAAAATCAAAGGTCCCAAATCTATTAAAGGATGAGAGCTGGGCAATGTTTTTCTATCTTAATTGGTATGATTTTCCCCATTCGTGGTACATTTTTCTATACAATTTCTCCTCTCTCTTTCCCCTTCTTTAGGTCAAAGCTTACTATAATCCTTCTTTGTAGAAAAAACTTATTTATTTCCATATTCAAAGAAAAAGAAGATAATTTTTTAATTTAAATATCCAAACCATATAGCTATAAACCCAACCTCAGGAATGACTGGATCAAGTGACTAATATTGTCAAAACTGACGCTTTGTTGTCTCTTAGTATTGACTTCCTTCTTTCCCAAACAGACAATCTTTTCAACATGACATTCCAGACTTATAGCTGGGTAATGTTAATATCAATTTAAAATGTTCCAATAAGCCTCCTTACACAAATTCCAGGGAATGACTCTGAATGGACAGAACTATGTCACATAGTCAATAGAAGTACATGTTTGGAGAGGGAAACAAGCATTTCCCCAAAAGAAAGAAAATGTACTAGAATTAGCATAATATAAAAATATCAATTGAAGGGCTGGGATTTAGCTCAGTTGGTAGAGCACTGCGCTGCAGTCTCTGAGGTCCCGAGTTCAATTCCCAGTGCCGCAAAAATGGGAGAAGGACCTGGCAATCCACTCCCAAGGCAATCCCGAAACAGTCAGCCATTGAAAACCCTATGAGGGTTGCTATGAGTCGGATACCGACTCGACGGCACCCAACAACAACAACAAGGAGCTAATGATTTTCAATGGGAGAAGGGCCTGGCAACCCACTCCCAAGGCAATCCTGAAGCACTCAGCCATTGAAAACCCTATGAGGGTCGCTATGAGTCAGATACCGACTCGACGGCACCTAACAACAACAACAACAACAAAAATATCAATTATATAAAAGCTATCATGTTATTTTATAACTAAATTCTGAGTATTTGAGATGGTTGCCTTTCTAAGGTTCCTGAAGGGCAAAATAATTCTGTAAGAGTATGTAGAAAGGGGTCCCTTATGTGTGACCTTGGGATTTAAAGATGTGGAGCTGCCTGAAGGATGAGTAGCAGTTGCTAGGTGAGTAGGTATATGTTCCTCCATACAGTCAACCAGAACCCAGGGTCCTTCTCACTGTGATTCTCTCTTTGGCTAGAACAGTGCTTCTCAAACACTAATGTGTGTCAGAACCACCTGGAGGGCTCACTAACACAGAGACTGCTGATCCACCTACAGAGTGCTTGACTTAGTAGGTTAGACGTGGGTCCCAAGGATATGAGTATTGACAAGTCCCCAGGTGACATTGATGTTATTGTTCTAAGGACCACACTTTAGGAACCACTGCTCTAAAAGCCTCTAGGGTAACAGTCCCCAATCTTTTTGGCACTAGGGATCAGTTTCATGGAAGATAATTTTTCCACAGACCCGAGGCAGAGATCAGGTGGTAATGTGATCAGTGTGGAGCAGTTATAAATAAAGATGAAGTTTATTCACTGGCCCACCGCCCAACTCCTCCTGGGTAACCCAGTTCCTAACAATTGTTCTGGTCCAGGGTGCCGGGAGCTGGGGACCGCGGCTCTAGGGATTGTGTTTTTAGCATTCAGCTGGTAGATGGGGAAGGCTACATAGAGGAGGCCTACCTGCTCTTAACACAGAGAAGTCACAAATGTTGCTTCACTTCATGAATTTTCAGTAGATTAGAACAAGATAGTCAGCCCTACCTAGGTATAGCAACTCTAAGAACTGCATTCTAGCAATGTGTCAGAGAAGGGAAGGAAACGCAAATTTTTGTGAGCGTTAACAATTAACGCCACAGAATATAACTGAAAGCTGAAAATCAAACATGGGCAAAAAATTATTTGATTGCTGAACTATGAAGAGACTGAAAAAATATTGTTTTTATAGAGTTAGAAAGTAGTTTGCTGGTATTCATCTCTCTTATTCTTTCATTTAAGAAAACACAAAGATTTTGAATACTTCTGCATAGATTTGTTATAGTTTACACACATACACAAGGAACAAAATTAGCCTTTTATTCATTTTCTCTTTGTAGTGATGTTGCATCACATCCTTTTCAGAAATTGTTTTCATTAGGTGCCATCGAGTTGGTATCCAACTCATAGCAACCCTAGGTACAACAGATGAAACACTATTGTCATGCTTCTCTGCTATTCATAGGGTTTTCAATGGGTTTTGGAAGTAGGGAGATTATTTATAAAAATATACACATATAGTTAAATAGCACTTATTTTCCATTTGGAGGGTCAGCAAATCAATAATTTTCATTTATGGTTGTTGTTGTTAGATGTCATCAAGTCCAGTGTACAGCAGATGGAAACACTCCCCGATTCTGTGCCAGGCACATGATTTTATTTATGTTTAAGTCCATTGTTGCAGACACGGTGTCAATCCATCTGGTGGAGGGTTTTCCTTTTTTTTGTTGTTGTTGACCTGCCACTCTCCCAAACATGATTGTCTTTCTCCAAGTATTTGTCCCTCCTGACTTGTTGTTGTTGTTAGGTGCCGTCGAATCGGTTTCCGACTCATAGCGACTCTACGTACAACAGGCGAAACACTATTGTCATGCTTCTCTGCTATTCATAGGGTTTTCAATGGCAGATTGATTTTTGGGAGGGGTTTGCCAGGTCCTTCTCCCAAGCCTACAGCACCTGGTGTTCCCTGGCGGTCTCCCATCCAAGTACTAACCAGGCCCGACCCTGCTTAGCTTCTGAGATCTGACAAGATCAGATGCCACAGGGCTACGGCCGCAGGCCCCTCCTGACTACATGTCCAAAATACATAAGATGCAGTCTAGCCATCCTTGCTTCCAAGGAGCACTCTGGTTGCACTTCTAGGACAGATCTGTTGGGGTTTTTTTGGCAGTCTGTGGTATATTCAATAAACGTCTCCAGCACCATAATTCATAAACATCAATTCTTCTGTCTCCCTTGTTCAATGTCCAGCTTTCACAACCATATGACGCGACAAAAAATACAGCTTTCCCCAAAGCAATATGTCTTTTGATTTCTTGACTACTGCTTCCACGGGTGTTGATTGTAGAGCCAAGTAAAGCAAAATCGTGGACAATCTCAATCTTTTCTCCATTTATTGTGAAGTTGTACACTGACCCAGTCAAAAGGATTTCTGTTTTATTGATGTTTAGTCTCAATCCATACAGAAGGCTATGTTCTTTGATCTTCATCAGTAAATATTTTAAATCCTCTTCACTTTCAGCAAGAAGAGTTGTGTCATCTGCATAACTCAGGTTATTAATGATTCTTTCTATAATCCTGATTCTGCCTTCTTCCTCATAAAGTCCAGCTTCTTGGATTATTTTCTCAGCATATAAATTGAAGAGATATGGTGAAAGTATACAGTTCTGATGCACACCTTTCTCAACTTTAAACCAGGCAGTGTTTCCTTGTTCTATTCAAACAACTGCCTCCTGGTTCATGTACAGATTCCTCATGAGTACAATTAGGTGCTCTGGTATTCCCATTTCCGGTAGTATTATCCATAATTTGTTATGATCCATACAGTCAAATGCTTTTGTGTAGTCAATAAAACATAGATAGACATCTTTCTGATATTCTCTGTTTTGGGCTAATATCCATCTGACATCAGCAATGATGTCCCTGGTTCCCCTCCCTCTTCTGAATCTGGTTTGATTTTCTGGCAGTTCCCTGTCTACATACTGCTCCAGTCACTTTTGAATGATCTTTAGTAAAATTTTGCTTGTGTGTGTTATTAATAATACTGTTCAATAGTTTCCACATTCAGTTGGATCCCCTATTTTGGAAATAGGCACAAATATGGATCTCTTCCAGTCAGTTGGCCAGGTAGCTGTTCTCCAAATCTGTTGGCATAAATATGTTAGCACCTCCAGTGCTGCGTCTGTTTGTTGAAACATCTCTATTGGTATTCCATCAATTTCTGGAGCCTTGTGTTTCACTAATTCTTTCAAGGCAGCTTCTACTTTGTCCTTTAATACCACTGGTTCCTCTTCATATACAACCTCTTGAAATGGTTGGTCATCTACCAATTCTTTTTTGTATAATGACTCTGTGTATTCCTTCCATCTTCTTTTGATATTTCCTGCATCATTTAATATTTTCCCTGTAGAATCTTTCACTACTGCCACTAGAGGCTTGAATTTTTTCTTCACTTCCTTAAGCTTGAGAAACACAGAGTGTGTTCTTCTCTTTTGGTTTTCTGCCTCCAGCTCTTTGCACATGTCATTATAATATTTGTTTTTGTCTTCTCAAGCTGCCTTCTGAAATCTTCTGTTTAGTTCCTTAACTTCATCATGTCTTGTTTTTGCTATAGCTGCTCTATGTTCAAGAGCAAGTTTCAGGGTCTCTTTTGACATGTAATTTGGTCTTTTCTTTTATTCTTGTCTTTTTAGTAACCTTTGGCTTTTTTCATGAATGATATCTTTGATGTCATGCCATAACTCATCTGTTCTTCTATCATTTGTGGCTAATGCATTAAACCTGTTCTTGAGATGGTCTCTGAACTTAGGTGGGATATACTGAAGGTCATACCTTGGCTCTTGTACACTTGTTCTAAGTTTCTTCAGTTTCAGTTTGAACTTGCATATGAGAAGTTGATGGTTTGATCCACAGTCAGCACCTGGTCTTGTTCTGACATTTGATATGGAGTTTTTCCATTGTTTATGGTGACTATACACATGGACTTCACCAGATGGAACATACAGGAACCAGGTTAATTACATTTGTGGAAAGAAATGATGGAAAAACTCCATATCATTTATGTTTGGAGTGCACAATTCAGTTGTTTTGCTAAAATCACTAGCATAATGCCTTGTCATTAACAATGATAATTTAAGAGATTAATTAAAATATCCTCATGCTATTTTTGAGATGAATGAGCTGCTACATATCATGTGTACCAATGTTATTCATCTGGTACCTAATTCTTAATGCAGTATGAATCATGTGGCAATTACCTCCCAAGTTGCAAGATGCCTTCACCTGCAATTTAATTCTTCCAGCTGCTATTTGCTGGCTGAGTTTACTTTCAAGCACAAAACAGTAATCTGGTCCTATTTTTAATTATGCATCTGCTCTTAAAGAAAGAAAAGCATCTGATTGTTTACATACAGAAGGAAACACTTTATCCTCACTCTGGACCTGACATTACTTTGACCAGTGCTGAAGATGAATATTCAGCTATACTTGGCTTATCTGAATTTTGGACATTTCTGGGCTTGACAGTCTTTTAAATGACAACAAAGAATTATTAAGATTTATAAGCAATAGACTTCTCAATGTATTTAATTAATTCATTATCTTTTGCAGAGAGACTTTGTCAGAAGCCACAGATTGGAGAGCTTGTAAAATTTTATGAACATGTAATTAAAAAGAAAAAACAGGGAAACTCTGGTCAAATTTCAGACTTCTGAAATATGTTTAACTTCTATGAGTAATTTAACATTTTATTAAATTAGTATGAGCTGATCATTAGGAACATACTTTTGAGGTTTAGTAGTTACTTGTGATCCAAGATAAAAGTGGAGTATAACAGAGACCACTTCCATAATAGACTTATAAGGTGGCAAAATCAAAGGACAGTGTGGAATTCATTACTCATATAAATATGCAGTGCTATATTTGCATTTCCCAATACATACTAATAGGCAATTGGCCTTTGAGAGACAGCCTGGTATAATGAAAAGAGTCAAGAGTTTTGCTGTCAAAAGACTGTAGGCTCAAGTACTATCTCAGCAACTTACTAATTGTGGCTTTGTATTGTCAATTTAATCTTTCTAAATGTCAGTCTCATCATCTAGAAAATGGGAATAATGCTGTGAAAAAGGCAATAATCTTTTCTGCATAAGACTGTACACGTAGCACATTGTATAGGTGGCTTTAACAGCTATGAATTTGAGTGGTTGTTTTTATTGATTCAGTGCTGAGCAGGGGGCTTCAAACCTGAGAAAAACTGGGCACAAGTTTAGGCATAGGTTCAATATGTTAAAATGTAGAGTGTACGAGTTCTGTTCAGGTTTGGGTTTACAGTTTTAATCCTAGGTATAGATAGACACATTTTTTTTATTTAAAAATTTTTCTTAAATATGTAATGATACTAAGAATAATAATTATAAGCTGAACCTGAGCCCCATTTTTTACTGGGATTGGGGTTAGGTTTGGGTTCAGAAAGCTTTTTTAAAATGCTTAAACCACAATAGGTTCAGGTTAGGTCTGAGATCATTTTGAAACTATCTACATATAGGATTCAAACCTAAACCCAAACCAAGTGTGAGCCCTCTAAATTTTAACATAGTGAACCAAAATAGCACCCAATTTGTTGTGGTTTTAAAGTCCTGGTGCTGAGTGGAAGACAAATATTACAAAGTGAATGAAGCCTGTTACTTGCTGAGGCCCACTTCCTTGGCTCACCATCTCCTATGCCAGTGCTTGCCTGGCTCACCCAACGGCCCACCTTCTGTACTTCACTTGATCAATGTTCTAGCTGAAGGTTTTGTACCAAACTGTGCTATCTTTTGGAGATACATATCCAAGATGGATTCTTACAGCCAGAATCATCATCCATGGAATGTCTTTTGGACTGGCAGTGGCTTTCAAGATCTTGAAATCATTCTGCATCTGTGGAGACTTATTCCACCTCGCTACCCACATGCAGACCAGTTGTGGACATTAAATGTTGTTCTAGCAGGTTTGTATGTGCCACCTCAACTTTGCAGCAGAGTGTCCTATAAACCTTGTCATAAAATGAACTAGATTTCTTGCTTTGAATTTACTATTTGGGGAATCTTGGGCAAGTCACCTAACTTTTTTGAATCCACTTTGTTGTTTTTACTGTTGTTAGGTGTCATAGAGTCCACTTCTCTATAAATAAAGATAATATTTTTTAAGAGTGTTTATGGAAGACTTTAGTAAGGTAATACATACATTAGCTAAGAATTATTGAGCAGTTGTTATGTACTATGAACTGTTCTAAGCACTTTGCATGTAGTCATTCAATATATTCTCATAATAACCTTCTGAAGTAAAATTATTATCCTAATTTATGCAAGAAGCCCAAGGGGGCAATTAATTTATTCAAAGTTATATAACCAGTAATTGCTGCAACTGAGACTTGAACCCAGGCCTTCTGGCTCCAGAGCCCAAATACTGTGATGCATGCCAGGTAAAGCTTGGATAATTGAGGCTGTAATTCTCCACAGCACAGAAAACCACTAATTTACTAACAGATGACATGATTTAGACAGAGAAATGCCAGGTATAGTAGAAGGAATATGAAATGGAAAAAAAAAAGGATTTAGATTTTAGTCCTAATTTACATATCACTAACTGTAGGGTCTTTGACAAGCCACTTAATAGCTCCTGGGTTCTTTTCCTGTAGGGATGACAAGAATACTTATGACTAAATTACATTTTTAAAGTAATTGTTGTTGTTGTTGTTAGGTGCCGTCGAGTCGGTATCCAACTCATAGCGACCCTCATAGGGTTTTCAATGGCTGACTGTTTCGGGATTGCCTTGGGAGTGGATTGCCAGGCCCTTCTCCCATTTTTGTGGTGCTGGGAATTGAACTTGGGACCTCAGAGACTGCAGCACAGCGCTCTACCCACTGAGCTAAATCCCAGCCCTTTTAAAGTAATAGATGATATATTCTCGTGAAGAATGCCTGATGCATCATAGCTGAATAAATATGGAGATTTTTAAAGAAGAATGTCACTTTTAATTCCCAGGCATCTTTTGCCTGAAGCTATATGACTGTGACTTCTGATCCCATAAGATCTCAGAAGTTAAGCAGCAACTTAGTATTTGGATGGGAGACTACCTGGGAATACCAGGTGCTGTAGGCTTGGGAGAAAGACCTGGCAACCCACTACAAAAAAACAATCAGCCATTGAAAACCCTATGAATAGCAGAGAAGCATGACAATAGTGTTTGTCTGTCATACATAGGGTCACTATGAGTCGGGCGCCAACTCAATGGCACCTAACAACAATCATTTTTGCCCTTATTTGCGCCAACTGTTCTCTATCTTCTTCCACATGAGGAGCCAAGATACTCAAGCCAGTAATAAACTATTAATAAAAACTTGCTATGATTGTACTGACATATTCTTTTATTCCTTTCTGAAATGTATAGAGAGATGGGTTTACTTAAAAGAATGTCTTTTTAACAGTGAAATTTCAAGTCCTGTTGTAGTCATACAAGTGAACTGTGTTTAAGGTGAAAGGAACTTTCTCATTGTTGTTGAAATCACAAATCATACCACTGGATCACCCTCAAGGCAGGAGGTGCAAGCTTGCCCAACCAGTATTGTTTTCCACACCACACAGTACAAAAGAAAGAAAGAATGAAAAAGAAAGAGAGAGAGAGAGGAAGAAAAATAAAAAAGAATATAAATGAAGGGAGGTGAAATACAAGGTTAAATTTTGTCCAAGAGTTTTGGGGAAAGTTCCAGTTCCTTAGATGAGTAGCAAAGGATGGCATCATCTGCTGTTTTTATTCATTCAATTCTATACTTAAAGAGAAAAGACCTTAGAATTTACTGTCATAGGGAAGAATAACAAACCATTTTGGATCTTAACCTCCAGTCAGATTGAGCCCACTCAAAAACTCCCTAAAGTACTTACAAATGTTGTATAGCACTGATTTATAGATAACAATATAGGTTATTATTAAAAAATCCACATCAGAGACCCACAGTCACTGAAAACAATAGTAACAGGTTTAAACCTGTGACAATACAGATGACTTTCATCTCCACTGAAATCTACCTGGCACGCCAACAGCTCTATAAGAGTAATCCCTTGAATGGATTTTGACACTAGCACTTGCTTTAACAGCTGCTGCAGAATTGATGAGTGTGAGACTGAATGATAAGCAGACATTAGATGATTAACACTCTGGTATGAACATTTCCTAAGCCAAGTGAGTCTCTGAATCACCAAACAATTGCCATTTTGAGAGACAATGTGTGTAAATAACCACAGGGAAAGTGACCTTGCAGGCATTATACATCTTCAGTGAGACCACTATTATTTATTGAATGGGCCCCATTGACAAAGCATTTGACACTACAAAACAAAATACCAGTAAGGTCCATACCAGTTTGAGACATATTCATATATTTTGTACTTACCTGAGTTTGTCCAAGGAACTTTAAGAGGCGTTAGTGCTAGTGAAGAGATCAAGGTAAATGCTTTGGGGCAAGTGTACCATCCAATTTTGTGTTATCATGGAAAGCAGATCACTCAGACTCACCCCAATGGAGGTTCAGATGTCAGAGGCCAACTATTTAGCAGTTAGAAACTAAGCTAACCATCTATTAGGTAAAATATGTTCATTCATTCGTTTGTTCTTTTTCTTTCTTTTTTCTTCTTTCTTCTTTTCTTTTCTTTTTTTTAATTTCTTTTCTTGCTACTTTGATAAACAAAACTTCAAAATGACCTGGAAGGTGTGGTTCAAACTTAGAATTCTCAAATCCCTGGAAGTTCTACACTGGAACCTGGGTTCCAACCTGGGGTACCTTATTTCACCTCTCTTTAAACCCTGAGGTACCATACCTTTATACTTGTGAACACCCCAATTCCTGAAAACAGCTACTTTGGGGCCAAATCTCAGCCCAGTACAGCACACTCTGGTGGCATAGGCCATCCTTAAAAGGACAGACCAGGCAAGACATCCACTTACTCCTGCATGCTGGTTTAGGATGACTTGAACAGGAAATGTTGGTTTCTGGATAGGCTGAAAGCCCTCAACTCTGAGTGATATATTCCTTTGATAACTCTGAGGGGAGGGACATAGTCGGAGGAGGGCCAGAGCAAAAATCTCTAATGTGGGGATCTTCTAAAGTAAGAGACTCAAGTAGGAGTTCCTCTGTTTCTTTCTCTCCCTTCCACTTGGGTCTAAGGGAAAAAACTAAGTCTACCCAGAACCAAACCAAAGTCCATTTTTCTCACTTTCATACTCAGCACCCAGTATTGGGAATTACCAACACTGGATAACGCCACAATTCTTGTTGATCCCCAAAGCCTGTACAGTTTCAAGTCCCCCCCAGAATTTGATTTTGTTTAAAATTTGAACTAATTTTCAGGGCATCTTACTCCTATGGATGATACTGGCTAAGGAACACTCTAAACAGATATGCCAGCAAGAAATGACCCAATAGCTCTTTGTCTCAGCTCAGCCTCTCAACCTTTATTCTACTTGGCCTCTTCCCCACAGATAAGAATATGTGAGTATATTCTTTGTGCATTCCCTTACACAACATATCCAGACTATTAAGTAAAGGCCAGGCAAGTGTGACTTGAAAGCTAAGGGGATACACTATATAGTTAAAATTCTAATACTTGATCTTGTCTAAAAGGCACATGTTATTGTTTGGAGGTGGGAGAAATTACTGGGCAAGTGTTCAGTACAGAGTAAAGAATTCTGGTGAACACATGAAAGGCCTCAGCCATATCTTCTCAAGGCCATCTGCAAATGATGTCACTATGTCTGAGAGAAACTCGAAGAGCTGAAACTTGGAGAATCACAAATTTATAAATAAGGAAGTTAATGGGAATTTCTTAGACTATAATTTTCTGTCCAAAGGAAAGAGTCACATGACAAGGGATTGTTTTATATAATTGCAGAAGGAATGTTCTGCCTTTTCTTTCTAATCTTCTACCTCCTAGTCATAGGCAACTGAAGACAAGTAATAAAACTAGGTTTTCTGTCACTGGTTTAAGAAAAAGCAGAGACAGGACAGTGTGATTCAAAGGAGGGGAGAGAATAAACTCAGAAATGTGGCTGCATTTTGGGCACTGTGTTCTTGGGGAAAGCAGGATTACTCAGGAGATAGAAGACAGAGGCAGGGATGTGCCAACTCAGGCTATTTTGGATGAATGGCCAAGGAATTGCATTTTCAAATGATGTGTAGTTTAGTCACTAGAATTTTCAAAGTAATGTTTAAATTGTATTTGCTAAATTAGTCTCAATTGACATTGACAATATCCTCCAATTACTCTAGAAGATAAAGTGTTAAAATAGAAACTTTACCTAGGAGTGAAGACACAGATTCGTCATTCTTGTTCATCAAATTTTGTTTTATAGATAAGCTGAGAACTTACACATCCAGGCCACAGGAGAGGAGCAAGAGTTGTACATTTGATGAAAGAAAATTGAGAATAGAGCCACGTTTCTCAAAGGGAGTTCTCCAAATTTAGACACAGTGAAAGTCTAAGTGACCAATCGCAGAAAGTAGTATCTAATTTTCTTGCATTACAGATCAGGTGAAAAGCAAATGAGATGAAACCCCTGCTCTGGTTAATATGCCAGCTCAGTCTTTGCTTCTCACAGCATCAATGTCTGCAGCCCATGACCACAATGAAATCAGAGTACTGTACGATAGTATTGAAATGCCAAGGTCAACCATCAGTTGTAAGAGGAGAAAGGAGAGACAGAGAGAAGTAGAGAGAGAGAGAGAGAAAGAGAAAGAGAGAGAGAGAGAGAGAGAGAATGATGGGAAGAAGGAAGGAGGAAAGAAAATTAGGAAACCACAAGGCTTTGCCTTCTTCCCAATCTTGTTTCCAGAACTTACTCAAGCTTTGCATAATTACATCATTTTCTAGCTTCCTGACCTTAGGCTGATCAGCATAATTCACAAAATAAAAGATTCCATTAATGGTAAAACACACTGTTATTTTATGTGACCCTATGAAAGAATTTTAAAAATGTTGCCAATAAAACTATGACATTCTGTATGTTGATTGTAAAATACACCTCTATTTCAGAGATGTTCAAGGTAGGAAAAATGTGCATATTAGAATCAGTAAAAGCTTTAATTTCTCTTCCATAAAATGAAGATGGCAACTGCTCTGTACAAAATCCTTTCCTTTGCCCCTCCAGATCCATTTTCCAGCACTATCTGCCTGGTTCTGTGCTCTGGGAGGTTGACCTCAAATGCAGTGCTTCATCTGGGTTCTGATTGGGTTTAGCCAATGGGATAGTGATAAGAAACTGAAGGACAGAGAATGAGAGACTTTGGGGGTGATCATTTCCCTCCATCACCGTGGAGATGATGTGAGAAGCTGTTGCCTTCTTCCCTAGGCAGTACTTTGGTCTGATGGCTTTTCTCCCAGGGTATAGGCTTGCCCCAGATTTTATTAACAGCTCCCTTTCTTCCTCTTCAGACCTGGAGGAGGAGGCAGGGGACAGTGGTTTGGGTTCTCATGTAATTAGTCCTTGGACAATTCACCCTGGGCATCTCGGTTACCCTAACCTTCCTCATGGGTTTGTAAATAGCTTTTCTTTTTTCTTTTTCATTTTTTCTCTTTATTGATAAATGTTGGTGGGGTACAGAGTAATATGGCATTTGCTTTTTCCATTATGGAACAATTACATCACTTTTGGTTACACCATCATCAATTGACAAAGTTTATGGTAGCTTTTCATTTAGTGCATTATCTGCTTCCTGCTGGAATCCTGACATATAAATACTAAGTTCACACACTTACTGTGAATACTAAATGAAGTAATGAACATAATGGTGTTACCCTAGGACCTAGCACATGGGAAACACTCAAGCTGCTTAGGGTTTCTCTCTGTTTCTCAAGTATGTTAAACACATTCTTCTCTTCAGGTCTTTGTCCTAACTGTTCACTCCTTCAATGTTCATGCCCTAGATCTTTGTAGGTCTGCTGCCTTCTTGTCATTCAGATCTCAGCCCACATGTCATTACTCAGAAGATACTATCTTAATACCCAATCTGTTAATCCAAATTAATCTCCTGGTATTGTCCTATCTTGTTTCCTTTTGTTTCTGTAACAGACATTCTTTGTCTGTGATATTTCCTTGTTACATTTTTGCTTATATCCTGTCTCTCCGATCTGGAACATAAGCATATGCCTTTCTTCTTTGTTCCTTTGCTCCCTGCTGAATCCTGCATCCAGAATGCACCTAGAAAGTAGTGGGGCTGCAGGATAAGCTCTTTGAGAAGCAGATTCTGAGACAGAATCAGGAGTGCCAAAGACTTCTTAGGAAGGTGGTGTTGTTGCTAGGTGCCGTCGAGTCGGTATCCGACTCATAGCGACTCTCATAAGGTTTTCAATGGCTGACTGTTTCAGGATTGCCTTGGGAGTGGATTGCCACGTCCTTCTCCCATTTTTGTGGTTCTGGGAATTGAACTCGGGACCTCAGAGACTACAGCGCAGCGCTCTACCAACTGAGCTAAATCCCAGCCCTCTTAGGAAGTAGCACCTGTGAAATAAGGGAAGAAGCAGGATTGGGCAGGAAGGTCCATTGGACCAAAGTGCCGACCTGATAAATGTTTCTGCAGCCCTACACAGAGCTCTGAAACAAAGATTTTCTGGTGGAGGAGCCCACATGGGACATAATCAGCCAGCCCCTTGAACCATTATTTTATTCAGTCATTGGCTCGGGCAGGCCTAGAGGACGATGATCTCACTCTATAACTAGAACATGTCAAGAATAGCATGACCACAGCTGGAAAGATGAGAAAGACCCTGGTAAAGCCAATTTTGAAGACAGCCAGCTAACCAAATTCTTTGCAGCTGGGTCATGAATCCTTTTAGAGTAGGGTAGGTCTAAATGACACACATCTGTGCCTTCCAATAAATGTTTTCTTGTGGAATGGAATGAATGATATATATATTTTAAAAATCAAGGGAAAAATGGGGGAGGAAAATCTTAAAATACATGATTCAACCATATGAATACATGGGAAATATAGTTCTGTAAGATATATAAATTGATGGATGTGTAAGCAAAAGTGATACGAGTTGCATAATGGATATAACAAAAGTCTTATTACTCTGTACCCCACCAACATTTATAAATAAAGAAATTCATTGTTATACCTTATTGTTGTTGTTGTTGTTAGGTGCCATCGAGTCGGTATCCGACTCATAGCGACCCTCTGTACCACAGGGGAAACACTATTGTCAGTGCTTCTCTGCTGTTCATAGGGTTTTCAATGGCAGATTGATTTTTGGGAGGGGGTTGCCAAGTCCTTCTCCCAAGCCTACAGCTTCTGGTGTTCCCAGGCGGTCTCCCATCCAGATACTAACCAGGCCCAACCCTGCTTAGCTTCCGAGATCTGACGGGATCGGATGCCACAGGGCTAACGCTGCAGGCATTATACCTTATAGTCATCCTTAAATGAATCAAATCAAGAAGAGAGGGATGTGCAAGGTAATCTAACTAGCAAGCTAGATAACATCTAAGTTCAGGCAAATACAATAAGGCAAGAACATAGATGACATTTAGAAAGACCTAAAATACAGCCAGTGGGGCTGGACTATAAGAAGAAAAGGGGAAAATAGGAAGAGATAGGCAGTATGAGGTTTTAAATAAGGATATCAATGATCTGATTTGCATTTTAATAATCACTCTGGCTGATTTATGAAGAATGGGTAACAGAGGAAGTACAGCAAAAGTAGGGAGACCAAGTGAGAGTCCAGTCAAGAGATGACAATGGTGATATGGTGGAGGTGTAGAGAAGTGGACAGATTAGGTATAAATTTTGAGGTAAAATTATAGGACGTATACATTAGAACTGGAAGAAGAGGGGAAGAAGAGACTCAGGATGATATCTTATTTTTGGCTGATGGTATGTCATTTCCTAGGATAGGGAAGAGTAAATTGAGGAGCAACTTTGAGAAGCAAATACTTACTTGGACTTGTAACTTTTAAAACACGTTACTAAGTATCTAAGGGAATATGTCAAATAGGCAATTGGCTTTACGATTTTACATCTCAATTGGAGATGTGAAGAGCTGAAGATAAAATCAAGTATAAGCAGCATGAAGATGATAAATCCATGGGGCTTTTCAGAATTCATACATCCAAATGAATGTTCACTCTCCTTGGGAAGATTGACAGCGTACTTTTTCCCAGTGATTTTGGGCCCTTTGCATGATTTTCCTGCACCTCACATTCTAAATAAAAAAGCACAAAGGAAAAGAAGTCAGTGTTCTACAAGTCCCACAAGCTTTAAACAAACAAACAAAAGCAGACTAGGATCAAATATCTCTTATTGCAAACGGTGCAGATCACTAAGCTCAGTAAAAGCACTGAGTAAATCAAGAAAAATGTTGTATGATGAAAAGAGGAAGAACCCAGATTTTGCTGTTGAGAAAGCCTGGACTCAAGTTCTGGTTCAACCACTAACTAATTATAGCTTTGTAAATTTCCCACTCTGCATCTTACTTTCCCTCTGGAAGAAAATGGGAATTGTAACATCAAACCTTTTGTGTTTTTATGACAATTCAGCATGAAGTTTATCTAGTAACAGCAACAACATAGTAAGGGCTCAGTACAGTTTAACTATTCAGATTCTTTGTGTATTGGTCCATTAAATGAGATAAACCATCATAAAATCATCCAAATGCTGCCTAAAACTATCAGACTGAAAGCTGTCTGTTGATTAGAGCAATCACACAGAAATTTGCTCCCTCCAGGGGAAGAAAAAGGAATGAAATATGTTAAAGCCACAGGACACTTTTGCCCCCACTGAACCATCCCTTAAAGCCATAAAGTAAGGGCATTATGGAATAGGTACTGGACAAATATTTCTCTAGGACATTAAGCTCTTAGTTGAAATTCATTATGCATGAATTTTTCTCCACATTTCCAAATGTCATTAGAACAATTCATTTGTTCTCTATTCTATAATCCCAATAATTTCTGTAAAAATAAATATTGTTCCATCAAGTAGATGTTCTAGTTTGATACTGATATAAGTTAATTCTCTTCATCTTTAAGCTAAGCAACAGATTTTGATTTGGTCCCTTGCTTTTGGTAAGGTAGTTGATCAGTAAAATTAAGATATATCAGACAGGTGGCATTTTATAGATATAGTTTCACTTGCTAGTAAGCTATACTGAAGGCCTGCAGTGATTTTTAATTTTGTGGAGAAACTAATGTGAGTCTCATGAGTTAAGACTCTGTAAGACTCTGTGCCATAAGCTGTGAGTTTAGCACATCCAGGTCTCTAAACTCCTTGATTGCTCTCCTCTACTAATAAAAAATTTTGGTTCAGCCACTCTCTACCACTCTCCCCCACCACTTTTGGAGTTCATTGCTATGGCTAATTGTCTAACAAAGGATCTTGGTAAGGGCTGATTATTCTGTATTGGACCTCACAAATTGGCTGTCTCTGGGGTTAGTCAGCCTGCTAACATATTTTGTTTGATCTACATGGCATTGAAAAATCTATCCAGTTTAAACATTGAGAGACTTTATACATATGATTTTAAAAGAAAATGAGAAAAAGTATTTATAGCTTTTCTTGAAATTAAAAAAAACTTTCTACATAGAATTTGCTAGACATGTCCTCTTCGGTTACCCTCACTCCTTACCAGTAGTTTTTGAGATGATGAGAGGATGTGTTATTACTTATTATCACACTTAAGCTGTTAAGTTTCTTATAATACAAGAATAGTCACCTATTTTTTGAAAATAGTTCTCTTTTGTCCAGTTATGTCAACTGCCTGAATTTTATAAGCATTTAAATGTGTTCCACTGTTGTACTAATTATTGTTTATTTGGCAGTTATTAAAAAGTAATAATAGTTTTGTTTCTTAGTGGAATATGGCCCTGGAAAGAGAGCCACTTGCTGGTATTGACCATGACATGCTATGGTTTGACTCTAAAATGTTCCCCAAAGGTCATGTGTTTGAATCCTGGCCACCAGGTGGTGACACTGATCTGGAAGGATGTGGAATTTTGAGAGGTTGGACCTGGCTGGCAGAAGTAGATCACTGAAGGTGGGTCTTGAAGGTTGCTTGGTCCACAGTTATGGTCAAGATTTCTCTGTTTCCTGATGCCATGATGTGAAGGGATCCTCTACCACAGGCCTTGCTGCCTCATCACTATAGGCTGAAATCCTCTAAACCAAAGGTATCACACTTTTGGCTTCCCTGGACTTCATCAAGTAAAGAGGAATTGTCTTGGGCTGCACATAAGTTATATACTATAGTGCATATACTTAATAAGGGGGGTAGTGGAGAAAATAAATGCTAAAAAACATATGATGTTAAAAGATTTTGTGGGGCCACATTACTAGCTGTCTTGGGCTGCACATGGCCTGTGGGCTGCAGCTTGAACATGCCTGCTTGAAATCATGAACAAAAATAAACCTGTCCTTCGTCTTTGAGTTGGTCTGTCAGGTATTTTGCCACAGAAATGCACAAGTTAATTAACACATGGTAATAAGGGAAAAATTAAGAAAAATAAGAAAATAAGAGTTCCTGGCCAAAAACTGTATAGAAGTTTAGAATGGAATGCTTCATTAAGCTCTAGAGATGCTGCTTTATAGTTTTGTTTTACTTTATTTCCTTATAGGAGAGAAATTAAATAATTTGATCATTTTTGCAAATTTGAAGGCCTTTAATTTCTTAGGACATGCCTGTAAATTTATTTAAATGTCATGGTTACAGGTCCTGTTCCTATTACCTGGACTTTTAAGTTCAGTGTTTGGTCATGTTGAAATCAAAGTTTAGAAACAGTTACTGAGATTATATGATCTATTAGGTCATGCTGTTTCTGGGGAAACATTCATCAATATATAATCATAATACTAAAATTACTTGTCATACCTCCTTGGACCTATTGTTACATTGCAGTCCTGGGCTGATTGCCTGTTCAATGCACTTTATCAGTTTGTCAAAGGGAGTGAAATAAGCCATAAAGCATCTGGGTAGCCACAAAACATTCTTAGAACAAAGACATGGCCCACTTTTCCAATGGGAAATGACCTGTGAAAATTCTTCACAAAGTAAGGAAGCTATAATTTTCCTCAAACCTCCCAATTCACAAAAATGACATCATTAATCAACAGTTCTTGTAAATAAAGTGTGGTTGAAACATACTCTGGGGAACTATTTATTCCATGTCACATCAGCAACAAAAAGATGTTTAAAAAAAGCATACACTTTAGCATCCAGAATTATAGGACTATCTCATTCCCTGGACTAGAGTCCCAAATCCGTACCATAGCCTGTTAGGTCCCTCATGCTGTGATGTCTTCTTATCTCTCCAGGCAATTTCTCTCCCACAGGGCTGCACAGACCCCAAGGACCACCACTGCCACAGTCATGACTTCACATACAACAACCCACCCCAAGACACATACCTTTCACAAAACTCCCTCACAAAAAATCATCTGACCTGTTCTCAGGCTTTAGGTAAAAGTTATCCTTTCAACATTCTAGAAGTACCCAATCCTAAAGACATTACTTCTCACTTAGGGGAAATTCTTTGGAAGTACTGGAGACTTTGCCACTGTCGGAGTTACCTTTCTTTGTCTTTTCTAATTCTTTTTTCCCCGCTTTATTGATAAATGTTGGTAGGGTACAGAGTAATGCAACATTTGCTTTTTCATTTATGCAACTATTACATCACTTTTGGTTACCCTTTTATCAGTTTACAAAGTTTATGGAATATTTTAACTAATATGTAGTGAAACTCATATGTATTTATGGGTTATATTCCCCTATTTTTCCCATGTACTCATGAAGTTGCATCACTCACATTGAAATTATCTTCTCCCCCTTTATCCCTTTACATTGTTTCTCTTCCCCCTTCCCAATCTTCGCTTCCCTTTGCTAGTCCCTTCCAGGGAATCAACAGTTTCAATAATAATGCTGGATGTGTCTTCTGTGTTCTCTGCAAGTGGGTTGCATTGCATCCTAAAGGCGCAGAGCTATGAAAGTGGGAAAGAATTTAAGGAATTTGAAAATTGTTCAGTGAAAGTGTTTCTTTTGCTGTAGAACCCAAACCTAAAACAGATCATGCATTTGTTTGCCACCCTGACACTCCCTATGAAACACCTCAAACATCTCTCAGGTAATAGCAGTTTGGAACATTTAGTTTCAGCAGTCCACGCCTAGTATTGGGGCCTGGCTACGTAATTTGCCTGTCCCACTGCAAAATGAAAATGTGATACCTCTTGTTCAAAAAAGACAAGGAAGAAAGTATAGTTAAAAGCCCAAAATTAGGCCTCGGTGGTATAGCACTTGCCTAGAGTATTCAAGGCCCTGAGTTCAATTCCCAGTACAAAAAAAAAAAAAAAAATTTAAAAATTTTTGAAAAGAATAAAATTTTACCTTCAAAATATGACAATGCTTACAAGATATTATAAGGGTAAAATTAAGTGACAGTATAAACTTAAACACTGCAAAAATCATTTTTGTCATAATTTTGTATAACATAATAAAATCAATATTTTTATTAATCCATATGTTATCTTCGAACGTTGGAAAAATTTCTGCCTTAGCTTGGTGAAAATTCTTTCTCTAGGTCATTCAAATTATACTTTTAGCAACTTCATTTTCAATTGATATGACTGAATTGTGGCTTTCACTCTGGGAAAATGCAATATCACAAATAATTTGATAATTTTTAATTTTGAGAAATCTCTGCTGATGCAACTGCTACTAAAGCCATTAAGGTTTCTTTAATACATTGTAACAACACTGAGGTAAATTTAAGATTAAATTATTTAAAAATGTAAGTTTTAGTGCATCTAGAGCAAGTGAATATTATTATTAGCGACCCTCATAGGATTTCGAATGACTGATTGTTTTGCAGATTGCTTTGGGAGTGGATTGCTGTGTCCTTCTCTTATTTTTACAGTGCTGGAGATCAAACCCAGGTCCTCAGAGAGTGTAGAGCCTCACTCCACCAACAGAGCTAAACCCCAGTCCCATTTGCTTATTCCCAAGAAAGGATCCAACCAAATGTGGAAGCTATCAAAAGATATCATTAATATCACATGCAAGCAAAATTTTACTAAAGATCATTTAAAAGTGATGACAGCTGTATACAGACAGGGAACTTCTGGAAAATCAAGCCAGATTCAGAAGAGGGTAGGGAACCAGGGCCATCATTGTTGATGTCAGATAGATATTAGCCAAAAGCAGAGAATACCAGGAAGGTGTCTATCTATGTTTTATTAACTATGCAAAGGGACTTGACTGTGTGCATCATAACAAATTATGGGTAACACTGCAAAGAATGGGAATACCAGAGCACCTAATTATACTAAGAAGGAATCTGCAAATGGGCCAGGAGGCAGTTGTTCAAACAGAACAAGGAAACGCTGCTTGGTTTAAAGTGGAGAAAGGTGTGTGTCAAGGGTGTATAATTTCACCATACCTCTTCAATTTTTATGCTGAGCAAATAATAGGAACAGCTGGACTTTATGAAGAAGAATGTGGCATCATGACTGGAGGATGACTCATTAACAACAGGCATAATGCAGATGACAAAATGCTACTGCTTAAAATGAAGAAGATTTGAAACATTTACTGATGAAGATCAAAGAACAGCCTCTTCAGTATAGATTGTGCCTCAACATCAACAAAACAAAAATCCTTACAACTGAGTCAGTATGCAACTTCATGATAAATGCAGAAAAGATTGAGGTTATCCATGATTTTGCTTTACTTGGTTCTACAATCAACACCTGTGGAAGCAGGAGTCAAAAAATCAAAAGACGCATTGCTTTATTAAAAGCTGTGGCAAAAGACATCTTTAAAGTACTGAAAAGTAAAGATGTCACATTGAAGATGAAGGTATTCCTGACTTGTGCTATGGTATTTTCAGCCACATCATATGGTTGTGAAAGCTGGACATTGAACAAGGAAGATAGGAGAAGAATTGATGCTTTTGAATTATTTTGCTGGAGATAAATGTTAAATATACCATGGACTGCCAAAAGAACCAGCAGATCTGTCCTAGAGGAAGCACAACCAGAGTGCTCCTTGGAAGCAAGAATGGCCAGACTGTGTCTTACGTATTTCAGCATGTAGTCAGGCGAGATCAATCCCTGTAGAAAGACATCATATTTGGGAGAGTGGCAGGTCAATGAAAAAAAGGAAAATCCTTCACTAGATGGATTGATACAGTGTCTGCAACAACGGGCTTAAACATAATTAAGATCGTGTGCCTGGCACAGAATTGGGGAGTGCTTCATTCTGCTGTACATAGGGTGGCTATGAGTTGGACCTGACTGGACGGCACCTAACAACAACAACAACAAGAGCTAATGATACTTGTGGAATAATTTTCCAGAGATATTTAATTTTTGCAAACATTAGTTTTATGTTCATCTGAATTTAGTGGTAATTATAAATGTATGTTGTTTTTGCTAGGTGTCATTGAAACACTACTTAACACTGTGCCATAAGGTTCTGGATGGCATATTGTTTCAGGAGTGGGCCATGGGGTCCTTCTCTGAAGCCTACAACACCTAGTGTTCCCAGGCAGTCTCCCATCAATGGACTGACCAGGCCTGACCCTGCTTAGCTTCTGAGACCCTGCATATGATATTTTAGTGTCTTCTCTGACATTTCTTGTAACTTGTGGGGTTTGTATAAGAAACCAAGAATGGTGTCATGACTTGTATGTAATTCAAAGTGTCTCTTTATGTATTTTGTCACTGTATCTTCAATTGTAAGAAATTTCAAATATTGTCTTCCTCTTAATAAATGGTTTCTCCAAAGCATTAAATGAAAATAGTGTTTGCCAATGACTGACAAATCTTTATATTTGATTTCTCTTTCTAAACTTATAGACATAATATTTGCTTTGCAATGTCATAGCAGTTTTCAGACGCTGCTGCACCTGCTGCTGATGCATGTCAGAAACCACCCCTGTGCACCCAAGTTCCTTCCCCATCTGCTACCTTGTGCCTGGTGGCATACTGAGTGCCCCAGTGTGTGTGCACAACAGGGAGCCTGATCCACTGCTGGGAGCACACACACGGGGGCCTGATCCTCTTACGCACTTGCTGCTGTTCAGTGTAAATCCTCTGCTCAGGTTCTTGTACCAGGTCCCTTCCAACTTAACCTACAAAACATAAGTTCAAAGACAGAAAACAATTATAAACATTTTCAAGATGGTGACAGCAAAGCATTCACCCAAATGCAGGACTCCTGCTAAGCCCCATATACCACACAAGTCCCTGCCCATGAAGCCAGCCCTGCTAGCATCTTATAAGTTACATCACTATTACTTGTGCCCTAGTCTATCATGATTCCCCAAACATGTTCTGCAGAACAGGTGCTCTATGAAAAAAAGGGAATGGGGAAGGCCGCATCCTATGTCCCTTTCTGAGGATTCACAATGTGTTCATTAACTAATTACAGGCTGGAAAGTCTTGAATTAAACAAATTTTGTTTTATTTAATGTGTCCTTTCTGAGGCTTGTCTGGCACCCGAGTTCCATTTACATAAAGCATCTCTGAGTATCTTGGGAAATGTTAGTAGTCCATAGAATGAAATTCGAAAAATGCTGTGCCAAACTGTGACTCAGACATTACTGACAAAATTCCAAATGTTTTTTTTCCCTCTAACTCACAACAAGCATTTTATTTGAATTACTGCCTTCATAAGGATATTACTGCCTTCATAAACTAAGTTTATGAAGACAATATATTAAATTTGCAAGTGTATATTTTGGCAATAATAAAATTTTAATTTTTTTTAAAATAATATTTTGTCCTAAAAATTATATAGTAGTTATTGCTCCACTACACTAAAAATTATGCAATATAAAGTTACTCTACAGGAAGAATTATTTTTAATCTCACAAAAGTGATTTTTGTAAACACAGATACACAAAATAATTAAAATGTGTTGGGCATGATGATGCATGCCTGTAATCCCAGTAACTTGGAAGGTAGAGGTAGGAGGATCTCAAGTTCGAGGACAGAGGCACCCTGCATAATTTAGCAAGACCCTGTCTCTAGATGATAAATAAAAATGGGGCTAGAGAGTATAGCTCAGTGGTAGAGTGCTTCCAAGGCATGTGTGAGGACTTGGGTTCAACCTCCCTAGTACTGCAAGAAAAAAAAATTAATTCATAAGTGAAAGGCCCACTGAACCTATTCTAGAGGTCAAGAAAACACTCAAGCTCATAATTTTATTTTAAGATTTTAAAAAAGTAAGCCACATTTATTTTGGTCCTCTCTTAAAGTCTTCAATGATTTCTCAGACCTCCTAGGAGAAAGTCTGTGTTAGCTTTCATTACTATAACAAAATGTCTGAGATAATCAACTTAGGAAGAGTGAAGGTTTATTTTGGCTCATAGTTATGGATCTTTCAGTCTATGACTAGTTGACCTTTTGCTTTTGGGATTGTGGTGAGGAAGCATGTCGTGGCAGGGAATGCATGCTGAAATGGACTACAAACCTCATAGTAACTGGTGCTGAAATAGCCTGCAAACACCATGGTAGCTGGGAAGCAAAGAGAAAGACAGGAAGGCCTTAAGGTCTTAATCTTCCCTTCAAAGGTAAGGGACCCCAATGACCTAAGTCCCTCACACTAGGCCTTACCTCTTAAAGGTGCTGCCACCTCCCAATGCTACCACAGGTTGGTGACAAAGCCTTAAACATATGGGACTTTGGGGAACATTCATGATCCAAATGGTAGCAAAGTCGAAACTCTTTCAGATGGCCTACAAACTCTACATATTTCAGAAATACCCACTCCCGCCATCCCATGTTGTACCACCCTCTCCTCACCTGCCATATATTAGTCATTGTTGTTGTTAAGTGCTGTCAAGTAGATATCTGACTCATAGTGACCCTCATAGGGTTTTCAATGGCTTACTGTTTCGGAATTGCCTTGGGAGTGGATTGCCAGGCCCTTCTCCCATTTTTGAGGTGCTGGGAATTGAACTTGAGACCTCAGAGACTGCAGTGCAGTGCTCTACCAACTGAGCTAAATCCCAGCCCTATATTAGTCATACTGGCTTTTATTCATTAATTTCATGAATATTTATTGAGGACCTGTGACTAGCATTTCTAGGTACTAGGAAAATGTGCAAAAGAGATAAGGACCATGCCCTCAATAAGATAAATGAATGTGGAATACATAACACAATGTCAGGTAGAACTAAGTACTATAAAGAAAAAAGGGGTGACAGCGGCAGTGGGGTGCTGTGTTAGGGTGCTCAAGGCAGATTCTGAGATGGAGACTAAGAGACTTAAGAGAAATGAAGGAGCAAGGCGTGCACATATCCACGTGATTAGCATTGAGAGAAAGTTTGGGGCATGAACAACATGTCTGCATTAGTAATACAATGTCACAAGATAGTATGGAAAGGTGTTCAGGGGCCAGATAAACTTAGGGCAGGGTGAGGGGGTTAGAATTCAAGGAAGCCTTGCAGAGTTTCAAGTTGGTGAACCCTGGGATCTGAGTGATGCTTAAAAGCTACACCTGAGCTCATATTTGCAGAATACACTACCTAAAAAGATGCAAGTGTGGAGAAAGAGAAGTCAGTGAGCTCTTGCATTGGCCCATGTGAGACATCATGATGACTGAGATTAAGGCAGCAGTGGGAAGAGCTATAGAAAAACAGCTATATTCTGGGATATTCTAAATGCACATCCTAAAGGATTTACTAAGGGACTGAACGTGGATGTGAGAGCAAAAGAAAGCCGGGTTGTTAAGGTTTTTGGTCTGAGTACCTAAGTAAATGATGCTGACCAAAGGGCAAATGCTGTGTAAGAAGGAAGTTTTAGGAGAAAAATCCAGAGCTCCATTTTCTACTTGTGGAGTTTGGGCCTTTGGTTAGACATCCAGGAGGAGACTTCAGATTGACAATTAGGTACATGAGAAGAGGCTTCACATGGAGGTGGGAAACTGGAATTAAAAACCTAAGAGTCATCTCCTTCCTTTTAGTCCCTCAGATGCACCAAACTCTGCCTCTAGTCCTTTGCACATGCTGTTCCCTCCATCTGAACTCCCTCATGTCTCTCCTGTCGTTTGCTTCCATTAATTTTTCAGGGCTTTTGTTCGAATGAGCACTTTCCCTAGGAACTTTTCCTGGATTCCCCAGACCAAATTAGGCCTCTCCATTGTATGGCCTCCTATCCCTAATAACTTTCCAACATAGTATACATCACAGAAGTTAGCAAATAAGTATTTGTCAGATTAGTATTTGCCAACAAGAGTTGCTGTGTTATTCATTTTAAATCACCAGCACAGAATGCAGTGCCTGTATGTAACAAATTGTTAATAAATGTTACTGGAATGAATGAATGAATCAGTGAGTGAATGAGTTCCAAACAGACCTGTTTATTCATTACTACGTCATTGCTCCTCCACTCTCTCTTATTATTTAAACATGAAAACATATATGCTTACTGCCAGTCACAACTGAAGGTTACTCTCAATTTTTTTAGTCCTATGAAGATGTAATTTATTGGTAGTAAAGAAGAGAACCCAGATGAGAAAAATATTGTTAGGTCCAGAATTGAATTTAGGGCCTATTTTTTTTTTTAAGGAGTGATAGGATCACTTTTGAGAAAACAAAAGTCTCCACTGATGCCAGGAAATAATCAGAGAGGCAGATTATCACAGTGTATCCTTTTACCATAAAAGTAAATTATAAAATTGGACTGATAACAATACAAAAGCTTTCTGACCAACAAAGTATAGATTTGTCTTTTTCTGTTTCATCACAGTAAATTGCAGCTAGAAAGTTCAAAGACCTTTCAAGTAATGTGTAATTTATGGCCTTCCCTTAGCTCATGCTGGGGAAAAAGTGTTCATTGGTGGAGAACTAAGGTGTTTTGAAGTTAAATTGGCTCTTTAAAATCATCTGTTTATTTTTTCTTAGCATCAGATTACGGATAGAATCAGAAAAAACAACCTACTTTATCCATCCAACTCAAATGTAAGCCTATTTCAGCTAAGAGTGTTTGAATAAATTCCTCCACTTTTACCTGAATAAGACTTCCATTTCCTTGAAATTTCAAATAAAGTTGTGTGGAAACATGAAAGTATTACAAAATTGTAGGTTATAATAAAATTCATATTTATCTCTTGCAGTGCTTATTTTATAATTATATATAATTAAAATACTTATGGCCCCAAAACTGCTGTGTATACTTATCTCTTAAGAAAGATATCACCACAAGGACTTAATTTGAGAATACCAAACTTCTTGTTACATTTTTTTCTAGTTTAGAATTAATAACATTTTCAGATCCAACAGGCCACACACCTAGAATGACTGAACGATGGATAATTTAATGTGAGGTAATTGTTGCCAAATGAAATGGTGCAAACATCTCAAGTAGAAATAATATTAACATACTGCATTGCATCTAAGTGAATGGAATAATACCAAAGTTACTACCCAAACCCTAGAAACTGGGAAACTGTAATTGTATGGTTCCAAATTTAATGTTTTCTTGTAATTGAGTAAGTGAAAACACAAGTAATTTTCACAGTTTGCTTTGCCTCAAGTTGACAGACATTAACAAATGAACTAAGGTTGCCTAAGTTCTGAGACCCAGAGGTCCTCAAATGCTGTGTCTATTGCTGAATCTCCAAGTGCATCTCAGTAAATAGCAATTATTCACAAGAAAAAAAGCTAGAGAAAATTTAAATGATAGTTGGGGACAATTATAGAACCTCTTGCTTTTTTTTTTTCTTTTTTAATCTAATTATTTAGATTTTGAGCTCAGTATTTGTTTTCTTTGCCCAAGATTTAAAGAAGTTTATTTACCTCCTTCACTCTCTAAGAATGATGACCAAGTTCTATTGTATTAATGTTGCTTTCTGCAAATCTCTGGCCATATTTTATGGGATTAACATTTTATAAAAGCAACACCAGTTTATCGTGTTAAGTGAAATGATATTGCTATATGAAAAAAATAGTGATCTTGCTCTTCTCTCCTTCCTGTCCTAACTCTTGTAGTGACAGTGTTAATGTATTGATGTCAATCCTTCCCTGCTCGACTGTTTGCACATGTGCTTCTCTTAGAATCAACACCTGTCCAGCACAAATGTGGAACACACATGTGTCTACCTGTCCAGCACAAAGGTGGAACACTCTTCTCTACTCTCCTCTTGTTCTTTTCACTCTGATTTTCACTTGGAAAAAAGCTTTTTCTGCACTCTGAGTTCTGTGATTTGAATGAAACTGACTCTACTCTTTCAGCACCAAGGAAGAGGCACATGACTTAAGCTTCTCTACCAATCAGTCCACTCCATCTGTCTGGCAATGACAATTCGTTTATGGATAGGCACTTTACCAAACTTGCTCCAACAAGAGGATGCCCCAAGAACTTTGATGGAAATTCTTGAGAAGAGGTTATCTTTTGCTGCTACTTTCTCTCAGGAAGTATGACATAAATATGGAGCTGCCAATGGTTATCTCTGTTACAACATAGATAAAGCCTGTCTTAAGGTTATCCCCACACAGATGCAAAGAGACTCAAAATAATGGGGAAAGACAGATTCTTGGTAGGTCATTTGAGTAACTGATCAATTTGTATCTAGTTATACCTTTTACTTTGCAGTCAGGTGAGCCAATAAATTCCCATTTGTGCTTTAAGTCAGTTTGACTAGGTTTCTGTCACTTGGTACCAGGAATTTTGAGTGACCTCTGCCCCCCACCCATAAAACCCCATATATTCAATTTTATCTCATTGAGCACAGATACTACATTCCATTTTGTTTTACCCCCTTCTTCAAAGTTTTAAGTTCCATGAAGACAAAAATGCCATATTATTTTGTGTGTGTGTCTTTTTTGGTGCCTTAGTGCAGTACCTGATACTTAATAAATTTTGAAAGACCGGCCGGACAAAACAGATTCTATGGGACCCAAGGGACTGGCTGAGAAAGGTGAACATAGTTCCTTTCCTCATGGAGTTTATAAATTACTATTAACTATTCCCACATGGAGTCATATTCATCCTAATCCATCAAGTCTAATTATGAATTTGCAGAGCCATTAACTATGTGCTTCAATTGGGTGGTTCTACAAACAGGTCTTCCATACATGACCGTAATCCCATTCACCCTTAGATGTTTTCCATGCCTTCATCTTTCAGGGGCTGGCTTGCCTGTTTGGCTGAATTCTCTCCATATATCCTTCCATCACATGATATTAATCCATCAGTTTGAGAGGAGAACTTCAGGGTAAGGGAGAGTGAAAGGGCAAGGGAGGAGAGAAGATGTAGGAAAGTGAAACCACATGAAATGGGCACAGTCCCAAACACATTTTTGAAGTCTCTAGTGAAACTTTTTTTGGCATCACTACATAACAATCACACATCATTTTCATTAACTTGAACAAACAAAACTGAACAGGGATTAAAAAACAGTACAGATGTGATATAACTTCCCACTCCAAGCCTGAGCTAGGCAGCCGTATGGAGCCACTTCCCTTAACAAGGAAGGGCATGTTCTCTCAGTGTGTCCTGGGACAAACAGCCCATAGAACCAGGATAGAGACACAAATTCATGGTTCTGGATGGGATTGCTTGTTCTTATTTTGCCCCTCCCAACCCTAATCTTTTCTGACAGCTGATATGATCCTGGAATTCTCTCCTCCACCTCTCACCTTCTTGTTCCTTTTGTTCCTGACCTTCATTATGCACCTTATACCTGGAAATATCTTGCTTCTTTGTGCCAAACAAATATCTCCCTCTCCTCTTCTATCAGACTCTTCCTTTAGCTGACCCATCCAAGGCTGATCTCATTGCAAACCATGTTTGTACAGCCTGAGTAGCTTTACTGTTATCTCATGAATCATAGCCATCTGAATTCCATTTCCATTTCCTTGGAGGGAAGCCCTGTCTGGTGTGTGTTCAGCACAGCCCCACACAAAGGGATGTCACTCAATAAATAATAAATTGTGATGATAACAATACCATGAGCATACACTCCAGAAACATTTCACAAATCATGGATGACTATTAGGTCCTTTGTCCAGGGACTGAACTTGCCTGGCCACCATGGGCTTTGGATCTGAGGGTATTTCACATGCTGTGCATCAGTGGTGTCTCAACGGTCAGAAGTAGCACATAGCTCTTCAGGGATCCAGGAACTAAAGAGCGAACACAATTATAAAATATCCTCAAGGAACATTGAAAATATTGTTTTCCTGGTGAAGAGTATATGATCCAAAGAGACTATATTATTCTACATTTAAATGCTAGAAGATCCTGAGGATACTCTACCAGAAGATATATGTTCTGGCATTCAGCAGGAAGGGATTGTAAACTTGAAGAGTGACCCTGAATTTTTAGATCTGTTTCTTTCATACAAAGTGAGAATAACCTCATTTTCCCCTCATTTATAAGGCTAGATGAGAATCAAGCAAGATAATAGATGTAGAAGAGCTGTAAGCAGTTCACGCTTGATTGCATACTCATCATATGCCAGGCACTTTTGGTAAAGGCTTATATAAATTATCTAATTAATTCCTCATCACAGCCTTAGAAATTAGCTATTGTTTCATTCCCATTTTACAGATGAAAAAATTGAAGCCCAGTGAAGACAATTTTTCCAGTTTTTTTTTTCTTTTCTTTTTTTTTCTGTTTCTTTCTTTCTTTCTTTCTTTCTTTCTTTCTTTCTTTCTTTTTTACTTTTTTTCGAGACAGGGTCTCGCTAAGTTATGCAGACTGCCTCTGGTCTCGAACTTGCAGCAAATCCTCCCGCCTCTGCCTCCCAAGCATAAATATAAATCAATTCTTTCATCACTTTGTTTCAAAAATGCCTATTATGTGCATGTAACTATGTCTCAATAGGTAACTATGTCTCAATACTACACAACATTGTACCAAATAAGATCTTTGCCATCAAAAGACTTAGTCTTACCAAAGGCTAAATAAATAATTACATATCAGAACCCTTTCTAAAATCTGTTCCAAAAATATAAGCTGTTATTTTAAATATTCAGCAAAGGAAATGGGATCATATTAACAATACCATTTATGTATGGTGGTTTTTCCATTTCCAGATGCCAGAGTTCCTTCAGTGATTTCCTCTGAATTAATCCAGCTCAAGCCATGGGAATCAACCCCTTCATTATAGAGACAATCTCATCAGGCTGCCTTCAAAGTAAGATAAAAATGCCCCATGGAATGGCATCCTATGCACTTAGAAAATACACATTTTCCACCACTTTCAGAAATAAAGAGAAAGAAAAGGAAAGCAAAATTCAAATACTTCATGTGATTCTACCAGCTTTGCACTCATTGAATACATATATCTGTAATGCAGACAGCATAGGCTGTTTCTCAGGTGACCACTGTGCCTCCTTTCTACCCACCACTAGTGGGAACATCTCATCATGCTGTGTGTGACTATAGGAGTCAAAGATACATATTTTTGGTATGCATGGCTTCTAAATACAAGTCATTTATTTTATCTGGTGTCCATCAAAAGAAGCAATGATTCACCCCTAACTTGGATATTACTTTAATTACTGAGAAATGTTATCAGTCTTAAGTATGGCACGTTCCCAGGTGATCCTCAAAGTATTTAATCTATGCCCAAAGGTCACATTTCTAAACTGGCACTGTATTATAATCACCAATAAAATAGAGGGATAATCTAAAGATTTTCTCCCATTCTGTGGACTCTGTCTTTACTTTGTTAATTGTTTCCTTTGCTGTACAGAAGCTTCTTAGTTTTATGTGATACCATTTGTCAATTGTTGGTGCAGTTTCCTGGGTAATTAGAGTCTTATTAAGGAAGTATTTGCCTATGCTTATATGTTGAAGTGTGTTCCCTATTTTTAATTCTAGTAGTTTTAAGGTTTCTGGTTTCAATTTGAGGTCTCTGAGCCATTTTGAGCTGATTCTCATACAGTTTGGGAGGTATAGGTCAACTTTTATTCTTCTACATATGGATATCTAATTTTTCCAGTACCATTTGTTGAAAATGTTATCTTTTCTCCAATGTATGCCTTCGGCCCCTTTGTCAAAGTTCAGGTGGCTATAGTTGTATGAATGTGTATCTGGGTCTTCTATTTTGTTCCATTGGTCTTCATGTCTATTTTTGTGTTGGTACCAAGCTATTTTTGCCATTATGGCTCTTTAGTACAGTTTGAAGTCAGGTATTGTGATGCTTCCTGCACTGTTTTTGCTACTTAGGATTGTTTGGGCTATCTGTGGTCTTTTGTGCTTCCATATGAATTTTTAGATTATTTTTTCTATTTCTGTGAAATATATCATTGGAATTTGATGGATATTGCTTGAATCTGTAGATTGATTTGGGTAGTATAGCCATTTTTAGAATTGATTCTTCTGATCCATGAGCAAGGGAGGTCCTTCCACCTTCTAGTATCTTATGAGATTTCTTTCTTTAATGTATTGAAGTTTACACTATAGATGTCTTTAGGGTGTTTGGTTAGATTCATTCCTAAATATTTAATTTTGGGGGGAGTTATTGTGAATGGGATTGCTGTTTTGAATTCTTTCTCTTCCTGTTTGGTATTGGTATAAAAGAATGCTACTGATTTTTGAGAGTGAATTTTGTGTCCTGCTAATTTACTGAAGAAGCTAATTAGCTCCAAGAGTCTTCTAGTGGAATTTTTAGCCTCCTTTATGTCTAAGATTATGTCATCTACAAATAGGGATATTCTACTTCTTCTTTCCCTATTGGTATTCCTTTTATTTTTTTCTCTTGCCTGATTGCTATGGCTAGGACTTTAATCACAATATTGAATAAGAGAGAAGAGTGGACAACCTTGTCTTGTTCCTGATCTTAGAAGGAATGCTTTCAATTTTTCCTGGTTTAATATGATGTTGGCTATAGGTTTGTGATATACGGTTTTTATGATGTTGAGATGGTGCAAAGACAGAACACACAGAATGGGAGAAAATCTTTGCATCCTACACATCTGACAAAGAATTAATTTCTAGAATATATAAACAACTTAAACTAAGCACCATAGTAACAAATAAACCAATAAATAAGTGGGCAATGGAACTGAACTCAAAATTTTCAAAAGAAGAAATACAAGTGGCTAACAAACACATGAAAAAAATTCCCAATATCCCTAGCCATTGGGGAAATGCAAATCAAAGCTACACTGAGATTCCAGTGTAGTTTTACTCCAGTACGAATGGCTAAGATTAACAAAATAAATAACAACAAATGTTGAGAATGAGGAGAAAAAGGAAGACTTACACTGATAGTGGGACTGTAAATTAGTTCAGCCACTTTGGAAATCAATATGGAGGTAACTTGTTGGTTGTTGGTTGGTTGGAAGTAGGTGTTGCTACGTCAAATCCAACTTATAGTGACCCTCATAGGGTTTTCAATGGTTGATTGTTTTGGGATTGCTTCAGGAGTGGATTGCCACATCCTTCTCCCATTTCTGTGGTGCTGAGAATTGAAACCAGGTCCTCAGAAAGTGTGCGGCAGCACTCTACCAACTGAGCTAAACCCCAGCCTCATGGTACCTTAGAAAACTAAAAATAGAACTACCATATGATCCAGATATATCTCTTCTAGGGATATACGCAAAGGAAGATAAGTCATCATCCCACTGAAAGACCTGTACTTCCATAGTTAATAAAGTACTCTTCATAGTTGCAAAGGTATGAAAGCAACTCATATGTTCATCAATAGAAGATTAGATTAAAAAATTGTGGTATATATACACAATGGAATCTTACTCAGCAGTAAAGATGAAATTATGTCCTTTGCAGCGAAATGGGTGGAACTGGGAGCTATCATTTTAAGTGAAATAATCCAGGTTTTAAAAGAGAAAGGGCTGAGGTTTAGCTCAGTTGGTAGAGTGCTGCTTTGCACTCTCTGAGCACCCAGGTTTGATCCCCAGCATGGCAAAAAAACAGAAGGGCATGGCAATCCACTCCCAAAGCTATCACAAAATAATCAGCCATTGAAAACCCTATGAGGTTTGCTATGAGTCAGACCCATCTTGATGGCACATACCAACCAACCATAAAGAGAAATAACTCATGTTCTCACTCATATCCAGGAGTTAAATCTACCTCAATGGAAAAAACCAATTGTATACACATACATACATACATACATACATACATACATACATACATATATACATACATGTGTGTGTGCGTGTGTGCCTGTGTGCATGTCTGTGTGGTTGTGTGTGTGTGTGTGTGTGTGTGTGTGTGTGTGTGTGGAAAATACAAGTTGACCCAATAAGAGGGGGGAGGGGACTAATGGGAGGGAGTGGATAATGGGGAAAGGGAAAGGGAGAAGGAAAACAACATAGAGGGAAAAAGAGAGAAAACAAAATATGGAATGCAACTCTATAAAAATATTTTAAAAAGAGGAAGAAAAAAGAAAGGGAAAAAAATCAGGGTATAACCTATTGCTGCATATGACTATCATTACATATTAATTAAAATTGTTACTTTTTTCTTTTACTTTTTTTGGCTTTTTGTTTATTTTTTTTCTGTAAAATGTTAAGGAAATGGAAATGTAAGCAATACTGATTTTATAGATATATCAACTGACTTATTACTCTGTACCCCACTGCTGTTGTCAGGTGCTATCAAGCAGGGTCTGATTTACAGTGACCCTATGTACAACAGAATGAAACACTTCCCTGATTCTGTGCCAGCCACATGATCTTTTTTTATGTTTAAGTCTATTGTTACAGACATTGTATTAATTCATCTAGTTGAGGGCCTTCCTTTTTGTCATTGATCCACCACTCTCCCAAACATGATGTCCTTCTCCAGGGATTGGTCCCTCCTGACAACATGTCCAAAATATGTAAGACACAATCTAACCATCCTTGCTTCCAAGGAGCACTCTGGTTGCACTTCTTCTAGGACAGACCTGTTGGTTTTTTTGGCAGTCCATGGTATATTCAATGTTCTTCTCCAGCACCACAATTCAAAAGCATCAATTCTTCTCCTGTCTTCCTTATTCACTGCCCAGCTGATGTGGTTGAAAATATGATGGCATGAGTCAGATTCACCTTTGTCTTCACAAGAATAGCTAACCTTAAAATAATCTCTATCATATACAACAGGCTGGGATGTAGCTCAGTTGGTAGAGCATTGCTCTACAGTCTCTGAGGTCTGGGGTTCGGTTCCCAGCACTGCAAAAATGGAAGAAAGATGAGGCAATCCACTCCCAAGGCAATCCCAAAACAATCAGCCATTGAAAACCCTGTGAGGGTCATTGTGAGTCAGACACGACTCGACAACACCTAACAACAACAACAACATATACAACTGTTTTCCTAGACAGAGACCACAACTGTGAATAAAGCTCTGTGCCTTCAAGAAACTTAAATTCTAAAGGAAAGAGATATAATAGAGACACAACAAACGCTATCATATCAACTTCTGATAAATGATACTAAGAAAATAAAATACCATATTTCATCAATTTCAAAATGTAATTATTTTTCACCTGCCACCATTTCTGAGACCTGGAAGCATCTTACAATCTTATAGCCACTTTTACCTAAGTTCAATTAACAGTGTTTCTCCCATCTTTTCTTTTTGGTACATAAGATACTGTGCATGTGACAATAGATGACACCCTCAATTCAATGAAAATGAGACAAAATGTAGGAGACAGCAGCTACTGCAGCTTTGAAGTTTCATTGTGCACATTCATGATCATGTAACAAATTAATAACTCGACTATTTCCAGAACTAAATAGCTAACATATATGAATTGACATGTGAAAAAGCATATAGTTGTTGGGATGCGGGGAAAATTCATTTCCAATTTTTATGAAAATTTTCTTTCTTTTAGTCTAACTCCTTTAGTTGTTAACATATTGCTTTCCAACTCATGCTAAATTTCTATTATTTTGATTATTCCTTAAAACTCCCACATTTTTTCTACACACACACAGAATCATTCTAACCAGAAGAGTATCTTTCCTTATGTTTTTGCTTTTTGCCCTGAAAAAGTTCCCCTTCATCTTTTGGTTTACTCATTTTTAAAGTATCTACCCCACTTTTCTTTTTCATAATTTCTGTTTGGAGATTGCTTCTTTTAAATTTTCCTGAGTATATATCTCCCTTCTTTATAGATTTGTAAACCAATCTTACCTGTCTATTATTTAAATCAGCTTTTAAGTCATCCCTGCTGTCTGATTTCCTTCCCTGCTACCTTATTTTTTGAGGTCTCACACGCACTGACCTTGCATTGCAGGAGCTCTGCAGTGTGCTTCCTTACAGTTTCATGTTTCACTTTATGACTTACATTCTGACAGGTCAGCACATACTGGACCTTTGCATTTTCCCTCACATTTAAGTCACATTTTACTTTTGGCAACTGAAGTTATAATCAGAGGAACTCTTTGTCCCTTCTCTTAGTATTTCCATGTGAAAACATCTACTTTCAGGCAGGATTAGTATTGAAGTAACTGTCTATTCTTCTGTTTCTTCCTCTTTCCCTCCTTTCTCACAGTTGTTAGGTGCCCTCCAGTTGGGACCAACTCATAGGTTCTGTGTAGGGTTTTCAAAGGCTGATTGTTCTTTTTTGTGATTGTTTTGGAAGTGGGCTGCCATGTCCTTCTCCCTTTTTTGTGGTGCTGGGGATTGAACCCAGGGCCTCAGAGAGCACAGAGCTGCACTCTACCAACTGAGCTACCTAAATGGCAACCTTTTCTTACAGAAGGAAAAGTAATTATCTGACTGGTAAGTATGGGATTGAGAACTGAGCACTCTCCACTCTGCCCTTCTATCTTTTCTCTTAATGTCTCCAAGAATGGGCTTCCTCTGATCTGTCCCTAGGGCAGGGGAAAGAGGGCTCCTATTGTCCTTGTGACCCATGGTTAAGGTATGTCTAATTGACTATTGGGAATCCATGTAGGTGCTATCGTAAGCTGTTTTCACCAATCCATCTTCACCAATGTAGTTGATACTTTAATGCCTGTCTGAAAACAGATTTACTTTTCAATTGATTTGGAAATGAGGGGAGTAGAAGAGAGGACTTTTTAAATTTAATTTTGTTTGTTTTTCATTTGTTTCTGCTCTCCAAACATCCCTTCACAGTGACAAGAGATATAAGAAATAAATTACATAATCAGAAGATGGAAATTGAATAAAATATTCAGAGGTGTCTAAACGTGACATTGGTTGCATAAGTGTACAGTGGGCCTCCATTTCTGGATATGTATAACCATAAGGAAGAGAAGGGTGAGGTAAAATCTATTACACCTTAGTTACATACCAGCAATTTTTATGCACAAGTCTCCCACTTAATCCTTGCAATTGCCTTTTGAGTTGGATGTCATTAAATTGTTCTCATGGTTGACAAAATTGAGGCTCAGAGATCTTGAGAGACTGCTTTTAGATACCACACATGACAAGAGAACAAGATTGCATGAGTCTTCTTTTTGTGCTGCCATGACAAAATACCATAGATTGGGAAGTTACCCAACCGAAATTCGGTTCTTCACAGTTTGGAAACTACATGTCCAAAATCAAGGTTACAGACAAATCAGATTTTAGTGAAGCCTCTTTTCTTGGCCTATAAATATCCTCACCTAGCCATTGTTCAGTGAGTACCCTGGTTGGTAGCCAGAGGGGAGAAAGGAGATATGCTCTCTGGAGGCTTCTCTCATATGTTCACTAGTTCTATTGGAGCAGGCCCCATACTTAAGACCACATATAACCTTAATTATTTCCACAGAGCCCCATCTCCAAAAATTTCTGAAATTATGGGGTTAGAATTTCAACAGATGTATTTATAGGAAAGAATACAAACATTCAGTCCATAGATTCAACCCAATTCCCTCAGATTCCAAAATTCATGCATGTCTTTTTTTCAATGACATCGTTACTTACCTATTGGGAAAAGGATGTGGCAGTCCGCTCTCAAAACAACCTGCCATTGAAAACCCTACAAGGGTCGCTATGAGTCAGAGATGATTCAGTTGCACCTAACAGCAATAAAACTTACCTGTTAAACCAATGATTACTCAGTAGGATTAGCTCCAGAGAACTCTATCCAAGTTACTTGACTGAGCAGATGCAGAGATCCACTGCCTTGTCCAAATCCATTTAAAATTACATAAAAACTTATTTACATACATGGCAAAGTTCAAATGGATAAAAATAATTCCCCAGGTAGGTACAGAATCAAAGAAAGAACTCATGGCCTAAGCTGAGAATAGAAATTGATTCTGTATACTGTAAGGGGATACTGGAACTGGATAGAGACCTTGAGTCCAGTATTCTAAAGATATCCAAGGAATAAAATTCAGGTTGGACACCTCATATACCACAGGAAACCTGGGAAATCTCTACCTGCTGTAACTTGCTATAAGAAGAGATCTTCATCAAGAGCCATGGAGCCAGATGCATGGCAGTTGCCTGTAATCTCAGTGACTTGGGAGGCTGAGGCAGAAGAATTGAGAGTTCAAGGCCAGAGGCATCCTGCACAACTTAGCAAGACCCTGACTCAAAAATAAAAAGCAAAGAGTCTGGAGGTGTGATTCAGTGACAGAGTACTTCCCTAGCATGCACAAGGCCCTGGGTTCAACCCCCCAGGTACTAAAAAAAAAAAAAAAAAAAAAAAAAAAAAAAATTAGAATCCTAAATTTGTGCCTTGCAAGTGTATAGAACCAAATATTCAGTATCCATACAAATTAGAAATACTAAAAACCAAAGTACCAACTTGAAAATGTAGACCATTTTAGAGCTTTTAACAACCTAAAAATTATTCCACAGAGTCACCTCCACATGCCAAGAGCTCCACTGAAGAGTGACAGACAAAATTACAGGGCACACAAAGAACACAGAGTTGCAAGAGATCATCATTGCATAAAATAAGTGGAAAAATTTATAGCCAAGGAACTAGACACTATAGAGTACTCTAAAAGAGACTTTAAAATAATGAATTTACCAAAAAAGTAGTCCATAAAAATAGCAAGGACAGAAGAATAAAGAGTAGGGGATGAAAAAGAAGAAAAAAGAGGAGGAGATGATTTGAGAAAAACAAAGTAGAAATTCTAGAAAATTTAGAAAACAATATACCAGGTGAGAGATTTTAAGATAGAAAAAGAGGGAGTAAAATGATTCAGATACACTCAAAGATTCTTCCAACATTAGATGTCTCTCTATTTCATAATAGGAAAATCCAAGGTCTGGAAATCCCTTTAACTTGTTAAATGAATTCATACATTCTGGGTCCAGCAGGCCAAGAAGATGGCTGTGTTGAATAGAATATGGGCAATGCGTTCATTTGTTGACATGATCACTCATCCATATTTAATTCAGTCTTCCTCATTCCTTTGACTATCCCCATTCTTCCCTCATTTGAAAACTGGTCATGGATCTGAGCATGCAGTGGCCTTACAGTCCTTTGACCTACTTGTCAAAAAAAAAGTCTAGCTGCCTTCTGGAAGGTGAGTGTAAAATTTCCTCTGGCAAGAATATTTTCCAACATTCAGTGACCATGCAGATTAGTTTCAGGATGCCAGAGACTGAACACAGGTGCTTTCCATGTGTGACTACTTCAAACAGCCTTTTCTCACTTTTTAAACTGAATTTGTTAATAAGTAAACACTTGATTCATCTCTTCCTTAACCCCTGTGAATTTTTACTCTACTTATTTTACTTTTAAATTTCCTCACCCAAATTATATTTGTTCCATATCTGCATTTTCAAATTAAAGGGAAAAAAAAAAGTAAGGCTACTAAAGAACACCGAAGGAACCAGTTGAAAGAAATTTGAAATAGCTTCAGAAATGTCTTTTTTTTTTTTTGTCTGAGAAAGGAATAAACTAAGGATTAATACTGAGACAATAGTATAGAGACAATAGTAATTCATTAACAAAAAGCCATAGTGAGACGAAATAAAATCTTTGAAAAACTTGAGATAAAGGATTCTCTCACAGCTCAAACAAGCCCAGGTCTATGTGTGCTTGTTAATTGTTGCTAGTTTGTTTGTTTTTTCTTTCCTAGCAAGTACCTGATTATTGCATAGAAACTTTGTAGAGTAAATTTGATTTCAATCCTTTTCCCTTACTTCCTTCTGCTTTAGGTAGTTTAAACAGATTGGAAACACCTGAGGAGAGTTTGAACCTACCTGTTCATCTCTACCCTGGAGCACTTGTCCTCAGTCTATATAAATCCAGGTCTAAACATGTTGTTATGGGCTGGGAGTTAGCTCAGTGGGTAGAGCACTGCGCTGCAGTCTCTGAGGCCCTGAGTTCAATTCCCAGCACTGCAAAAACGGGAGCAGGGCCTGGTAATCCACTCCCAAGGCAATCCCGAAGCACTCAGCCATTGAAAACCTTATGAGGGTCGCTATGAGTCGGATACCCACTCGACAGCACCTAACAACAACAACAAACATGTTGTTGTTAGGTGGTCTGGAGTTGTGTTCAACTTTACTTATTTTTCTTTTAAATTTAAGTACAACAGACAAAACACTACCTGACACTGTACCATGCCTGGCACTATACCAGTGCTTCTCTGCTGTACATAGGCTTTTCTTTTTTCTTCTGCGTTTATTTATTATTGTTAGTGGGGTACAGAGTAATAAGTCATTTGCTATATCTATTATGCAATAATTAAATCACTCTTGCTTACACATTCATCACCTTACATGTTTTACATAACAGTATAAATAAACTAAAGAAGAAAATGTAAGAATTTTAATTAATATGTAGTGAAAATTGTATGTAATCATGGGTTATATTTTCACTGATTTTTTCCCTTCCCCCTATTTTTATTCATGCATTCATATAGTTGCATCTTATATTTGGAAATTTTCCTCTCCCACTTTACCCCTATACATTATTTCTCCTTCCCCTCCACCCTCCCCCAATCTCTGCTCCCATTTTCTGATCCCCTCCCCTTCTTTCTGTTCTGCTTGTATTTTCCATTCTTTGATATGATTGTTCATTTTTATATATCTAAATATATATACTTTTTTCTTCTTTTTTTTCCCCTCTTCCTTTGAATGGCTGATTATTTCAGGAGTGGGCTGCCAGGTCCTTCTCCCATGCCTATAACCCCTCGTATTCCCAGGAGATCTCCCATCTAAGTACTAACCAGGCCTGACCCTGCTTAGCTTCTGAGATAGGTGGCCAGGGTGGTACTACTGTAGTGATCTAAACATAGTTAGGGAATTCTACATTATCTTACAGCTTAAAATGTGCTCATGGGGGCATGCCTCTGAATATTCTAATAGACCAATATTTTTGTAATTTTTAATACACTAGCCTTCTGGGAAATTTTTATGTAAAAATTCTTCATTTAACTCTTATTTTGAAAAAATGAGAATTTCACTAACTATCTTTCAGTCCAAATATCTAAAGCTTCTTTGGTTAGAGGACATGGAGGGAAGTAATATCATTTACCAACTTGCTCAGACTTCTTTCCAGGGGTGAAAGCATGCAAGTGGGTGGATTTCTTTGAAATTACACTAGCCTGGATGCTGATCCCACATCATCAGTGCCATCTCTGCCATCTCTGAGCTACGGGGCTCATATTTTAATGGTAATGAAAGCATCATTTCACAAGTCTTTTTATTTTTATTTTGTTATTATCCCCTTTCATAGATGAAAAAGAAAATTAATAAACAAGCCTCAAAAAAAAAATCCCCTGTAGATGTTTTCCTGGAGTTAGAATTGAGTTGACTCTTCACCAACGAAGAGAATAGAAAGAAAAAGACTTGCCAAGACTGTACTTTATGAGTCAGAATCCAAAGATAAAACCCAAGATAGATTACTGGGGGCATTAGACCACCCTTCCTCAGACAGAAAACTCATCCCTAAAAGGGGATCTCTCCCTTAGTGTGTATAAGATTTATATAAAGAGCTGAGGTTCATTTTTAACAAAGAACTCAGTTTTATTCTGGTGCATGTGATCTAAGGGCCATACTTTTAACAAGAATGAGAAGAAGAAGAAATAATAATGGAAATGTAGATTATGGAGGTTCTTAAATGTCAGGCTAAGACATTTAGAGTTAATCCCAAAGATGAAGTGAAATCAAATAAATATTTTTGAGTTGATAGTGACACGTTAAGAGTTCAGTTATAAACGGCATTATTCTGGGATGGTACTTTCATGCTTCAGAGACAATATCTGAAACCTTCTGAGTACAAAGAGAAGATCTGAAGTTAGAATTTCCTCAGAATTATGGGCAAATCTAATTTCTCTAATGCTGTGGTTCACTTAATGCTTATGTCTATGAAGTATCTAAAACCCAATTGAAAATTGTCTGGCTTGGTGTTCAGTCTGTGAACACTGTATAAGAGACATGATTCAAAAGGTTAATTCCAAGTAAAGTATTCCTTTATAATTTTGTGTTTCTTTTTTCACTTTTATTTCTTCCTAATTTGAAGAGGGAGGTCTTTATCAAGCATAGGTAGTAATAGTCTTTGGATCCATCTAGTGGATGCAGCCATTATTTTCAAAGATTAGAGTTCCTTCTTCAGGTAAGAATGAGGCATGGTTAGAAGTAAATATTTTATTTTCAAAAGCCACTCATAATTACCAATATCATGACTCAAAGTTTCACCTTATAAAAAGTTATTAGAAGTATATCAGCAAAAATATTTATGATTACTGAGCACTTAAAGGAAAATAATATATAATGCTATGGTAATTTATTTCCTTGTTAATAAAACTTAAAAAGAGATGTGGCTTTGTATCTGACCAAAAAAAAAAAGCCTAAAATACATGACAACTGAGTTACTTATATCAATTTTAGTCATTTTAGCCCTAGATAAATCATGTAAAGCACCCACTGATCTCCTTTATACAATGTTCTTTGTTAATTTGGACCTTGCTCCTCGTTTCTTGATTTATTTTCTTTCTCTAATAAGTCCCAGAACAATAATGCTGGGTCATGTGCCTTGATCTGAAATTGATGATCATCATAGGTCAAAAGTCCACAGAAGAAAGAAAAGCAGTGTTTGCTGACGAAGTCACATGATTTGATGAAATCCATAAAAAACAGCTGTTCTATTCAAGTCAACCAAAATTTCCTTACGAGTGCCCCCCCCCCCATTTTTATCCTGTGGTATTGATAGTGGCTTGAGTTTTGTCCTTTATTGTGGGTTTATAAAGTTTCCTGTGTAAACATAAGATTTGGGAGAAATGAACGTAATAAGGTATTGATTATATCGGTGAAATCTGTATGGTTTTGTAAGGAAATTCTTTACTGAGAGGAAAACCTTTGTTCCTTCATTACTTGTTTTTATGCCCTCTTATTTGTCTTTTATTATCAAGTTAAAATATCTTTCTTTTTTTTTTTTTTTTGGCCTTCCCACAAACCAGTAAAAAACTGCTCTGCTACACAAGAAAGAAAAAGAGACCAAGAGTAATGCCATATACATCAAGATTGAACACACACACTCGAAGCCCTCTCCATGCAATATACTTTTATCTTATCTCCATGCAATATACTTTTCTGATGTTTCAAGGTCTGCATAATTTAATCTCACACAAACATTCGTCCTCAATGTCTGTCAGGATGATGTTCTTTTGGCAGTTAAGAGAGTAATGAACAGAACATACAATAGTATTTTTTCCAGTCTCAAATTGATGAAACTTGTACAGTTTGGAAAGACATTTTGGAAGAATGCCCAACTGGACTGGTGAGATTTAATTCCAATTAACTCTTAACTTCAACTCTTCACAATGTAGCTTCAATAAAAAACTTTTCACAAAAGGAAAATAGTTCTTATTTTCTTTGAGAAAGATAAATATTACTACTTTCAAGCCCACCTCGTTTTAAAAATAAAAAGTCATTCAGCCTGCAGTGTGCCTAGAAGAATCCAGAGATGGACATGTGATGTTTCTTTCTCTGTTTTTGTTTGTTTGTTTGTTTGTTTTTAAAAAACAATTTAAACTTGTGGATATTTACACCTGGGAATTCTTTTATCACTAATTACCCTGACAAAACTAATGAAGTTGGTATTACTGGCAGACTGAACTGAAGTGGCATTTTTCACTTAACATAACAGTCTTTTCTTAATTCAAAACCTCCAAGCAGAGATTGGAAACAGGCCAGCACATCTGCTATATATCCCTGTATTTATCATCACCATCTAAATAGAGATACATTTTGAAACTTGAACATTTTAGAATAATTTTTTCTTCATTTCTTCTTTAGAGAACTTAAAATTGTTTCCTTGTTATTTTATTTACTGATTGCCAGACTGAAACAATCACACAATTTGATTTTTCTGTGATACTTATAAATAAAATGTCAGGATAAACATCTATATTTTTTGCATTTTCTTTCGTGTACTATGATACATTAGGGATCTTACAGAAAATGTTATTTTTTAAATGCCATGTCAGAATGAAAATATCCTCTAAAATCTAACGTCAATCATTTTGATCCTCCTCACAAAATGGATTTTCTTCAGGCTACACAAATTCCAGACTACCTCTAGTGCTCAACAGATTAAATATTTGTAGATGTCTCTGAAGTTCTGAAGGTATTTTCCTACCAATCAATAGGAAAAAAATAGACAACTTGTTAGAAAAATGAACAGACTTGAACATATACTTCACAAAAGATTTCCAAATGGTGAATAACTATACACATGAAAAATTTCTCACTTTAGCCATCCGTAAAAATATGAATTAAAACTGCAGTGAAATACTAGTGTACATTCACCAGTAAGGCAAAATTGGGAAAGGCAGACAACAGAAGTATTCCAGTGATATGGAGCAACTAGCATTTTCATATTGCTTGTGGGAAAATAAATATGTAAAAATCACTTTATAAAGCAGTCTGGCAGTTTTTTAAGGCTGAGAATGTATACTGCTTATAACCAAACAACTTCCTACCTAGACATATGTCTAACAAAATGACTACATATGTTCATCTAAAGACAAGTACTAGAATATTCTTAAAATCATTATTTGTAGTAATCAAAACTTGGAAACTACCGAAATGTTTTTCAATGGTAGAATGGATAAGTTGTAGTATAGTGCTGTGATACAATTCTATCAATAATAAACTGAACAATCTTAACTACATGCCATGATGTGGATGAACCTCACAAACAATTAACACTATGATTCAATTTATATAAAGTTCAAACTTTGGCAAAATAGCCTATGACACCAGAACTCAATGTAGTGATTAACCTGGGAGGGTCAGACTAAAGAAGAACAGAAGGGGGTTGTGAGTTCCTGTAATGTACAGTTTCTGTTTCTGGGTGATGCTTCAATAAATTCTATGCTTATGACATGTCCTACAATCAAGACCCATGGAAGCAGGAGTCAAGAAATCAAAAGACGCATCGCATTGGGAAAAGTTGTTGCAAAAGACTTCTTTAAAGTGTTGAGATGTAAAGATGTCACATTGAAAACAAAGATGCACCTGATTCATGTTACTGTATTTTCAGTTGCATCATATGCTTGTGAAAGTTGGATGTTGAATAAGAGACACAAGAGAAGAAATGATGCTTTTGAATTATGGTACTGGAGACGATTATTGAATGTACCATGGACTGCCCAAAGAGCCAACAGATCTGTCCTAGAAGAAGTGCTACCAGAGTGCTCCTTGGAAGCAAAGATGGCTAGACTGTGTCTTACGTATTTTGGACATGTTGTCAAGAGGGAAAAATCCCTGGAGAAAGACATGTTTGGGAGAGTCTCTGGTCAATGAATAAAAGGAAGCCCCTCAACTAAATGGATTGGCACAGTGTCTGCAACAACGGGCTTAAACATAAAAAAGATCATGTGCCTGGTACAGCATTGGGGAGTGTTTTGTTCTGTTGTTTATTGGGTCACTATAAGTCAGACCCAACTCAAGGGCACATATTAACAACAACAATACTCCAATTCTCTCATGTGTCTGTCAGCTTGTTGTGCTGTATGGGCTTGTTTGTTGCTACGATACTGAAAAGTATGTCACCAGTATTTCAGATACCAGCAGGGCCATCCACAGTGGACAGGTTTCAACTGAGCTTCCAGACTAAGACACATTAGGGAGAAGGACCTAGCATTCCACTCCCAAAACAATTAGCCATTGAAAATCTTATGAATAGCAGAGAAGCACTGTCAAATATGGTGCCAGAAATATAGTGTCATCAAATATAGTGTCCCAGGCTGGAAAGCATTCAAAAACCAGCTGGGGAAGAGTTGCTTCCTCAAAGTAGTTTGTTGTTGTAGATGCTATAGAGTCTGATCTAGCTCATAGTGACCTACATACACAATAGAATGAACACTTCCTGACACTGTATCTTGCCCAACACTATGTCAGTGCTTCTCTGCCATTTCATAGGGTTTCAATAGCTGATTGTTTGTTTTTTGTTTTTGTTTTTGTTTTTGTTTTGAGGGGGGGATTGTTTTGGGAGCAGGCTGTCAAGTCTTTATCCCATTTTTGCACTGTTGGGGATCAAATCCAGGGCCCCAGAGAGTGCAGAGCAGCACTCTACCAAATGAACTAATCCCTAGCCCCCTCAAAGTAGAGTCAATCTTAATGACAGGAATTGAGTAAAGCCCCTAGGACCTTTTTTTGCTAATGTTGCAGGACTGAAAGTGAGAAGAAACAGAATGTCTACAAGAGGCTCAAACATAAAAAGATTGTGTGCATAGCATACTGTTGCATAGTGTTTCATTCTGTTGTACATAGGATCACTATGAGTCAGATTTGACTCCAAGGCACCTAGAAAATACTCCAATACATTTTTTTAAGTTCTCAGACTACTTCTCTGATCAAGTCTTTCCTAGAAATTTAACTTGGAAAAAATCCAATAAAGTTCATACATATACCTATAACGATGTTCATCATGACATTAATTTTAATTTAAAAGATAGGAAATAGTCAAATAGTAGGGAGTTGTTTAAAATTGAGATATATTCAAAGATGTACTACTGCTTACTTACTTAAAAATATATTTGAAATAAACATTTGTTCTATATAAAATATATTTACATGTTTTGAGAAATTAAGTAATGAATAAGAAGGTAGGTTATAGAAGTGTATGCTTAATATATCCCATTTATGGGTGTCAGAGCCACTGCCTTGCTTACTTCAAAAGACTTCACATTTTTATTCTTTGTAAAAGGCAATCCCTGGAAGTATGAAATGCAAAACTTACCTAATGATACATGACCACCCTTCCAGGAATCTACCAGGAATCTATTGTTTATTTCTGGCTAGTGAGACTTTTATTGGTGTTTTTAGGTTCTGACTTTAGATGTTGTTATTTTCCTCCTTGTAAATTTCTGAACTTTCAAAATTTCTACAGTGAAGGGTGCTTTTTTTTTAAAAGTAAGTACATTTATTTCAGTTGCTATATAAGAAAGCTATTAACTATGACTTCACTATTGTCAGTTACATCCATTGAGCTGAGCTTGGTGCTTGTCAAAAAGCATGAAAAAAAATTATTTTTTGCTTCCTGGAACCTATGATCAATCAATAGGAAAAGTCCACAATAATGCAATAAATGAAAGCCCACAATAATATAGTGCATGTACAGATACAAAGTGGAAACAGGAAAATGGACATTGAACCTAGAAACTAACATGCCCAACTAATACACCATTACAAATCTTTTTCTTCCTTTTGGTTCTCTCCATGTTTTTCAATGCTGGGTCCAGTTCGAAATTCCTTTATGACCATACCAGCTAAATGAGTCATCCTCCATTCTCCAGATTTCATTATCATTTTTAATCAGTACAACTTGTTCAATTCTTAGCAAATTCTAACTGATTTCTATTCCCAATTAGACAGGAAGCTTTTTGAGAGTAGAAAGGACAAAGGTAGCTTTGTACTTGTGAATAAATAACTCCTCTATTGCCCTCCTCAAGTCTTTTGTCCTACAAATAAAGTATTTATTAGTTCTCAATAAATATAAGGTTTGACTGGTGAGTCACAAGGAAAGCTTGTATTAATCCTGGATCATTAAGGAGGAGAGCTCCAAACTCAATAGGAAGAATGAAAAATGGTTCTTAGTATCAGCCCCCACCACTTCTAAGAAAAGTAAATGTTTAAATTTAAAAGAACCAGGAATAGTATCCATCCATGTGAATAAAATGTTTTGGGTGGTCCTGTAGGGAATTATCTGGATATCCCAGGATTGGACTGGGATGTACCCGGACTGAGGCCCACTAGGTCCAGGCAGAGGTCTGAGCGCTCCCCAAATCCTGCCCTGTTCCTGTCCCTCCCACCTCTGGCCATCCTTAACCCAGAAACCTGGACTGGGACCTATGACTCACTAAGAGCCAATATGGCTACCCAGGTCCCAGTTCATCCTTCACCTACTTTTTTACCCTTCACCTACTTTACTCCTACCCCTCCCATTGAGTGATCCAAGATGGTCCCCAAACAGCCCAGCTCTGTTGTGGCCTCCTTCAACCTGATTGGCCACCTGGAGCCACCTAATTGGTTAAGAAGGGATGCTCAGTAATTGGTCCATCCCCCACCTAACCCACCTATCGTAATTGCACTTTTCCAAACCATCACATGGAGAACTGCTCCTCCTGGTATGAGCCGCTCTCTGATTGGTTATGCCTTATTCTACTCCCCCGCCCAGAAAATATATAAACTGACCACTGACTACCCCAAAGGTGCTTTCATCTCTTCCCTCCTGACCACCCTGATCTTGATCGTGGCACCCCACACCTGACTTGGCAACCAGAGACAATTTCTGCTTTGATCACTCAGACCTTCAATCAAGCCACCAAAAGGTAAGACTCCAAGAGTCAAGAATGAAGGCCTGGAGCAAGCCAAGAAGAGCTCTCAATTCCCCAATCCAGGGAAGAAGATGAGAGGAGAAGACAACTGGCGAGAGGTAACATCATTGGACCATCAGCCCAGCCAGTGAAGACATCAGAGCTGTCTGGCACTCTGATATAGAGCTGTTATTCCATTGATGCAACGGCAACCCATGCTGTGGGCTAGAGAGCTATTATACAGAGCTGTATAATCTTTAGGCTCTCCTGCAAAGGAGAAGCTTTATAAAGTGACTGTTTGCTATTGAAGGCTCTCGAGGTCCTTCCTGGCACCACTAACCAGCTCTTGCCCGCTCCCTAGGGTTCCCAGGCAAACTGGTGTTGAGGCAAAGCTCCGTGATCTTTTGCCTGGCCAGCGTGGACCACAACATAGTCCAGTTCTTCCCAAAGGCAAGGAGGGGCAAATACTGTGGGAAGGCCTTGAGAAGTTTCTGGGCGTATGTGGGGAATGTAATGTAGCAAGTAAGCCTCACCACTCACTCTTCTGGTGGCAGAGATGAGAGAATGAATTCAAATTCATGGCAAGTGGATTATAGCTTTTCTTTCTAAGTCATTGTAGCCAGATTAATCATTGAGAGATTTCCTAAAGAAGATCAAAGCTAAGTTTTCAAGTGAAGTATTTATTCAGGAATTAAAGTCTAGGTGCAGTTACTAGTTTGAAAATTCTAGTCTTTTTTTTTTTTTTTTTGGTACTTGGGAATTGAACCTACTCACACATACTTTGCAAGTATTTTAACACTGCACTGTATCCCCAGACCATTTTTTACTTTTTCCTTTTAAGACAGGGTCTTGCTAAGTTACACAGGCTGCCACTGGCCTCCAGCTCACAATTCTCCTGTCTCTGCCTCCCTAGTCATTGGGATTACAGATGTATGCCATTGCACCCAGTACAAACTCTGGAATTTTTGATAAAGGAAAGTTAAAGTATGAAACAAGATTTTAATCATGCAGCAGAGTTCCTTTGACAAATCAATTTCAGGAGAGGAGTTTCAGAGAACAACCAAAATCAGGTGCTCACCAGTCAGAACACTTGCATACATAGGGGAAGCAGCATCTTACTTTCCAATGCTATAATCTAGCTGGAGGAGAAGTGTGGGTGGTGGAGAGGTATTGGGAGTTGGATATAAAGGATTGCCTCAAAATGCTCATGTGGTGAAGGATTGGTCCTCAGCTGGTGGTGCTATTGAGTGGTGATTGGGTCATGAGGGTGTTACTTCATCAATGGGTTAATCCACTGTTGAGCTCACACTAAATGGGCTATTGGGAGGTGGGTCATGGTTGGACAAAGTAGGCCACTATGGGTGTGCCTTTGAAGGGAATATCTTGTCCCTGGCTCCTTTTTGTCATTTTGTTTCCAAGATGCCATGAGATGAGTATTTCTGTTCTGTGATATCCACTCAGCTATGATGCTCTGTCTCAATAAAGACCCATGGCTATGGAGCCAGCTAGCCATGGACAAAAACCTCTGCAACTGTGAGCCAAAATAAATCCTTCATCCTTTAAACTGTTTCTCTCAGGTATTTTTTACAGTGAGGAAAAGTCTGACTAACATAAAAAGTAAAATGGGGAGTTTGGAAAAGGGTACAATATGAGGCCATGTCAGTTGTAGTTCTTGGCCTTAAATATGAGATTCTCCCAGTACATTTTCTACCTGACCTAGGCTCCAGCTCACCTGCTCTACTTCTTTCAACTTCATACATTTCAAGAGCTATCAATTTTCATCTATGGTTTGAACTCAGCCACTGTGGGAAATCTAAAAGAATAGAAAGAATAGGTTTTCTAATTTCTGTGGATGAGAATCATAATACTTATAACCTTCCTATGATAAAAATAAGAATGAATTAATTGAAATATGATTTTGCTTGCTTCCTCAGTGAACAAACTGATAAACAAAAGAAACTCATGTATTTTGTATTATATGCATATTTCATTGAACAAAATGTAGTTATTATTCCACTAAAAATAAAGCCAGCTGTCCTTATAATCTTTACCATTTGTAGTTCTGGGAGTGACTCATAGTGACCAGTTAATTAGTACAGATGGAGAACTGGAAGAGAAGAGGTATGGCTTAATAAACAAAAATGTCTCTTGGACTTGAACTAGCCTCTGGCTACAATAAAATGTTAATGAAAACGCATTAGAAGAAATATTCAGGGATAATAATAATTAACCACAGAAAATACCAATGACTTATATTAAAAATTCTTATATCTACCATAGTTACACCTGCTTAGGAACAACATGTCAGATAGAAAAGATCTCACCTGAAGTTTAAGGTTATAGGAAAACCATAAAGGACAAGGAATTCCAGAGGAAAGGATAGAACATCTGCTTGATGTCAGGTTTCAGTTTACATTCCATTGGGTCTTGTCTTCAAATCCATGTTCAAATGACTCTGGTATGAGAAAGGTTTTGAAAATAACTAGAACAATGCACATTCTGCTGAAGAGGTACAGTAGAAGATTTACTCTTTAGTAATCTAAATCAAACTAATAGAAGCCAGTTCACTCCTATGCTATTTTCCTATAGACATACACTTCTGTGTTTATCCTTTGTCTACCACTATGCTGAATGCTATCTAATTTGTCATATGTTGAGATTTTTTTTAAAAAGAGTCTCATCTGGATCGAAAGAATTGAAATGGCATGTTTTTGTAGTGGAGACTCGAAGAGCAAGATGCTCTCTCAGCAGTACCCCTGCCCCAGTCTGTCACGTTCCCAGACCTTAAAATTCTAAGAACTCTTCGTATAACAGAGCAACATTTGTTTTCCTAACCGCAGGAGGAGAGATCGTAAAGACGACGAAAAGCCATCCCCAGGGACACACAGCACTGCTAAAGCAACATAGCAACGAGCATAATGCAAAAAACAGGTTAAATTTAGTGGTGCAGGAACATCAAACGAGGTCTAGTTCTGTTTCAATTTAGATACTTTTCAAAGCATGTTGAAATGATATAAACCTTGTGGGCCTACATAATTGAGCTAAAAAATGTTTTCTTGAACATTTTTTCTTCACAGCTTATGTGTGCTCTCTCTTTCCTCTCCTCTCCTCTCTCTTTCTCTCTTCTTTGCTCTATGTTTTCTTTGCTTCTCTGTATGAAATCTGGAATGGTAGAGTGAAGAACTACTCAAATACAAAAGCTAACATCATAACACTTATAAATAGGGCTCTGTCTGTTGTAGGATTCCATTTTTCTGTAATCAGTTTTCCAATACAATCATTTAAACTTGTTTCTCCTCATGTCAAACAGGTTGGGGAGTCTATATACCAAAAGTGTTCCCATTTTCCTTGAAGAATATTTTGTGGATAGCGAATAGAAATAATGCCAACATTTTGGATATAATGGTGGCTTTATAATTTTTCCAAAGTTTAATTGATTTATTTTCCAATTCTACAAAAATATATATGTGAATACATATTTTATCTTTTTTTGTGAAGGACAGAAAATTGAGAATCAATAGGCCTCCCTGAAAGCCCAAATTTGCCACTTAGTCTCCATAAAATGTTTATCTCAGTAAATTTGGGTGAATATTAACTATTAATGCCCCTGAAGTTAAAATGAAGAAATAGATATAGTTATGCCTGGATGTTCTGAACAAACTTGTTATGCTTAATCAAAATATAAAGAGAAAAGTCAGAGAGGATCAAGGATTTGCCCCAATATTACAGGCACTAGAAGACTAGACAAAAGCCACAAAACTTTCTGGAGATCTTATCCTATGCTTTCATCCAATTTCCAGTGACAAAGTTCTGAAATATACCATCCAAAATCTTTACTCAATAATATTTCACTTACTGAAAACCTTACCTTTAGAAACAGAATAGAAACCATCAGGAAGGAAGGAAAACAGGAAACAAAAGAATCTAAATAATCTAAAACAAAGACTAACTTTATGCATTTTTCTCAAAGGAGAGCCCTTTAAAGCCTTTCCTAAGACTATTTACCCTTGCTTTATCTATATGTCTAACAACTTTAATAGAATAGTTTACCAACCCATAAGAAATTAGAAAATGAGAAAGAGGCTACTAAGCACAGATTGCTTACAAAAGACATTTATGACTAAATGTAAAACATTGGTTGGCTGGGGCATGCTGGAGTTCAGATATGCCTTGTTTGAATTTAGGTGATGCTACAGCAGGTGTCCAATAGAATCCAAAGATTTTTGTTGTGTAAAAATACATCATGGAAAGAACAAGATTCTGTATATAACTTGAGACTGAATATATGCTGTCATGTCAGATGGAGACAGAGAGGTGTTTCCACAGAATTCCAGTTATAGGGTGCCGTTAAATGAAAAAATGCTGTCATTTTAGAATATTGAGAAATAAGACATGATATGTTGATTTAAAAGTAGTTGTTCTAAGGGAGAGCATCAGGGCTGGGCTAGGATTTCCCCTATTCTGTCCCTGCAATGTTATAAATTCAGAAGTCCTAGCAATTTTGCTATAGAAACAACTACTCAATCCAAACAAAGGGGGAATGCTAGGCAAAGAGAGTAAGTTAAGACTCTGGAACCAAGAACCCCATGTACTTGCAAGGAACTTACAGCAGTAGTAATGGAAAGAGCATCCCAAGGAGACTTGGGAGGCAGGAATGGAATATGCTCTATATTGGCAGAATGTGTCCAGCAAAATTTATGTGCTGGCAATTTAATCCCCAATACAACAGTGTTGAGAGGTGGAACTTTTAAGATCTTATTAGATCATGATGTCTCTGCCCTCATAAATGGATTAATATCTTTATTTCCGGAATGGGTTCATCAATCACAAGAATATATTATAAAAGCATCCTCTCTCTTTCTCTCTCTCTCTCTCATATATATATATATACATATACAGATATATATAATATATATAATATATATATATACACACATATCTTCCTCCTACCCCCTCCTTCTCTCCCTTCTCTCTGCTCTTTCTCTCTTCCCTTCCCTCCCTCCCACCTTCTTCTTGTGCTCCCCTTCCACTTTTTTTTTTTTTTTGCCATAGTATGAGCAGACTCTCACAAATACGCGCCCTCAACCCTTGGATTTCACAGCCTTCCGCTCCATAGGAAACAAGAGTTGTTCTTTATAAATTATCCACTCTCAAGTATCCTAGTATAGCTAAACAGGCTAAGACAGATGTGCTTTGCCACGTAGAAGTTGCTAGGGAGAATATGACACATAAAGGAACTCATGTTCCATCACCTCTATGATCTCATCTCCTCCTAATGTCCCTTGCTCTGGCCTCCCTAGTTTCCTTGCTGTTCTTAAGTAGGCAACATGCTTAAGTAGGCAACCATCGGGTCTTGGTATTCTAGGTTCCCTGAGCCTGAAATGCATTTTTCCCAATATTCACATGAATAACTTGCTTACTTTCTTTAAATCTTCCCTGAGAGATTATCTTGTTAATGAAGATGACTATAACCATTGTATTTCACACCTCAACCTACCTCCTCCACATGGATGATTCCTGCTACTTTACACTGATTTGTTTTTGTATAGCACTTAACACTTTCTAATAACCAATATATTTATGTATCATATTTATTACTTACTGTGATTCTATGATTTTCTACCTTCCTCAACCAGAATACTCCAGCAGAGTAAGGACTTTAATATGTTTATTCACATAGGGCATAGAAGAATGGCAAATATTAGGTGTTCCATGAGTACTGATAATGTTGATGTCAACAGATCTATGAAAGAAGCACAAATAATAAGTAGATTTTTGGGGGTTCACTCCAGCCCGGCAGGGTATCAGAGCTTGCCACATCTCAACACGGGTACTCGGGACCCCTGGAAATAGGCAAGAGCCGGTGGCACAAAAGAAGGACTTTAGGAGCCTTCTTGCAAACAGAAACAGAATTTATTAAGCTGCACCTACCAAGGTGAACAAAAAGGGGTGCAGCACAATGACACCTGATGAAAATGTCCCACGGTATGTTTCCTGTTGCCTTTCGCAGTTTGCCTTCTCTGCTCTCCTCCTTCCCAAAGTAGGGGAAGAAAAGCAGAGAACTCTTCGTGTCTTTCTTGGAGCCTTCACCACTTTGGAGGCCCTGGGCTTGACACAGAGTCTTGCTTGTAGTCCTCAGATGTCTTCACTGGTGGTGCTGGAGGTTGCAGGTCTCAGAAGTAGGGTGTGGGAGTCAAGTTTGAAGGGGCTCAGAAAGCAGGTGAACAGGGGAGTATCAAGAACGTAAGGGACAAAGGGAAGCAAGTAGTTTCAGTGGTGGTTTATATAGATTCTATGAAAGGGGCATGGATCCAGAAATAGCCAATCAGGGAGTGGCTTGTACCAGGTATGGCAGTTATGTAACTAGGGATTTGAAAAAGAAAAATTTTGACAGGGGGGTAGGTGCAGGCCAGGCCAATCACCGAGCTTCCTTTTCTAACCAATCAGGTGGCTCTGTGCAGCCAATCAGATTGAAAGAGGCCACACCAGAGCTAGGCTGTTTGGGGGCCATCTTGGATCACTCGATGGGAGGGGGAGGAGTGGAATACCAGCATGTGGGACAAAGGTCACCAACCCTGGAGGATAGATGTTAGTCCTCTAAGTGGGCCAGACAAACCTCCGTCCCTGGAGTCCTTTCTAGGACTCTCAACTCTATGTCCTGAGTTACGGGTGGGAGGGGCAAGAATAGGGTAAAAGTTGGATAAGGTTCAGGCTTCTACCTGGGTCAGACAAATCTCCATCCAGGCCCCCTCTAAGTCTTTCTCCGGGACCCCCAAATGATCACCAACATAGATCCACAGAGGACCATAAACCTGACAGACCACAAGAAGAGCTAGATCAGAGTGAAGACAGGAGCTGGGCTGGCTGTGAATGATAACTAAGAAAAAACCCCCTTAAAGGAAAGAACTGAGATCTTGTCATTTGACAAGTAGAGACTATTGATGTAGCAGACCTGAAAACAAATGGTTGGAATGACCCTAATTAAAAATCCACAAACTTGTGGGATCCAAAGGATCTTGAGGTAGCACTATGCAAATTAAAAGTATCTGGGGCCATTAGCTCATAAAAGTAGAATTTCAAAGAACATGTTCCTGATGCTACCTTGAAATCTATTATGTTCAGTTTGCTTTGGGAAATACACAATATAGTGTAGGACTATTTTCATCAAAAATATTTAAAATATTCAGATAAAAAGACTAGGTTTCCTTTATATGGGAAATTGTCTTCTGTACAATACCTCCTCCCTAAATAATGTAGCACTGATGATGTAGAACCAGAGGCTCAATTCTCTGCCCCAATCACAGCAGAAATGATGCCTCTTAATTTGAAATGAATTGTGCCTGGCATCAGAGATAAGCATTGACACAGTAATTGGATTCCATGATTAAGCACACTAAGGTCAGGGAAACATAGAAAAAAGTTCCCATAAAGGAAAACACACTTAATGATCAGTCAGTGGACCCAGAAAAGATCAGACAAGGATAAAACTCAACTTCAAAATATTATCATAAAATTGTGACACCAAACACAAAATGAACTGCACATAAATATTGCATTCTATTAGGTACCAATTGCCAAAGCTGGACTATTTGAGCTACAGAATAAACAATTGTAGAATTTGATGAGCCAAAGAATAGAGCAATATCCATAAGTCCATACTGACATAACCATTTATTAAATAAATCAAAAAGGACAAGATTTTTTTTACAGAGAAACTTCAACTAATAAATATAGAAGGAATGATGGAGACAATCCAAAGTAATAACTGTAGCAGGCAAGATCCATGAAAACAAAATGCTAAATAGAATATTTAAATAGCCACAACATATTTTCATCAAAATATATATTATCATAGTAGTTTTAACACATGTCCACAAATTCTTTGATACTCTTCCTTCCAGAACTGGAAATTAATTTCTCCTCCCTCTAATGGGGGCTGAACTTAGTAAATTGCTTGCAAGTCACTTAACAGTGAAGAAATCTGTCAAACACTATTTAACAAAGCAATCAAGGTAAATGTCACCATGATAAGCTGTTACTATAATGTACCTCTAATATGAAAAGTGTACTTCACCTCTGTAGCATCTTCCCCAAAATGCATTGCTTATCTTAATCCATTTTCTTTTGCTATGACTGAATTCCACAGACTGGATAACTTATGAAGAATAGAGGTTTATTTATCCCACAGTTATAGAGGCTGAGAACTCATGATATTGGTATGTGGTGAGGGTATTGTTGCCACATCATAACGTGGCAGAGGACATCACAAGGCAAGATAGAGCAATATGCTAGCCTCAGTATCCCTTTCTCTTCTTATGAAATCACTACTGCATTCATGGGATTTGGCTCAGTGGGTAGAGCGCTGCGCTGCAGTCTCTGAGGTCCCGAGTTCAATTCCCAGCACCGCAAAAATGGGAGAAGGACCTGGCAATCCACTCCCAAGGCAATCCCGAAGCACTCAGCCATTGAAAACCCTATGAGGGTCGCTATGAGTCGGATACCGACTCGACGGCACCTAACAACAACAACAACAAC
>VMDO01001691.1:0-196063 GCA_007922755.1 Pedetes capensis | reverse complement strand
GTCGGGCCCCTTAGGGTTCCCCTCTGCAGGCAGGGGAGTGTGTGTGTCGCGCCCCCTATGTGTACAGGAACCCATGATAGGTATGTTGACCCCCACCCCCACTGTGCTGCGTCCTGTACTGGCGCACTGCCTGTAAAGTATGGGGGGCGCTTTCTGGGTACTGGGGCGGCCTTTACAGTGCAGGCTTCCTGGGTACTGGTCGCCCCACTCGACAGATTCATCAACGGCCTTTTCCAAAACACACACACTGTTTGAGAAGACATCCAGCCCCACCCTTACTTCCTGATTCCTTAAGAGAGGGCTGGCCGATGCCTGGGTGGGTGGGGGTCCTGGGAGTGCGCGCCTAACACCACCTGCCCCTCCCCCGAGGCCACTCACTCCCACCTCTGCCCGCAATTCCCGCTGCTGAGAGACAAAGGCCAGGCCGGGAGACAAACGTTGTGCGGGGGAAACTCGGAGAAAAGGAAAACGCTGGAGCCCAGAAAAGCCCAGGAGGGAGCCTGGGCCACGTGGAGGAGAGGAGGGTCGAAGCGGGCAGGAGAGGGAAAGGCCGCGCGGGATGGCGGAGCGCGACCGGAGACCACGCGGGGATCAGAGCTCCCGTCCCCCAGGGCGGCGGCAGCGCAGAGCCCCACCTGCCCCAGCACCGGGCTGGGCCAACCGAGGGTCTGCGCTCTGGACGCGCTCGAAGGAGGCGGGGAGGGGGGGACCGGGGGGGCGGGGCGGGAGCAAGAGGAAGAGGGGGCAGGGTGCCCCTCCCCGCAGCCCGCCCCGCCCCCAGTCTCACACCCCAGCCACCCCGGCTTCCGACCCCGCAGGTGCCGCCTTTGAGGGTCGCCGCGTGTGGTTTATGGCAGGGCCGAGGCTTCTCCCCGCGGTGAGGAACCGGCTCTGCGCCTCGTAAAAGGGGTCGGGGCCTGCAGAGGGGTTGTTTCTGTCACCATGGAAACGGGGACGGCCCGGAGGGCGGCCACAGCGGACCCCGAGTCCACGTCCGGGCTGGACCAGCTGGCGGGTCACTGGGCGCTCCTGCCGCGCACCTTCGAGGCGCCTCCTGGTGGTCTCGGCCACCCCGCAGCTCCTCAGGCCAATCACCCCCTCGTTAAGAGTCGCCTCCTCCTGAAGGCCTTCAGCCACTGCCACTGTCGAAGCAGGTCCCTGGTGCTTCCTAACAATGACCAATCACCATTGCAGCTTCCACTGGCTGAGCTTTGTCTCTGTGCCTGGCACTGGGCTTTGGGCTTCACATCCATTACCTTTAGTCTTCGGACCAACTCCGCCTAGACCTGCTGGGTTTTATAGGTAGAAAATCCTCATGTGGCCTCAGTTTCCCACCCTGTAAAAGGGAAGGTTGCAGCACCAGGAGCTTGTCAGTGGACAACCCAAGGATAGAAAAGAGTCCCTAGGCTTGTCTGGGGCTGGGATTTAGCTCAGTTGGTAGAGCACTGCACTGCAGTCTCTGAGGTCCCGAGTTCAATTCCCAGCACCACAAAAATGGGAGAAGGGCTTGGCAATCCACTCCCAAGGCAATCCCGAAACAGCCAGCCATTGAAAACCCTATGATGGATGCTATGACTGGGACACGACTCGACGGCACCTAACAACAACAACAACAACCCCCTGGACCAGGGGATTGTGCCTCTCCCATCAGACTGGGTACTGCTCCATGTCAGTACATATCTGCCACTTCCCCAGATCTGTGGTCACTAGAAATGCCCAAACCCAGACTGGACATGGTTGACCGTGTCTATGGTCAAGCACACCCAAGGATCCATCTCAGACCCTTACCCTGCTCCGGAAATCTTTTGTCTGCAGGTCTGGGTTCTTGGTGGGCTCTGCATGGGAAGAGACACCCGTGGCCCAAACCCTCAGACCCTTCCCAGCACAGGCCCAGGAGGGGAGAAAAGGTCCCAGAGACCACTTCCAGGCAGCGACCACACTAGAATCATCATCCCTTTGGCTAGTGAGCTTGGTTTTGTGCCCAACACTTCCTGAACACGGACAGCACCCAGGCAAGGTGGTTATTTCATACTCATTTTATGGTTGGGAAACCGAGTCAAAGAGGGAAAGTCATTTGACTAAGATCCCTACCGGCAAGGGACAGCCCTGTTCCTTCCCCTGTACCCTGTGTCTCCAGTGCACCTGGCATGGACTCGAAACTTGCTGTTTACATATCTCCAGTCCTGGGCGAGGACTTTCAGGGAAGGGAGGGACCAGGGCTGGCTTTGGTTTGGTTTTGCTTTGTTTTTGATCTCAGGCTCCAGTGTCCAGGTTGGGGCCTGGAACATAACAGCTTTGTTGAAGGCATCTGATAATTACTTCCTTACTTCCACATTCCAGATAGGCCCTGCCTTCCCAAGTAAATGCAGCCAGTATGTATTGAGCACCTACTTTGTCCCAGACAATTAATACACATCATACTTGACACAGACTGTCTCCTGGAATCTGTCCCTGATGCTCACCCTATGACCTCCCAATAACTATTCCTCTTCCCATTGTATAGATGGGCTGGGATTTAGCTCAGTTGGTAGAGCGCTGCGCTGTAGTCTCTGAGGTCCCAAGTTCAATTCCCAGCACCGAAAAAATCGGAGAAGGGCCTGGCAATCCACTCCCAACGCAATCCCGAAACAGTCAGCCACCAAAAACCCTATGAGGGTCACTATGAGTCAGATACTGACTTGATGGCACCCAACAACAACAATTGTATAGATGGAACCGAGACTTAGGAGCAGAATTGGCATTTGAAACCAGACCTGCATCCCCCGCCTTATCAGACTGGTATTTCTCTGGGAGACAGGCACAAAGGGCCCCGAGCCTGCAGGCCTGCCAGAGCCTGGCTGATTTGGGGGCCTGCCCCAGAGATAGCATGCTGTTGGGGGGGCTCCCTTTGGGGTCCTGGTCGCAGCCCTCCAATCCTGTGAACACATGGCCAGGCCATTATGTTTAGGTGTGTGAGGAAGGGCCCATGGGCACGTGGCACAGGAGTGCCTGGGGGCCTCAGCAGAGCTGCATGACTCAGAGAGTCCAGGTGGACGTGTTGGGCTACACGGTGTGCATCCACATCGGAGTGTCGCCATGTGGTGGCACCAGGTGGGCAAGGGAGGCCCCGGCACATGAAGACACTATGCATTGGACAGTCACATTGTCATTATCGTCCTCTACAGATGGAAAAGGGCTGGGATTTAGCTCAGTTGGTAGAGCGCCGCTCTGCAGTCTCTGAGGTCCCGAGTTCAATTCCCAGCACCACAAAAATGGGAGAAGGACATGGCAACCCACTCCCAAGGCAATCCTGAAACAATCTGCCATTGAAAACCCTATGAGGGTCTCTATGAGTCGACGGCACCTAACAACAACCACAACAGATGGAAAAACTGAGGTGCAGGGAGGGGAAGTGGTTTGCTCAAAATCACACAGCTAGCATGTGTGTCTGCCTGCAGGCGTGTGTGCCGTGGGGAGGGTGGTGGAGGGGGGCTGCCTGAAGCACTAACCCTCTAATACACCCTGTCTTGCCGCCTGGGGACCAGGGGTAATCACTGGTTTGCACAGCACATCTGCCTCCTGTTACAGCTTGTGTGTGTCTCGGATCTTTTGGAGGGAGACCCCTCCCCAGCCAGGGCAGCAGGGCAGGCCGGTCTCCGGTGGATGGAGGTCTTGGGGCCTCACCATGCCTTCCCCGCCTCCAGACTGGAGCACTCCTGCTGGTCCATGGCTGTGCCCTCAGCCTGCCAGCTCCCCAAGGAGAGGTGGATCCTCCCAGCAGAGAAGGAGCTCTTCCAGGGAGAGAGCATGTGCCCCCCTGTCAGACCAGAGGCGCTCAAGAAAAAGGGGCTGCTGCCCCAGAGCTGGGATGTTCCCGGGCAGAGGCCATCCTCCTCCCTGCTCAGACCGAGATCCGCCCCGCTGCCATCTCAGGGGAGGGACATCAGCACATCAGACATGGCCGCTTTCAGCTCTGAACTCCAAACTCATCATCTGTTCTGAGAGGGCAATGGAGCAAGGGGCAGCAGGGCCCCAGAGCTGGGCAGCGGGACAAAACGTGCCATCCGCCCTGGGAGTCAGACGCACAGCCCCACCTGCCCCGCCCTCCCCGGACTCTGCCCACCCCTTGGTTCTCTTATCAAAAACCACCAAAACCAGCCATCGAAACTCCTGGCCTGCTGGCCTCCACCCCCAGCCTGCCCCATTTCACCCTCGAACTCAGTACACCCACCCTGCCATTCCCAGACCCCCGTGGAACCGGGATGGCCCTGGCAGGATGCCAACATCCCAGGTCCCCAAAGCCCCCAGCAGCTGTGGCCCCTGGGCCTCTGTCCCACTCTTGCTTCTCTGGGGTGTGCCCCTACTTGCCCTCCAGATGCCAGCCTGGGGTGGGGACAGTGGCGGTGGAGCAGGGGCACTGCCCCGAAAGATAAAGGAAATCTGAGGCCAGAGATCAAAGGCAGCCCGAAAGGAGAGGCCGGACACGGAAGTCCCTTGTCCCTTGTTGGGAGCAAATGGCACTGAGGAGGAAGCAGGGGCCCTCCCTCTCCTCTTCCTTCTAGGGCTTGGAGAGACCCTCCGCTGACCCCAACCAGCATGGGAAACTGAGGACCAGCAGGGCAAGAGCTAACCTAGGCTCCCATTGCTGGGCCTGGAAATACTGCACCTCAGTTTCTCATATGTGAAATCCGGGAGACAGAGTGAGTCAGTTTTATTATGGGAGATAAGAGAACAGGGCACAGCAGCCAGCACGGCGCCTGGCGCAAGGTGGGTGCTGCTAAGACAGTCACCTTCTGGACTGAATCCCTCAGCCTGGTCCCCGAAATGCACTGCCCCCCAACTTCTTGGATGGATGTCTTAGCCCCACTGCCGGACCTCTGGGCCTGACTTCCCCGTGCTCTCAGCCTGTGGGATCACACTTGAGTCCCAAGGTGCCCCGCCCTCCTCCAAGGGAAGTGGTGCTTCTTCCCCTCCTGCCACCTTCCTGGTGGCGGGTGTGCTGGGAGTGACAGGGCAGGCAGCCTGCTGACTCAGCACCTAGAGCTGGGCTTGCTTAGCAACAGGCCAGGCCTTGGGCAAACAGCCTTAGGCAACCACACCCCCACCACAGGAATGCAGCCGCATTCCTGGGGGTGCCAGCCCTGCGCCTGGGCCTGGGGGTGCAGGTAGGCACCTTCCTTCCTCTGCCACCTTGGCACCTGGCAGGAGGGAGCCTCACACCAGGCCCTGGGGCCAGCCTGCAAGGTCCCACCTCAGAGCCAGGCACTGGGAACCCAAGGGACAGGGACCAGAGGAAGGTCAGAGAGGCTCTGAAATTTTGCCATGCTGTGTGATCTTGGACATGGCCTCTCTGAGCCTCAGTTTCCTCACTTGTAAAGCAGGAGGTCTAGGGAGAAAGCCCCTCCCTGGGGGGGGGGCTTAGATGAGCCTGCCTCAGCTGAGGAGCTACTGAGTGAGGGGCCCTCAGTCATGGACCCCCATCCCATGGCAGAATGAGGCAGACTTGAGGCTCTGCAAACCCACAGGGAGACTGAGGCCCAGAGAGGGATTTGCACCCCCGCAGGCTGTAGAGCAGGGCCAGACATGCTGGACCGTGTGAAGCACTTCCTAGATTCTTGACGGCCACCAGAGCCGCACTGGTGACGGCCACCCTCCTTCCTTCTTGAGCCCCAGGTCAGGCTGCGAGGGGGCCCCAGGTGGGGAAGACTGGGCTTCTGTCTCCCCTCTCCTAGGAACACCATCCCAGTGGGGACTCCAGCCCATCCCAGGCTGCTCCACAGACCAGGTGCTGGTGGAGGGCAGGGCCTGTGTCACTCAGACTTGACCCCCACCAAGACCCCAGCAGGTCAGGGGAGGAGCTTCCTCTGTCTTTCTCAGGCCAGGGGTGTCTGACGCGCAGGGGTAGCTCTTTCATGAAAAGAGCTGGCCCACGTGCACTTGCACCTGGGTCTGTCTCTGACTGGCTGTGTGACATTGGGCAGATCCTCTACCCTCTTTGGTGTTCCATTTCCTTTACAGGTTGAATGTCCTTTGAAATGACTGAAGACCAGAAATGTTTCAGATTTAGGAACGTGTGTGCAGGCCTTACCGGTTGAGCATCCCTAATCTGAAAATCTAAAATACTCCAAAATTCAAAATGTATTGAGCATCCTGTTGATACTCAGAAATTTTTAGATTTTGGATTTCCAGATTTGGGATCCTAAAGCTGTATCACCTATACTGCACCTGAGACCATGAGGTGCCCAGCACGCAGTAGATCCTTGGAAAATGAGAGTCCCAGGTGCATGCCCCAGCACCACACCAAGCCACCCCCAGCCCCTCGCTGCCTCCTTTAATCTCCCCAGATCTGCCTGCCTTTCATTCCCCTGTGGGCGGCTGAGCTGGGCTCTGAATAGGAAGCTGAGGCTCCCAGGCCATGGGGAAGCAGGCAGGGGCAGGGCCTGCTGGGCCCACCAGAGGAGGGGGCTGCGGGCCAGGCCGCCATTCACCGTTAAGCCTGGATCCGGGCGCCTTTGTGCCAAGAACAAAACCCGGGGATCAGCTGTTCTCTGACCTGCCCCCTCCCCTCCGGAAAGGACAGAAGCCAGGGCCTAAGGGATGAACTGTGTTCCCTCCTGGACTCTGGGATGTGGGGGCCACACCCTGGAAGCTCCCCACTCCCCAGGGTGTGGGGCTGCTGTGGTGGGCGAGCAAACCTGGGTTCTGATCCCACACCTTAGTCATCAGGATTCCCGGCCGGTGGTTCAACTCCTCTGAGCCTTGGTTTCAACATCCATGAGGGCAGGGAGTCCCAACTTTTTTGGCACCAGGGACCAGTTTTGTGGAAGACAATTTTTCCCCAGAACAGCACCAGAGGTAGGGTGTGGGGAGAACAGAGGGGGATAGTTTCAGGATACCAGTGGAAGAGGATGAGGAATTGTTGTTGTTGTTGTTAGGTGCTGTGGAGTCGGTATCCGACTCATAGCCACTCTCATGGGGTTTTCAATGGCAGACTATTTCAGGACTGCCTTGGGAGTGGGTTGCCAGGTCCTTCTCCCATTTTTTTGGTGCTGGGAATTTAACTCGGGGCCTCAGAGACTGCAGCGCAGCGCTCTATCCACTGAGCTAAATCCCAGCCTTAGATGAGGAATAGCGCTTGTAAATACAGATGAAGCTTGTCTCGCTTGTTCACCCAACCAACCGCTGCTCACCTCCTGCTATATGGCCTGGTTCCTCATAGCCTGTGGCTCAGGCGTTGGCGACCCTGCTTAAGGGGATATTGAGGGCTCAATCAGGTGATACTTTCAGCACCAGGCAGTGCCAGGGCCAGTCTGTGCTCAGCCAATGGCATCTGCTGTTAACCAGCTTCACTCTTGCTTGAGTCTGTGGGGCTTAGGCCAGAGCGAATGCTGGGTCCGAGTGCAGAGTATCCGTGGTCGCGCATGTGCCGTGGGGGGGCACGGAGGGCTCTGAGCAAGCCAGGCCAGGTGTGCTGGAAGATGTGACCCTGCCACCTGCCTCTTGTCCCCGCTAACACCTCCACAAGCTCCAGAGCAGGGGTCTCACTACAAAACAAGGGCTTCAGGGACTGAGGGGCTATGTCCCCGGAAAGAAGAAATGAAGGCCTCCACAGCTGTGGGATTCTGGGCCCCTGCTGACCAGGCCTCAAGTTAAAGCCAACCCCGAGCCTGTCCCCTCCCAGGCTCTCTGCTCCAGGCCTCTGGGAGGCTGGCTGCTCCCAGCCCAGAGTGGCTAAGGGCAGCCCCTGGGGGCATCTGGGAGCAGCTTCAGGGGCCCTGCCTGCTGCGGTGAGGGTCTCTCTCCTGGACCCTCAGACCCGAGCCGGCGTCAGGGCACAAGACGCTGTGGCAGAAGTGGCTGAGAGCTGGCCCTGGAGGGCGGCGATGAGTTGAGTTTCCAGGCTGGAGGCCAGGGGCCCGGCGGTCACACTCCACACTCGTCTGAGGCCTGGGCTCCTGCCAAGCAGCAGCAGCAGAGATGGGGGGTCGGCTGGATTTTAAACAAAAAAAAACTTTAAGTGGAAACACGTGCTTCTTTTTCCTCCCCTCCGCTCTCCCTATCTTTCTCGCTCCATCTCCTCCTCCCATGGTGTCCTTTCGTGCCTTCCTTTCTTTGTCTCTGTCTGGCTCGCCTCCTCTCTTTCTCCCTGCCCCTTCCTGTCTCTTGATTTCTCTGTCTCTCGCCCCGTCTCTTCTTCCCAGCTTTCAGGAGTCAGGAGGGAAACAGATTTCTTTGCCAGGGCTTAGCTATAAAACCTCCAGTAGGAGTCATCCTGGAGCAGCTGAGGCCCCAGGACGTCTCTTCCACCCTCCTGGCCTCTTCTTGAGCCCCCACTCCCTGGTCTACCCTGTGTCTGTTTCCTGTACTAGGCATCTAGACGGTAACGCTGCAGCTTTAAACAAGTTTAAAAATAATGTCTTGGGCTGGGGGTGCAGCTTGGTGGTAGAGCACTTGCCTAGCATGCGTGAGGCCCTGGGTTCAATCCCCCAGCACTACAAAAACAAAACAAAACAAAACAAAAAACCAAACACTGGTTTGGTTCAATTCTCCCATTCTGCAGCCAGAGATGGATGCCGAGGGGGCCACACCCTGCCCGAGGCCACGCAGAGAATTAGGGGTGAAGGTGGACAGATCTAGTTCCCTGGCTGGGGCGGTGTCATCTGTGCCTCAGGAAAGGCACAGATGAGCTGTGTTCCCTCCTGGGCTCTGGGATGTGGGGGCCACACCCTGGAAGCTCCCCACTCCCCAGGGTGTGGGGCTGCTGTGGTGGGCAAGCAAACCTGGGTTCTGATCCCACACTTTAGTCATCAGGAAAGGGTGGCCTCCCCACCTGCACTTCCCAGTTCCCTGGGTCTTCCTGCAGGGGGAGTCTGCTTTCCAATGCACCCCTGAGGCAGTCACCCAACTCAAAGGGTCCCCAGGGCACTGCTCTCCCTGGGGCAGCCATATGGATGATCCCCCAAGTCCAGGTCCTTCTGCCAGACAATGAGAAGGGAGAAGAGACACTGACCGTTCAAGTACTGGGTCCAGGTCTAAGTCAGCCTCTGGGTCCTCGTGTGGCTGTGGACATGACTTTTGTCCTCCCTGGCCTTCGACACAGAGCACCCCCTGCTCTAAAACTTCTCTGTGTCCCCATCGCCTTCCATGTTAAGAAATTCTGGGCCGGGCGCGGTGGTGCACGCGTGTAATCCCAGCGGCTCAGGAGGCGGAGGCAGGAGGATCGCAAGTTTGAGACCAGAGGCAGTCTGTGTAAATTAGCAAGACCCTGTCTCAAAAAGTAAAAAAATGGGCTGAGGGTGCAACTCAGTGGCCCAGCACTTGCAGAGCATGCAGGCATGAGGCCCTGGGTTTAACCCCCAGCATGGCAAAAAAAAAAAAAAAAAGTTTAAAAATAAATAAATAAATAAATAAATAAATTCTGGACCATCTGGCCACAAGTGCCCCTCCCTCCTCAATCTCCCCCGAACCTACGCGCACTTTGAGCCAGGGCTTCAGATTCCATAGTAGAGCGAAAATGGACAGACATGTCACTCCACTGTCACCCACAGGCAAAGCTGCGCCCTCTTATGTGCCCAGGGTCATGCCAGGGCTCAGGTAGGGACGGGAGGGGACCTGGTGGCAGAGGGGAATTCCTCCCCCTCCCACAGTGCGGTGCCAGGAGTTAAGTCGAGGTAAATGGGGGGGGATTAGCAAGCTGGGCAGGTGAGCCTGTCTTTCCAGGTTCAGGCAACTCCAGGCCACTCTGCCCGCCCCCTGCCTGGCTTGTGGCTGTGGCTGACAGGGAAGGGCTGGGGGCTACCTGGGCACCTCTGTGGGTCAGCAAAGACAGCAAGCTGCCCAGGAGTCCAGAGTGGGGGAGGAACTTGCTCATTTCTGCCCTCTGGGACCCCCAGACCCTCAGAGGCTGGAAGGTGTGACGCTGAGACCTTCCTCAGTGCCCTCTAGTGTCACCAGTCCCCAGAGCTCTGCGTTGGAGCATGGAAACGGCACATTTCAACCATTAGCACCCACTGTACAGATGAGGAAGTTGAGGCCCTGGAGCGGGCGAGGAGGCCTGGGATCACAGACTAAGTGTTGTGTGGAGCCACCTTAGATTGGCTTGGGGAGAGAAGATTCTGACAGATGCAAGAGTTCTGCAAGCCAGGTGTCAGTGATACCTTGGGAGCATTTGCACAGCAGCAATTAGCAAGTGGTACAACCCAGGGCTTCTCTCTCTCTCTCCTTCCTTCCTCCCTTCCTCCCTTCCTTCCCCCTCTGATTTTTTTATTTTCTCACTTCTTGCTTCCTCTTCCCCTCCCTCTTCCTTCCTTCCTTTCTCTCCTTCTCTCTTTCTTTCAAAGAGCAGGTTGTTAAACATTGATCGGTTCACACTGGCTGGAGGCCGCTGCTTTTATAGCTCGGAGAGGTCCTTTGCTTAGAAAGTTTAAGAGCTTACCAAGACTCATCCATTGTCTCAGGCCCTGGGGCAGATCTCAGCTTGTCTGACTCCAAAGCCAAAGAAATTCCTTCCTCCCCGACCATGATAGCAAGAGTTAGCTTCTCTTTCTACTACACCATGACAAATTCCTGTCTAGGGCCCTGAATTGTCCTGACTGTCCCTTTGGAGCAGGAATTAAAGGTCCTGCAGATTCCGAGCTGCTGGTCAGCGTGCCCTGCCCTCTGACACTGTGCCATCAATTCTATAAATATTTACCAAGTGCCTCACTTAACCTCCTGAATCTGTTTTTTTCTGCAAAATGGGGGTCACCTACCTAGCTAGGTTTGCTCATTTATTTCTCCCGCCCTCTAGCCACCCACTCACTTCCTCAACCTTCCGATCCACACAATGTTGCTCTTGGGTGCCGTCGAGTCGTGTCCGACTCATAGCAATCCTCATAGGGTTTTCAATGGCTGATTGTTTAAGGATTACCTTGGGAGTAGGTTGCCACATCCTGCTCCCGTTTTTTTGTGGTGCTGGGAATCGAACTTAGGACCTCAGAGACTGCAGAGCAGCACTCTACCAACTGAGCTAAATCCCAGCCCGATCCATACAATAGCATCTGTGTAAAGGTTCCTTCCAGCTTTTCTCCTCACCTAGGGAGGATGCTGGGGTTCCAGGGGAGGCTGTTGGTCATCAGCATGATTAGCCTGGCTGGGACCCAAAGGATCGGCAGTGGTCTACACCCCAGAAACCAATCACACCTGTGTGATTCCCACCAGCAACGATTTCCTTCTGTACACTTGGAGGGGCACCCTGGGCATTGCAGAGGCCAGAGAACAAGTAGAGGCGTGGGGTGAGGGGATGGGGACATCCTGCTGGGGGCCCTTGCTATGTGGGGCCGGCTAGATGCCTGCTTCATCTTGTCTAATCCACCCTGCAAACCTGCCAGGTGGGAACCAGCATGATACCCATTTTTCAAGTGAGGAAGCTGAGGAGGCTCCGGGAGTGGAAGCAACTCCACCGAGGTTCATTTATTCAAAAACTACTCATTGACCAGGCGTCGTTTTTCGAGGACCAGCTTCAGCTGGGGAAGACGCAAGAGTTCCACAGGTGGATGGTGGCGATGGCGGCACAACCACAGCAGTACACATTTTTTTTTTTTTTTTTTTTTGCGGTACTGGAGGTTGAACCCACGGTCTCGCACTTGCATGCTCTGCAAGTGCTGGACCACTGAGCTGTGCCCCCAACCCATTTTCGTTTTTCACTTTTTGAGAGAGGGTCTCGCTAAATTACGCAGACCACCTCTGGTCTCGAACTTGTGATCCTCCTGCCTGTGTCTCCCGAGCCGCTGGGATTACAGTCATGCGCCACCACGCTTGTCATCAGTACACATCTTAAAAGCAGCTGAAATGGTAGGTTTCATGCTATGTATATTAAAAAAAAAAAAAAAGAAAAAGAGCAGAGATTTAATCCAGTTGGTAGAGTGCTTGCTTAGCATGCACAAGACCCTGGGTTCAATCCCCAGCGCACCACGAGAAAGAAAGAAAGAAAGAAAGAAAGAAAGAGAGAGAGAGAGAAAGCGAGCGAGGGAAAGAAAATAAAGAGAAAGAGAAAGAAAGAAAGAAAGAAAGAAAGAAAGAAAGAAAGAAAGGAAAGGAAAGAAAAGAAAAGAAAAAAGAAAAAAAATGAACTAGTACCAGGCGCAGTGTCGCAAACCTGTAATTCCAGTGACTGGAAGCACGCATGGAGGCAGAGGCAGGAGGATCGAGAGTTTGAGGCCAGAGGCAGCCCACATAACTTGCCTCCTAATAAAAAATAAAGAATGGGCCGGGGGTGCAGCCCAAGGGTAGAGCATTTATTTGCAAAGTATGTGCGAGGCCCTGGGTTGAACTAAATACATTAAAAAAAAAAAGCTACAAAATATTATTGACCCTCGGCTTTGTTTCGCGCACGGCGTTGGATGCTGTGGACACAATGAACCAAACAGACAACTATCTCTGCCTTTGTGGAAGTGACATTCTAGAACAGCACCCTCCCGGAGAACTTTCTGCAGATGGAATGACAGACACGGCCTGTGTTTGCTCTGCACAATGCGGTGGCCACTAGCCACCCAAAGTTATTAAACACTTGAACTACAGCTAGCACAAATGAGGAAATGACTTTCATTTTATTTCATTTTAATTCATTTAAGTGTGAATAGCCACAGGTGGCCAATGCCCACGGAACTCGAAAATGCAGTCTGGAAGGTCAATCGCATGAAAGACGGAGCTGGGCTTAGAACCCCGGTTCTCCTGACCTGGCTTTGTCTTATGCAAGCTTTGTGGCGCCGTCTTTCAGCACTGGGGACGTCTCGAGTCAGAGTCCTGGGGGAGCATGCAAAAAGGGCAGATTCCCAGGCTCCGCTCACACCCATGGGGGCAGCCCCTCCGAGGACGGGGCCCAGAAGTCTGTTTCCATCAAACTCTGCAGGTGATTCTGACACACGAGGTCCGAGTTAGAGACCGAGCAGCCTGCTTGTTCAAGACACCCAGCTGGAAAGGGTTTGCACGTCTGCCCACGGGCCTCCTGGGCCCTGGCCAGGCCTGCTTCAGGGAGGGTGCCCCATGCAGGGTTGCCCCACCACAGCTCACCCCAACTTGAAAATCACTAGTGCTGGCTACCGGCCTGGACTCACTGTCAGCCTGCACAGTCCCCCAAAGAGTGAACATTTGGCATTTCTATGCTCAATCCAGGGGTGGCTTAGGGGGCCCCTGAGGGCCCCTCTCCCATGTCCCACCACTCTCTGAGGCTCCCCAGTTATCCAGATCAAGGCTCTGGCCTTAGCCAGTGGGCAGTGGGAGGGAGAGGCTTGGCCTGGAGCCCCACCCTGTAGACCAGCCTGGTCAAGCAAGCAGAGGAAGGAAGTGAAGGCAGGCCCAGGGCCAGCGGACAAGGGCAGGGGTGACGCAGCCCTCAGGAATTTGAAAACAAACAGTCAGGGAAGGAAGAGGCTGCCTCTGGCTGCTGAGCCAGGGCTGATGGTCTCCTCTGGGGCAGGGGTGAATCCTAGCACTGTAGACCTGCCGACTGGCCCCGGGTTGGAGCCAGTGCCTGGGGAGTTTCCACTCCACTGTGGGGGTTGGGAGGCCAGAAAGGGGTGTGGGCTCTCCCAGATCCTGGAACAGTCTGGCTGGGATGAGGAGGGGAAGGGGTAGGGAGCAGAGAAGGGCAGGAGAGCACCAAGGGCACCCATGGTGAACTGGTTTCATCTGAGCTTCCAGACTAAGACACACTAGGGAGAAGGACTCAGCAATCCACTCCTGAAACAATTAGCCATTGAAAACCCAATGAATAGCAGAGAAGCACTGTCAAGTGGAGCGCTGGAAAATGAGCCCTCCAGGCTGGAAGGCATTCAAGAAACGACTGGGGAAGAGTTGTCTTCTCAAAGTAGAGTCGACCTCAGTGGCAGGAACGGAGTAAAGCCCCTGGGACCTCCTTTTGCTGATGTGGCACAATTCAGGATGAGAAGAAATATACTGACTGCAACATTGGGCTCAAACATAAAAAGATCGTGTGCATGGCACAGGGCCGGGGAATGTTTCATTCTGTTGCACATAGGGTTGCTATGAGTTGGATCCAACTCTACAGCACCTAACAACAACAACAACAACAACAACAACAACAACTATGTTCCAAGAACCCAAGATACAAGTAGCACCACCTGGCTGGGGAAAGTGGGAAGGAGGTACATGAGTGAGCTGAGAGGGGAGTGGGCCTGGGGGCTTACTGCAGAGGAAGTCAGGAAACCTGGCTGAGGGAGCGGCACCTGAATCAAGCCCCAAAGGGCCAACTCTGGCAGGGCAGGACAGACGCTTACTAACATCACCTCCCCAATCCCAAAGCCAGGACTCAGCGAGGGGATGAGTGAGCAAATGCCCGCAGATATGCAGAATGAATGATTAATGGGACGTCTGAAGTCGCCATGCCCAGACTGCAAAAGAGGAGGCCATCTTCCCACGCTCTAGGCTGTGTCCCCTCCTCGTGGTCCCTGAATCTATGATCCCACTTGTCACCTAGAGTTTCTGGAGCCTGCCTGCCTGGCTTCCACTCCCAACTCAGTCACTTCCCACCTCTGTGGCTGTGGACAAGTTAGTTAACCTCTCTGTGCCTCCCATCCCTTGTCTGTGAAATGAAGGTAGTAAGACCTCCTCCTTCATAGGGGTTTTGTGAGGATTGAGTGAGTTCACAGAGGCAAAGTGCTCAGAACAAGGTCAGGCATGCAGTGAGGTCTCCCTAAGCATTTGCTGATATTATTTAGACGCTGACTTACACATTCATTAATTCACTCGATCACTCATTTATTCATTCACTGATTCACGCTCTTATCCAGTCCACCGCTCACCCCCACATTCCTCCCGCCTCACCAGTCATCAGTTGGGCAATCCCCTGTGCCTGGTCCGCTCCTCCCGCCTCTCCAGCCCCTCCTGCCAGTCCCGGACAGTGCAGCAGGGCTGTTAATGACGGTAACAATTTCCTTAATTGCTCCAAACCCCAAACAAATACCTTGTTGCTGTCTGGAGTGGGGTGTGGGCCCTCAGCCCCTAGGACGGGCTCCTTGGCCAGGGCCAGCCCCAGGTGACCAATGCCCTCCCCCAGGGAGCCTGCCTGCTGCTTTTCTGACAAGTGGGTTCTCCCATTGGACCTGCTCCGCCCATACCTCAGGCTTCGTGAATGCTGGGAAGCCCCAGCCCCGGTAGCCAAGCCGGCTCTGCCCGAGCCGGGGCCCCGAGCTGGCTGAGAGTCCCGGAGCGCCAGCCCGTTTCCCCAGAAAACATGATTGCATACTATTGGTAAGATACTGCCAAGCAGAGGAGCCCACGGCTTCCTCCTTCCCCACGGGCCCTGGGAAAACAGGTCATGCTGGGGAAGAAGCTGCCAAGATTCTGTAAAAGCCACTTCCTGAACGCCTCCCTGTGCCCGGGCGCTGTGCTAGGCACTGAACGTGCTTTCAACACATGACCTGGTGTTGGGGGCCTGACCGCAGCCCAGCTCAGAGGAGTCAAGGACTCGCCCAAGGCCGCACAGCCTGGCAGCGTGGTCCAGGAATTCACAGGCAGGTCTGTGACATGCCATCCTGCGCCAGACACAGGCAGGGTTGGCACCAGGTTGGATTTGGAGCCCGGCTGGGCTGGGCGTGAGGTGATGTTTGGGCCACAGGGTGGGGCGGGAAAGGAGAGTGAGAGAGGCAGACCAGGTGCCAGGAGGAGCCCGGGTGCAGGGCGGGTAACGGGAGCCTGGCCAGCCCGGGGCCCCTGGGCAGGCCCTGCCGGGCCTTGTGAGCAGCAGGCTCGTCCTGTGGAGCCACCTGGGCGACACCAGCCCCGATGCGCTGACTCAGCAATGGCAGCCACCTTTTCCTGGAAAACGGCAGCTGCAAGTGGGGTGTCAGGGAGGGGGCACCTGTTTGGGAAATGGGGTATAGGGGTGCCTCGTGCCCTGCAGCTCCTCCTCCATCCGCCAGGTGCCTCCAGCCTCCATGGCATGAGCAGACCCAGAGCCTCTGCATCCAGGGGTCAGAGCTGCTGTGGAGCTGGGCACGGTGCCCACAGCCCCTGAGTGCCCACCTCAGCCACGCGGCACAGCCTCTGGGCACGTCTCCACCTGCCCGCTGCAGAGCTTTGTAGGGGCCCCACCCTGAAGGGGGCAGGTGTGGATGGCATCGGGTGTCATTGTCTTGGGCCACAATCTGTGGGGGCCTCTATGCCACTGTATCCCCTGGGGAACAGCTTTAGGAGGATTAGGGCCGAGGCTTCTCGCTGCCCAGCTGGGGTCTGGAAGAGGGGCTGGGCACGGGAGCTCCCCTCATCCTCAGGCACCTGACAGGCCCACCATGAGCACTTGTCACGCCCTGAAGGGGATAATGGGATCAGGGGCGCAGGAGCCGCAAATCGCATCATCCCCACGCCCAGGCGGGGCGTGGACAGAGAGGGTGGAAGGGGCCCCAGGAGGGCAGGGCAGAGAAGCAGGGACACCTGGGAGTCACCATTCCCCCTGGGGCGTGGGCGGGGGTCCTGTCACACAGTACGGTCTGGGTTGCTGAGTGGTTACGCAGGGGCTCTGGGTAGGTGGGGACAGGCACGGGGAAGCTCATTTCCATGGGATAATACTCCCACCATGACCAATGTCCAGCCCAGCGTGGCTGCCCGCAGTGACTCTTGAGAGCCAGTCCGTGTGCCTGGAACAGCCCTGGAGCTTTCTTCTCATCGCTGACCACCTGTTCCCCTGGCCCTTGCGAGAACCTTGGGGCTGGAGGGCCTGCAGGCTCCCTGTGAGCTGGGAGTTAGTGCAGAGGTGGCATTGTTATAAGAAAGAACCTCAGAGCCGGGCGTGGTGGCCCACGCCTGTAATCCCAGCGGTTTAGGAGGCGGAGGCGGGAGGATTGCAAGTTCGAGACCAGAGGCAGTCTGCGTAATTTATCGAGACCCTGTCTCAAAAAAGTAAAAAAATGGGCTGGGGGTGTAGCTCAGTGGTCCAGCACTTGCAAAGCATGCAGGCACGAGGCCCTGGGTTCAACCCCCAGTACCGGAAAAAAAAAAAAGAAAAAAGAAAGAACCTCAGGGAGCTGGGCGCAGTGGCACATGCCTGTAATCCCAGCAGTTTGGGAAGCAGAGGCAGGAGGATCGCAAGTTCGAGACCAGAGGCAGTCTGCGTAACTTAGGGAGACTTTGTCTCAAAAAGTAAAAAAATGGGCTGAGGGTGCAGCTCAGTGGTCCAGCACTTACACAACATGCAAATGTGAGGCCCTGGGTTCAACCCCCAGTACAGCAAAAAAAAAAAAAAAAAAAAAAAAAAAGGACTTTAGGGAGAAGGGCATGGGCCAGGAGGACCTGGGTTAAAAGGGCACTCTGCCACTTACTTGCCACGTGACCTCAGGCAAGTCACATCCCCTCTCTGGCCTTGGTTCCCCACTTTGTAAAACCTGGATGATACAAATGGAGCCAGCCCATAGGGCTGTTACAGGGATCAAAAGAGGTAACCTGGTAAACAAGCTGATAAACTGGTATCAATATTTGATGGTGATTTTGTTTTTCGGTCCTGGTGGTTGAACCCAGCGCCTCATGCATGCTAGGCAAGTGCTCTACCACTGAGCTGCACCCCTAGCCTCCTTTTTATTTTTTATTTTGAGACTAAGTTTTGCTAAATTGCACAGGCTGCCTCTGGTCTCGAACTCAGGACCCTCCTGTTTCAGCCTCCGAGTTGCTGGGATTCCAGGAATGCACCTCGACGCCCATGATGTTGGTGATTTTTATTGTCCCACTCTCCCACCAAGAACTTAGAGGAGGGAAAGGGACAACACAGCCTGAGGGTCTGGGAGCTCCTAGGATCAGCATCTTCCAGTCTTAGGAACCCTCATTGCTGAGGCTAGGACTGAGTGAAGGATCTTATTTCCTAGAATCTGTGTCCACCCTTGCTCCCACGCCCCTGCTCCATGGGCACAGCAAAGCACCAGCAGGATTTAACCCACAGGGATGTGGGGAGCAGACAAGGTGCTGGCCCCAGGATCCCTCCATCCCAGCCCCAGGCTCTGCTGCCCTCTGGTGGTTGGTTGGTCTGAAATGGCGACTGTTCCGCTATTTGTTCTTGTTAGGTGCCTTCAAGTTGGGTCAGCCTCCTGACCACCCAATGTACAACAGAACGAAACACTCCCTGACACTGTGCCATGTGCGGCACTATCGTCAGTGCTTCTCTGCTATTCATAAAGTTTTCAGTGGTGGATTATTTCAGGATTATTTCCAGAGTAGGCTGCCAGGTCCTCCTATTTTATAGGATGCTGGGGATCAAACCCAAGATTCCAGAGAGTGCAGAGCAGCACAGAATTCAAAACAAAAAAACCAAAATGCTGTAGAGTGTGGTGGCCCATGCCTGTCATCCCAGCACTCAGGAAGCTGAGGCAGGAGCATCTCGAATTCAAGGTCAGCCTAGGCTATATTAGGAAAAAAAAAGAGAGAGAGAGAGAGAGAGAAAGAAAAGAAAAGCTGCTGCTGTTCATCACTTTACAGTTTGCAAACTACCTTCTCAGTCAATCTTAGAGCACAGCGCAGGTTCTGGAATGAAATCAGGTGGGGACTTAAGTCCTGAATCAACTGGTTATGTCACCTTGGGCAAATCACCTCCGTGAGCCTCAGACTCTTCATCTGTAGAATGTGATGACAAAGGTAGGGTTGTCAGAAGGGTTAAGTGACTGACCTAACGCCTGGCACCAAGGTGGAGTGGAAAACAATAATGTGCTATTAATACCATATGAGGTCCGCAACCGTACCGCTGGGGTGTCCCATCCCATCAGATCTTAGAAGCTAAGCAGGGTCAGGCCTGGTTAGTACTTGGATAGGAGATCGTCTGGGAACACCAGGTGCGGTAGGCATGGGAGACGGACCCGGCAACACACTCCCAAAAAACAATCAGCCATTGAAAACCCTATGAATAGTAGAGAAGCACTAACAATACTGTTTTACCTGTTGTACGTAGGGTCGCCATGACTCTGACACTGATTTGACGGCACCTAACAACAACAACAGTACCTAAGAATGCTGTTGCGAGGTGCCATCAAGTCTGGTCCCACTCACGGCAACATGTAACAGAATGAAACACTCTCCGATTCTGTGCCAGGCACACGATCTTTTTTATGTTTAAGCCCATTGTGGCAGACACTGTGTCAATCCACCTAGTTGAAGGTTGAAGGTTTTCCGTTTTTGTTTTTTGTTTTTTTCTGGTGACCAGCCACTCTCCTAAACATGTTGTCCTTCTCCAGGGATTGGTCCCTCTTGACAACAGATCCAAAATACATCAGATGCAGTCTAGACATCCTTCCTTCCAGGGAGCAACCTGGTTGTACTTCTTTTAAGATAGATCTGTTGGTTCTTTTGGCAGTCCATGGTATATTCAATATTCATCTCCAGCACCATAACTCAAAAGCATCAGTTCTTCTCCTGTCTCCTTTATTCATCATCCAGCTTTCACAACCATGTGAAGTGACTGAAAATACGATGGCATGAGTCAGGCGCACCTTCATCTTCAATGTGACATCTTTTATTTTCAACATTTTAAAGAGGTCTTTTGCCACAGCTTTTCCCAGTGCAATGTGTCTTTTGATTTCTTGACTGCTGCTTCCACGGGTGTTAATTGCAGAACCAAGTAAATCAAACTCTTGGATGACCTCAATCTTTCCTCCATTTATCATGAAGTTGCATATTGACCCAGTAGTAAGGATTTTTATTTTGCTGGTGTTGAGGCACAATCCCGACTGAAGGCTGTGTTCTTTGATCTTCATCAGTAATTGTTTCAAATCCTCTTCACTTTCAGCAAGCAGAGTGGTGTCATCTGCATAACGCAGGTTGCTTATGAGTCTTCCTCCAATCAAGGTGCTGCGTTCTTCTTCATAGAGTCCAGGTTCTTGGACTATTTGTTCATCATTGAGATTGAAGAGGTATAGTGATAGGATACAGCCCTGATGCACACCTTTCTTGACTTTAAACCAGTCAATGTTTCCTTGTTTGTTTGAACAACTGCTTCCTGGCCCATATACAGCTTCCTCATGAGTACAATTAAGTGCTCTGGTATTTCCTTTCTTCGTAGAGTTATCCATAATTTATTGTGATCTACACAGTCAAATACCTTTGCACAGTCAATAAAACATAGATAGACACCTTTTGCCTGCAGCCATAGTCCTGTGGCATCCGATCCTGTCAGATCTCAGAAGCTAAGCAGGGTCAGGCCTGGTTAGTACTTGGATGTGAGACCGCTTGGGAACACCAGGTGCTGTAGGCTTGGGAGACGGACTCAGCAACTCTCTCCCAAAAATCAATCTGCCATTGAAAACCCTATGAACAGCAGAGAAGCAGTGACAATAGTGTTTTGCCTGTTGTACGAAGGGTTGCTATGAGTCGGACACCTAATTGATGGCACCTAACAACAACAACAAAGACACCTTTCTGGTATTCTCTGCTTTTGGCTAGTATCCATCTGATATCAGTAATGATGTCCCTGGTTCCTCACCCTCTTCTGAATCCAGACAGATTTTCTGGCAGTTGCCTGTCTATATACTGCTTTAGTTGCTTTTGAATGATCTCTAGCAAAATTTTACTTGCATGTGATGTTAATGATATCATTTGATAATTTCCATATTTGGATATATCCCCCTTTTTGAAAGTAGGCCCAAATATTGATCTCTTTGTCAGATGGCCAGGTATCTGTTTTCCAAATCTCTTGGCATAAACAGGCTAGCACCTCCAGTGCTGCATCTGTTTGTTGAAACAGTTGTATTGGTATTCCATCAATTTTTGGAGCGTTATGTTTGTCAATTCCTTCAAGGCAGCTTCCACTTTGTCCTTCAATATCATTCATTCCTGATTATATGTAACTTCTTGAAATGGTTGATCATCCACTAATTCTTTTTAGTATAATGACTCTTACTTCCATCTTACTTCCATCTTCTTTTGGTGTTTCCTGTTTCATGTTTTCTCTGTAGAATCCTTCACTATTACCACTTGAGGCTTGAATTTTTTCTTCAATTCCTTAAGCTTGAGAAACACAGAATGTGATCTCTTTTGTTTTTCTAGCTCCATCTCTTTGCATAGGTCCTTATTATGTTTGATTTTATCTTCTCAAGATGGCTTTTGTAATCTTCTGCTTAGGTCTTTAACTTTGTCATGTCTTTTACTTTAGCTGCTTGACCTTCAAGGAGAAGCTTCAGAGTCTCTTTTGACATGTAATTTGGTTTTTCTTTTTCTTCTTGTCTTTTAAATAACTTTTTGCTTTCCTCATGAATGATGTCTTTGATGTCATGCCACAACTCATCTGGTCTTCAATCATCAGTGTCTAATGCATCAGATCTGGTCTTGAGGCGGTCTCTGAACTCAGGTGGGACACACTCAACATCATACCTTGGCTCCCACACACTTGTTTTAATTTTCCTCGATTTCAATTTGTTCCTACATATGAGCAGTTGATGGTCTGATCCACAATCAGCACCTGGTCTTGTTCTAACTTTTGATATTGAGCTTTTCCATTGTCTCTTTCCACAAATGTAGTCAATATGGTTCTTGTGTATTCCATCTGGTGAAGTCCATGTGTATAGTCACCGTTTATGTTGGTGAAAAAATGTATTTGCAATGGAAAGGTCATTGGTCTCACAAAATTCTATCATGCACTCTCCAACATGGTTTCTGTCACCAAGGCCATATTTTCCAACTACTGAACCTCTTCTTTTTTTCCAACTTTTGCATTCTAGTCACCAATAATTATCAGTACATCCTGATTGCATGTTCCATCTATTTCAGATTGCAGAAGCTGGTAAAAATCTTCCTTATCTTCATTTGTAGCCTTAGTGGTGGGCGCATAAATTTGAATAATAATCATATAAACTGGCTTTCTTTTTAGGGGTATGGATATTATTCTATCACTGACAGTATTGTACTTTAGGACAGATTTTGAGATGTCCTTTTTGATAATAAATGCAACCCCATTTCTCTTTGTCATTCCCAGCATGGTAGATCAATGAGTATCTGATTCAAAACAGCCCATGCCAGTCACTTTTAGCTCACTGATACCTAAAATGTCGATGTTTATGCACTCCATTTCCCTTTTGATGATTTCTAATTATCCTAGGTTAATACTACATACATTCCATGTTCCAATTATTAATGGATGTTTACAGTTGTTCCTTCCCATTTTGAGTTGTGCCACATCAGCAACTGGAGGTACCTGGGGCTTTACTCCATTCCTGTCACTAAAGTAGACTCTACTTTGAGGAGGTAACTCCTTCCCAGTTGTTTCTTGAATGCCTTCCAGCCTGGAGGCTTATTTTCTGGCACTGTATTTGAAAGAGCTTCTTTACTATTCATTGGGTTTTCAATGGTTAATTGTTTCAGTAGTGGGCTGCCAGGTCCTACTCCCTAGTATGTCTTAGTCTGGAAGCTCAGCTGAAACCTGTTCACCATGGGTGACCCTGCTGGTGTCTATTGCCAGTGGCATAGATTTCAGCATCACAACAACACACAAGCCCCCCCCAGTATGACAAACTGACAGACATGTAGTAGATACCTAAGAATACTTGCCCACTTTGGTCAATTGGTCACTTTGGTCAATACTTTGACCACAAGACACTTCCCCTTTACCAAGTCCTTTTTCAAGGTGTCCTTCCATTTATACAATTAATTAATTAACTATAGATTCTTGTTATTGAGTCTAGGCTGGCCTAGAACTTGCTTTGTAGCACAGGCTGACCTAGAACTCACTGTGTAACCTAAGCTGCCCTCAAACTTGTGATTCTCCTGCCTCAGCCTCCTGAGTGCTGGGATTACAGCTGTGCACCACCACACCTGGCCGTGTCTCCTCCTTTAATCCACACTGTTTTCCCCATTTATCAGATAAAGAAACTTAGGCCCAGAGATGGGAAGTAATTTGCCTAGAGCATTATGCTTATGAGCAGAAGGCAAGACTCAAGCCTGGGTCTGCCACTCCAACCCCAGCTGGCTTCCCCACATCTGTTTTGGACACTCAAGCACCTTAAAACCCGAAAGTCCTCCAACGTCAGTTAGCAGGCCCAGCTTCAGTCTTCCCCTTCCATGTCCACCCCAACACCTGGAGTTCCAGGCCCAGCAGCTGACCCTCCCCTCCTGACCTGCTCCACAGTCCTCAGGCAGCCCAGGGGCCAAGCAGTTCCAAAGGGCTCGCAAAGGCCATCCTTCCATCCCTGCACCCCACCCTAGCAGATGACTGTTCACCCTGTTCTCCACACTGCTCGGGAGAGGAGAGTCCATCGCTCTACTTCCTCCGCCCGCCCAGGTGTCCTCCACAGTTCCCACGGTAGGCAAACTCTGCCCTGTCTAACCGGAGTCCTTCCTGCTGCTGTGCCAGCCCATTTCCTTTTGTTCTCTCTTATAGTCGGGTCAGAAATGCGATCTGGGAAGGACAATTGAAACCTGGACAGAAGGACCCTGGCACAGGAAAAAGTCCCTCAGGGACAGGAAGTGAGAGCAGAGTCCAAGTTCAAACCCAGGTCAAGGTAGTAGGAGCGGCCCAGCTGCTCTCCTGGTGGCCAGGGCGGCTCAGCCACGTGAGGCAGCCTCAGCCACAGCCTGAGGTCACCCAGGTCCGCCCTGCCACACCGGCACAGTCACGTTGGGGCTTATGGAAGGAAGGGGGGCTGGTGCAGGAACTGGGGAGCACAGTAGGACTGAGGCACAGGCTCATGATTTGTGCAGACCTGGGTTCAAATCCAGCACTGCCCCACCTCGGCACACAGCGCCTGGTACTGTATTTGGCTCCAAGGCCACAGAGCTGGAAGACAGCCAAGGTCCCTGCCCTCGTGAACCTGACAGGCTTTACCCAGGGTGAACAGAAACTGGCATTGTTGGTTGGTTGGGGCAGTGCATACCTATAATCCCAGCTATTCAGGAGGCTGAGGCAGGAAGATCAAGAGTTCAAGGCTAGCCTGGGCAAGCTAGCCAGACCCTGTTTTGAAATTCAAAAAATGAATGAAAGGGCTGGGGAGTGTAGCGCAGTGGTAGAGTGGTTGCCTAGCATGCTCGAGGCCCAGGGTTTCATCACTAGAACCCCCCCCAAAGAAAGAAGAGAATAAAGGATAACGGTACTACCAACCTAAATAACAACTACAGAGACTTCAAATAATGACATAGCTCAGAGAATAATGGGGCTAGGGTTTAGCTCAGTTGGTAGAGTACTGCTCTGTGCTCTCTGAGGGTCTGGGTTTGATCCCCAGTACTGCAAAAAAGGAGAGGGATCTGGCAGCCCACTCTTGATACAATCCAGAAACAATCAGCCATTGAAAACTCTATAAATAGCAGAGAAGCACTGATCTAGTACCAGGCAGGACACAGTGTCGGGGAATATTTTGTTCTGTTGCACATAGGGTCAGTATGGGTCAGGCCTGCTTCAATGGCACCTAACAACAACATTGGGGAATAACAGGGCGTTACAATGAGAACCCATGTGCCATCATAAACTAAGTGTATCAAGGAGGTGGAGGCAAGGGGAAGAATTTTGCCTGTTTGTTTTGAGCTATTGGACATGAAACCCAGGGCCCCACAAATGCTATGCAAGTGCTGTGCCACTGAGCCCCACCCCTGCCTTCCGGAAAGTTTTTAAAGGCAAAATGAGGAAGACTACATAAAGCATTTTGAAACAATAATTCTTGGCTGCGAGGATCAACAACAAAGGTGGTGTCAGCCCCACATGAAACAGATGGTTGCTGGGCAGGTGTCCCCACAGACGTGTTTCCCTAGAAGGCTGTGGTGGCCTTTGTGCCTAGGCTTCTGCAAGGAGCTCCTGTCACCAGGTGCAGGCCCCTGGGACCTCCTTTAGCACTTTGTGCTTTATTTACTGTTTTGCTTGGGGCCTGATGAAAATGACTCCATTTTTTTTCCAGTGCTGGGGTTGGAAGCCAGGCTCTTATGCACGCCAGGCGAGCCCTCTCCCACGGAGCCACACCCCCCTCTCAGGGTCCCCACTTTGTTTCTGACAACTTCCACAGTCCCTAGCACATCCTCATCGGTCTAAGAACGAGGCCATCAGTGGCAGATTTCAGGTTTAATTTCAACACCACATCTCTCCCCCCAAAAAACTACCTCCACCCTGCACAGGAGGCTGCCCAACCATTCCGTGTGTCAGCTTGCACGCTACCAGACCTGAGGGAATCAACTTCACAGGAGGGAAGCTTGATTTCCAGGCCTGGTATCAGAAGTTTCAGCCCTTCGGCCCCACTGCTGTGGATCTGTGGGGAGACAGAACATCACGGTGGGAAGCATATGACAGAGCAAAGCCGCCCACTTCATGGCAGCGGGAAAGCAAGAAAGGAAAGAGGAAGGGGCAGGGCCTCCCGATCTCCTCCCAAGCCACGCCCCCAGTGACATCACTTCCTCTTAATAGGCCCCCACCTCCTAAAGGTTCCACCATCTTCCAGTTGTACCTCAGGCTGGTGACTTGAGTTTTGGCAATGTGCCTTTGGGGAGCCTTTAATATCCAAACCATAACAACTGGGTGTTGAAAGATTTGATTTGAACTGATTTGATTTGATTTGAGAAATAGGGTCTTGTCATGTTGCCTAGGCTGGCCTCAAATTCCTGGGCTCAAAGGATGCTCTTGCCAAGCAGCTGGGATGATAGGATTGCACCTCCACGCCCAGGTATTGACAAATTTTAGATCTTATCTGCATCATAGTTTATAAAGCATTTTCTCCAGTCCTTCTAGTGCCTCGAGGGGTTCAATTGCCATGGAAGTCTTTTTTTTTTTTTCCTTTCTTTTTTTTTTTTCTTTTTTTTGCGGTACTGAGGGTTGAACCCAGGGCCTCGCACCTGCATGCTTTGCAAGTGCTGGACCACTGAGCTACACACCCAGCCCATTTTTTTACTTTCTGAGACAGGGTCTCGCTAAGTTACTCAGACAGCCTCTGGTCTCAAACTTGGTGATCCTTCTGCCTCTGCCTCCTGAGCCCCTGGGATAACAGGTATGCGCCATCACACCCAGTGCCACAGAAGTCTTTGTAGTCACTGATGGCAAGGGGTCTGGCTGCCCAGGCCCTGCCACTGACCCTGCCCTCCTCCAGTGATGAACTTTCTTACCATCTTCTTTTCTCTGAAGAAAGGATCACCTTCCAGCCACACAGACCCTTGGCTGGAAGGTTCTGCACCCTAGTGGGATCCAAAGGTGAATACCCATCAAAACCCAGAGAAAGTACTGGAGCAGGAGAGACCCTGGGTCTTCCCACCCAGATGCAAAACAGAGGCAGGCTAAGGGCATGGTCAGGACAATGGGCAAACCCCATCTCTCTGCCTGACCAGAAGGCCACTGCTTCCCAACAAAGGATGCCTCCTGGTCTCAGCTCAGTCCCCTTCTTGTGCTGCCACTACCATTTCAGCTCTCAGAATGTAGGTTTGGTGGCAGCATCTCTAGGAAGTCAGCCCTGAATCCCAGGGAGGACTGGATGCTCCCCTATTTATGCCCCCACAGCCTAGCATTGCACCACCAGGGTGCTGAACACGTTGGGCTCACATGCACAAAGGGTTGTTGTTGTTGTTGTTGTTGGGTGCCATTAAGTCAGGTCCAACTCATAACGACCCTATATACAGTAGAACAAAACACCCGCCGATTCTGTGCCAAGCACATGATCCTTTTTATGGTTAAGCCTATTGTTGCAGACACTAAGTGTCAGCTCAGTGGGCTGTCCTGAATGAAATAGCCCTGGGATCCCCATCCTGACCAACTCCCATCAGTTAGTCTTGCCTGTTTGTGTATTACATGTACATACAATCACCTGCAAAGAAGCTTTCCGGTCTGGCTTTTCTTGAATCATGTCCTTGCCATTACATGTAGTTGCAGGTGTTTTATTCTTGGCACTGTCTAGTGTTCCGCTGTGTGTGATTGTCATTTTACCGTTGACAAGCATTTGAGTGGTTTCTCCTATTTTGGCTACCAGTGGATAGTACTGGGAAGAGCATGCTAGCTCACGTCTTTGGGAGACCCTTCCGGTCGGGTGCATTCCAGGGAAGGCGGCGGAATCTTGGCTCATCAGAGAGGTATGTGCTCAGCTGTAGCAGATGCAGACAAGCTGTTTCCCAGAGCGGTCGTGCCAACTTACACCCTCACTGAAAGCTGGCATGGGAATGCTCCCCACTGCGCCACATCCTCACCAACTCTCAGGCCTGGCCAGAGCTCCTACACTTCCTCTGTCTACCTGGCAGGAGGGCCACAAAGGCTAGGGCGTGTCCCCTGCCCATGGCAGACACAGTGACAGAGAGAGGAGAATATGAGAGTTTGGAATGAGGAAGGAAGGAAAGAAAGAATGCAGGAAAGCAGGAAGGTGGAATTTACAAAGAAACAGTGCCCAGGGCTCTGCTCAGCACTGCCTGCTGCCTGGAGCCCAGCGTCTGCTGAGGTTGACGCTGGCCTCACTGATTCACACCGAACGCTCCGTTTGCCAGGACCTTCAGCAGTTCAGTGAGTTTCTGTGTCTCTGAGGGTGGAAGCCAGGGCCTCGTGTGGCTAAGCACGTGCTCTTCCCCCGAGCTACACCCCCAGCCCTAATAAGTTTCTTTCTCAACGGTTTCACTGCAGCACGTGTCTCCCACCCCAGACTGCAGCCCGGCAGGCGACCAAAGCTTCGTCTGTATTTACACAAGAAACGGAACGCGCTTGAATCATCGAACCACTTGTTCCACGAAACCCGTCCCCACTGCCAAGAAGCTTGGGGACTGTGGCACTGCAGGACAAAGTCTTCTGGACAATGGGCTCAGAGTGTAGGGGCCGGATGGAGTGATGAGGCAGCAGGGCCCCTCAGCAAAGGGCATGGGGTGGGTCGGGAGAGAGGAGCAGGGAGCCAGGGAGGTCAGCTCCGCAGGGCAGCTGGGCAGACAGCCCGAGGCCAGGCCCCTGCTCCAGCGGGCCCACCCCCGGTTCCTGCTCTGCCCGAACCACCCTCCTCGCCTCCTTCTGCTACAAGCAGGGGCAGGGCTCTGGGTCCCTGGCCAAGGGCAGGTGCCAGGGTAGGGCCTCCTGGGCAGAGGCAGGCCTCACTGAGAGGGGCTCCCCACAAGGCTGTCCTGGTTCCCCTCTTGGGCAGGTGCAGGAAGCAGGTGGGGAGTGCGGCATGGGGGCTGGGGACACCTCTTGCAACCCCAGTCTCCTTGCCTGGCTGCGCACCCCAGAGCCAGCCCCTGTACCCCAGCCGTCTAGCCCAGCCTTGGCAGCAGCCAGAATGCAGATGTGCCAGGGCAGGTTGGATGCGGGGGCGCTTGTTACCCCTGGTCTGCAGCCCACTGCCAGCCTTGCCTCTCCCCATGCAGATGCAACACGCAGGAGGCGCAGGGGCCAGGGCTTCATGGCGGCCGGACTCCCATTCTCAGGCCACCTGAGTACCTGAAATGGGCCTCACTACCTACAGCTGCGCAGCTCTGACACCCACTTCCGGAACTCCCTCCAGAAGGTGCTGTGTCAAGCTCACACATGCTGTAGTTTGCCAGGGCTCCTGGGTCGCCACCCCATTTGCAGCTGAAGTAACTGAGGTTAGAGCCTTAAAGGGCCTCTAAGAGGCTTGGGCTGGGGTTTAGCTCAGTCGGTAGAGTACTGCTCTGTGCTCTCTGAGGCCCAGGGTTCGATCCCCAGCATTGCAATAAACGGGAAAAGGACAAAGCAATCCACTCCCGAAGCAATCCTGAAGAAATGATTGGCTATTGCAAACCCTATGAGGCTCACTGTGAGTTGAACCTGACTCCATGGCGCCTAACAGCAACAAGGGGCTTCGTGCCTTGCTTAAAATCACATGGGCGTGTGTGTGTGTCTGTGTGTGTGTGTGTGTGTGTGTGTGTGTGTGTGTGTGTGTGTCCTCTCCCTGCCTGAAGAGAGGGCCAGAGTGGAAAGGACATTCAGTGCCCAGACTTTGGTTTCTAAATGGACTGTCCAAAATGAAAGGAACCGCACTTCTTGGAGAAATGGCTGAAGCTAGCACAGAGGCAGGAAAAGAGCAAAATGCGCCTGATACATCCTATAGTGCGCAACACAAGGCAAGGCTCAGATCAGAGAGGACTAGAGCCTGGCACGCAGGCACAGGGACCAACCTGAGACAGCTCCCAGTGGCAAAAACTGGAAGAATTTTTGGTGTTAGCCATGGTTTCACTATGTAGCCCAGTCTGACCTCGAATTTCAGATCCACCTGGGATCACAGGTGTGAATAATTGTTATTTTATTGTTATTATTATTTTGGTTTTTGAGACAAGGTCTCGCCAGGTAGCCCAGGTTGTCCTGGAACTTATTATGTAAACCAGGCCGGCCTTGAACTCATGCTGATCCTCCTGCCTCAGCCTCCTGAGTGCTGGGATTACAGGCAGGGCTCCACCACACCTCACTCGCTGGAGCAATTTGAACAACAAAATAAAAGCCACAGTATTAGACTCTGATCCAAAATATGAAATGGGTAGATGTCTGAGCCCACGCTAATAAAGATAATTACCGATTACACGAAAGAAGGGAAAGGGGCCAAACTTCCCGGAAAATTCAAAATAACCCATGAAGGTGCCCCCTCCAGGAGGGGAACACACCCACCCTCACTCCAGGGGGCTCCACTTGCTTCCAGAGAGAAGGAGAGAGGGAAAGAGGGACCCCAGGCCAGCGGGTGCAGTGCAGTGGTAGAGTGCTTGCCTAGCATGTTTGCGGCCCTGGATTCCATCCCCAGCATGGCAAGAAAGAAAGAAAGAAAGAAAGAAAGAAAGAAAGAAAGAAAGAAAGAAAGAAAGGGGAGAGAGAGAGAGAGAGAGAGAGAGGGAGAGAAAGAAAGAGAGAGAGAAAGGAAGGAAGGGAAGGGAAGGAAGGAAAGAAAAGAAAGAGAGAGAGAGAGAGAGAGAGAGAGAGAGAGAGAAAAGAAAAAAGAAAAAGAGTAAATTTGCAGCAGAAAAACCTGGCAGAGACCCTCTTACCCAAGCAAGAGGTTGTCCAACCAAGGACAACGTGGCTGGGGTGTAGCTCCACAGAAGAGCTCTTTCCTAGCATATGTGAGGCCCTAGGTTTGATCCCCAGCACCACAAAAAATAAATAAAATAAAATAATAACCCTTTTCCAGCATCCCAAAAGAAATTCTTTAACACAAGGTCAACCCCAGTGGCAAGCCTCGTGGACATCATGTGCCTCCTGACGTCATGCGACAAGGACTCTTTATTTACCTTTGTGGTGTTCTTCCCCAAAGCCGTGAGATTCCTGCCTCGTCATGAGGAAAACATCAGACACGCCTAAATTGAAGGATAGTCTGCAAAACACTGACCAGAACTCCTCAAAATTGTCCTAGTCCGGAAAAACAAGACTGAGAAACTGCCACTGGCCAGAGAGGACTAAGAAATGACCATTAAACACCATGTGGGATCCTGGACCAGGACAGGCATTTGTGGGAAAACCAGAGAAACCGGCAGTCTGCAGCTCAGCCCAGCTCGTGGTTTTCACAGATGCCCCAAGTCATGCAAGATGTTATCGGTGGGGAAAGTGTGCGGGGGTGGTCAGCTCTCTGGACTGCTGGCAATGGTTCCATAAATCTAAAAGTTTTCATAAATGACGAGTGGGGTGGGGGTGCGGTTCGAAGGTAGGGCACTGGCCTAGCATGTGGCAGCTCCTAGGTTCCAACCTCAGCATGGAAGGAAGGAAGGAAGGAAGGAAGGAGGGAAGGAAAGGAGGAAGGAAAGAAGGAAGGAAGGAGGAAGGGAAGGAAGAAAGGAAGGAAAGGAGGAAGGAAGGAAGGAAGGAAAGGAGGAAGGAAGGAAGGAAGGTGGGAAGGAAGGAGGAAGGAGAGAAGGAAGGGAGGGAGGAAGAAGGGAAGGAAAGAAGGAAGGAAGGTAGGAAGGAAGGGAAGGAAAAGAAGGGATGTTGAAAAACTAGGTAAATATAGCCAGGCGTGGCAGCTCATGCCTGCAATCCCAGGGACTCGGGAGGTGGAGGCAGGAGGATCACTAGTTCAGGGCCAGAGGAAACGCTGTAACGTTGCAAGATCCTGTCTCAAGATGAAAACTGAAAAGGGGCTGGAGATCAGCTCATTGGTAGAGCACTTGCAAAGTATGCGTGAGGCCCTGGGTTCAGCCCTCAGTTACCCCAAAACAAAACAAAACAAACAAAACCTTAAATATATTTAATCCCCAGCATCTCAAGAAAATTGAAATCAAATTAAAAACTGAAGTTGGGTGTGGTGGTTGTTGTTGTTAGGTGCCGTCAAGTCGGTATCCGACTCATAGTGACCCTCATAGGGTTTTCAATGGCTGACTGTTTCGGGATTGCCTTGGGAATGGATTGCCAGGCCCTTCTCCCATTTTTGGGGTGCTGGGAATTGAACTCAGGGCCTCAGAGACTGCAGCGCAGCGCTCTACCCACTGAGCTAAATCCCAGCCCTTGGTGTGGTGGTACATACCTGTAATCTCAGCCCTTAGGAGGCTGAGACAAGAGGATGGAGAGTTTGAGGCCAGCCTGGGATACATAGAAAGATCCTGTCTTGAAAACCACACACACACACACACACACACACACACACACACACACACACACACACACACACACACACACCCTAGTACTAAATACGTTGTTATTGTTAGGTGCCTTAGAGACATAAAATACGTAAATAAAAATTCTAAAACATTTTTTGTTTTAGAATTCTATTCTAAACAATTTAGAGTTGTTTGTTTAAAAATTCTAAAACATTTTGTACTTTTTAAAAATTTCTGAAAGTTTTTTTTGTTGTTTGGGGTTTGCTTGTTTTGTTCTGTTCTGTTCTGTTCTGTTTTGTGGCAGGGCCTCACTATTTGCTATGCAACCCAGGATGGAAAAGTTTAATTTTTAAAAAATCACATAGGCCACGAGTGGTGTCATACACTTGTAATCCCAGGTACTCAGGAGACTGAGGCAGGAGGATCACAAGTTCAAGGTCAATATGTACAATTTAATGAAAAGATCTGTCTCAAAACAAAATTTGAAAAAAGGTCGGGGGTCTTGCTCAGTGAGAGAGCCCTGAGTTTAATCCCTAGCATTGTTAAAAAAAAAATTGCATAAGGTCTGTGCCTGAACTCATTCAAATATGTCTGCTTCCTAAGTCACCACTTCATGTTACAAAACCATTCCCTGCGGCTGGGGATGCAGCTCAATAGTACAGGTCTTGTCTAGCGTGTGTGAGACGCTGGGCTCCATCCCCAGCACTGCCCTCCACAACAAAACAAAACAAAACAAGAACAACAACCAAAAACCCCAGTAATTTCCAAAGGCTTCCTCGTGGGCCAGAGCTCCCCCCATCCGCCCACAGTTAGGACCACAGATTCACCTGAGCTCTTCCCCCCCAGACCTCTTCTTGAGCACTGAAGGACGCTCTGTCCCCCACGTGTTCACATCTCTGAGCTCGCTGTCCCAGGTCACCGCTGTCTTGGTGACTGGGACCTCACTGAGCGCTGGCGTCCCCAGCATCCGCCCCGGCTTGCAGCAGCTGCCAATGCTACTTGGGGCCTGAGATTCCAGGGCAGATGGCTCCCCAGCCCGGCTCCCAGGAAGGAGCACGTGACCCGCTGCTGTAGTGTGGGTATGCATTGTTCTCCCAAGGGCGCAGGTGGTGACGGCTTGGCCACCAGCCTGTGGCACAGGCGGGAGGTGGTGGGACCTTTAGGAGGTGGGGCCTGTGGGAGGATGTTAGGTCATTGCATGAGTGTCCTTGGAGGGGATTCTGGGACCCTAGCCTTCTCTTCTCTCTCTTCCATGCACTCCCACCATGACGTACTGAGCCACACAGACCCACAGCACCTGCACTGAAACCTCTGAAGTGTGAGTCGAAATAAACTCTTCTTCCTTTTACATTAATTACCTCTGGCATTTTGTCCCAGTGACAGAAAGCTAACAAACACACCCAGTCTAGGCCAACCAGCATGCACCATCCCTGGATCAGCCAAAACAAAGCCATGTGACCTAAGCTGGTCCAATCACAGAGAATCCTATGACTTTGGGACTAGAGGAGACAATTTTCTTCCACATTAGGTATGAATGAAGAAGCTCCTAGAATTCTTAGGAGGAAACTAACACCAAGGACGAGAGGAGAGAAATGGAAAGAGCTGGGTCCACTGTGAATCAATGCGCTGCTTGATCAAGCCTCACCTGAAATTCATCTTGCCCCTTCTCAGTTATGAGAACTGTGGTAGGCTGAAAAATGCCCCCCAAAGTATATTTATATCCTAATCTGTGGGAGATGGACCCAGCAACCCACTCCTAAATATCAATCTGCCATTGAAAACCCTATGAACAGCAGAGAAGCACTGATGATAGTGTTTCGCCTGTTGAACTATGAGTTGTATACCGACTTGATGACACTTAACAACAACAATCTCTGGAATGCTCCATACAAACGCTCCACGATTTTTTAAAAAGTGGGGGGATGGGTGCCTTTGTAGATGTAACTTAAGAATTATGATATGAAGAGATGATCTGGGTGGGCTCCAAATATAATCTCAGGTTCATAAAAGGAGGCAGAGGAAGATGTGACATGGACTCAGTAAACAGGCAACGTGAGTGACTCTGAAGGCAGAGACTGGAGAGACGTGGTTACAAATCCAGGACAGCCAGCAGCCCCAGGCTCCGTCAGAGGCCAGGAGCAATTCTCTCAACACTTAGAGCCTGTCCACACCAACACCTGCATTTTAACCCGATGAGGTCGATTTGAGACTCGTGGCCTCCGGGGCTGAGAGAGAACACATTTCTGTCATTTGAAGTCACACAGTTTGTGGTGATTGTTCCGGAAGCCATGGGAAACAAGTGCCAGAACAAACAAGGTCCCTTTAATATACCTGACATTGACACTTGCAGTGGAAAGCAACCTAACTGATCCTGGCCCCTCTACCCACCGCTCTGGCTCTGGGTTAAGAGAATTCTGGAGAAAGGTGACCCACGGGGGGCACCAGCCAGAGCCCTCCTGATCTGAGGCAGGGAAGCAGCCGGGCGGCCAGCATAGAGCTCAGACTCCAAGCAAAGGCACAACGATGGCAGTTTATTTGCAGTCCAGCCACAGTGCCAGCACCGACTCGGCTCTGGCGCAGAAGGCGGTAGAGAGGACAATTCCAGAGCTACGTTAAGTCCCAGGCCCATCAACACCACAGCGTCCCCAACCAGGCCCCTGCCAGAGGGGCCCACAGTCAGGCGGGAAGGGGGCACAGCAGAGGGAGGGCACAGCCCCTGCCAGAAGTCAGTGCCCACCTGCCGTGGCTCCGTGGCAGAGGAAGAAACTGTCCTCCCCTGGAATGTGGGCACTGGGGGGAGCAAGGACAGGGGACACCTTGGGAGGCCCCCACCTCCTATATCCACCCTGCACCCTCAATGTCAGGGTCATGGAGGGCCCCTGGGGCACAGACACCATGCAGGACCCCAGACCCCTCCAGGGGCCAGTCACGGAGCGGGCGCCCCAGGCAGTGGCCACCTATCACGTGGGCGGCTCCCCCAGCTTGCTGCTGGCGCTTGTGACCCGCTTGTTCTCCCGGAGGTTCCGGAGGCGGGCGCTGAGGCTACTGATCTCCTCCACGTAGGCCTGGGGCACCCACCCCTTCTCGCCGTCTGCCAGGCGCACCCCCTCCAGCCAGCCTGGGGACAACAGCAGCATCAGCGGCATCGAAGGGACACCAGGCCAGCCTGGGAAGGAATGTCCCTGCCTGACCACAGGCCTGGGGCCCTGGTGACATCACTTCAGTGTTGCCCAGCTCCAGAAAAGGCCCCGCTTCTAGCCATCTTGTAGATAATCTGACCTGTTTTTCCTGACATCCTCTGGGAAGGCTATTTCCCACTCTCCACTCTCAATCCTACAGCTTACAAGCAGGAAGTCCCTCCTCTTGTCTAACCTGATTCTCACATGCTGTGGCTGGTCCGCACTTGCATAGCCTTTCCCTGTGACATCTTAGCAACCGAGCCACCTCCTGCCACCCAAGCACCACCAGGGAGACCTCCCAGGAGGCCCCTCTCACCATCACTTGTCCAGGTCTTCACGGCCAGGATGTCTGTCTTCTCCAGGGTCAGCTCATCCGGCTGCAGGGCTTTGTAGGTCCTAACACACTGAACCTGGGGGCGGTCTGCCAGCCGGGGGGAGCGCAGTAGGAAGAAGCAGAGCGAGGTGGGTGGCTGTGGCTGCCCCTCTGCCCACCTGGCCCCACGCCCCTCTAACCTCAAGCACAAGCCCTGGCTGAATCGGACCCCTCCTCGCTCTGGCTACTGCTCTGGTCAAGGGCACTCACCTCCCTAGCTCAGTCCACCGCCTTGCCTTTGACCTCCAGGCCAGCTCCCCAGACACCCTCAGGGAATAGTGACGCCTTTCACGTGCCCCCTGACACCCATCTGCAGCTCCCTCCAGGCCGCCTTCTCAGCGGGCATTGGGCCACAACTCCCCGCTCACAGACCGCCTCCCTGTTCACAGCCTGCCGGGGTTTCCCACTCCTCTTAGAAGAAGTCCAGAGCCCTCCAGGGCCCGCAAGGCCCCTCCTGGTCTGGCTCTGCAGTCTTGCCAAGCTCACCTCCCTTCTCTTCTCCCCCTTCTGCTCCTGCAGTTCCAGCGACAATGGTCTCCCTGCTGTTCCCCTAAAGGCTCCAGCACTCTCCTGCCCCAAGGCCTTTGTACTGGACTTTCCTTCGCAAGCAGTGGCCTTCCACAATGTTTAGGGTCAAATGTTACTTCCCAGGGGTCTTTGGTGACCACCTGTCTGCGGTAGGGGGCTCACATCCAGCCCAAGTGGGACTCTTAGCCCATGACAAAGAATCTGCCCCATTTCAGGCCCTCAGCTCTTTTCACCAGGCAAGGGGGGCTGGGAACATAGAAAACCTCAGGCTTGGGGGCCAGACCTGGCTTGAACCCTGTTTCTCTTTTGTTTTGTTTTGTATTGCTTTGAGACAAGGTCTCCCTATGTAGCCCAGGCTGGCCTTGGACCCCCAATCCTCCTGTCTCAGCCTCCCAAGTGCTGGGATTACAACGAGCCACCACACCTGGCCTGTTTGAATCTCAGTTCTGCCCCCTATTGGCAATGTGGCCTTGGGCAAGTTACTTGATCTATCTGAGCCTCAGTTTTCACAGATATGAAAAATGAAGAAAATAAGTCTCCTTAACAGAGTTGTCATGAGGATTAAATTAAATAGATGCAAATGCAAAGGCCCTGGCCCTCAGCCTGGCCCATGGTGGGTGCTCAGGGGAAATGAGTTCCCTTCCTTCCCCTTTATTATGTTCAGCTCAGCCCCTACTCCCCTGCTCAAAAACCTTCCATAGCTACCTACTGCCCTCTGTGGAGCTCCTCTATGATTAGGCGGCAGCTGGGCTTGTTACACACAAGGGAGATGCCTGTATCCCAGCTGAGCGGACCCTCACCCTGCCCCACCCTGCTCCTGTCTTCTTTGCAACTGATGCAAAGACAGAGACAGGTGTGGGCTCCAGACCCAGCTCTGTCTCTTTCTAGCTGGTTGAACTTGGGACCGGGCACCTCACGATTTGGAACCCCTGGTTTATTGTTCTTTTGTGGTACTGGGGAGTTGAACCCAGGGCCTTGCACATGCTAGGCAAGTGCTCTACCACTGAGCCACAACCACAGCCCCTTTCTTATTTTCTATTTTGAGACAGGGTCTTGCTAAATTACGCAGGCTGCCTCTGGCCTCAAACTCGTGATCCTCCTGCCTCAGCCTCCCAAGTCACTGGGGTCATAGGCGTGTGCCACCCTGCCCAGAGAAACTCCTGTTTTCTGACTTGTAAAGCAGACTCTGCAGTCTCCAGGTGCTGCTGTGTGCACTGAGCCGGCCTGTCCTAGGGCACCCTGCCCAGCCTTCAAGAGTCCTCAGAGCCACCTTGACGCCCAAGGCCAGTGGACTCTCCCCACAGCCCCCAGGAACATGGCATCCAAGGTCAGAGGAGAGGGAGCAGTGGGGTTCCCAGCCTAGAGGATGTGGGGGTGACATGGGTGCGGGCTGCTACCTTCACCCTCGCTGATGACCTCTTTGTCCTCTTGGGGACTGGAGGGGCACAAGGCTGAGATCCATCGCTGCTTCTCACTTCTAGGGAAGAAGGAGGCTGTGGGCACAGCATGCAAAGTACCAGTGCCCAGGGCAGGGTGAAGAATTCAGGGCTGGGGGAACATGGGGAAGGGCGCAGAGCCCAGGGCAGGGTGCAGAACCCAGGGTAGGGCGAGGAACTCAGGGCTGGGGGAACCCAGGGCAGGGTGAGGAACTCAAGGCTGGGGGAACCTAGGGCTGGGAGAACCCAGGGCAGGGCGAGGAACTCAGGGCTGGGGGAACCTAGGGCTGGGAGAACCCAGGGCAGAGCGAGGAACTCAGGGCTAGGGGAACTCAGGGCTGGAGGAACCCAAGGCTGGGGGAACCCAGGGCAGGGTGAGGAACTCAAGGCTGGGGGAACCCAGGGCAAAGTGCGGAACCCAGGGCTGGGGGACCAGCAGAGCTCCACTCACTCGGTGCGGGCCCTCAGCAGCAGCTGGTGCTTGGTGTGTGGCCCGTGCAGGAGCTGGAGGAGGAACACATGGCCTGGGATGCCCTGCAGCTTCAGGCTCAGGTCCCGCACCTGCAGCTCGGCCATCTTGGCATGGACGAAGACGGCAAACTTCCCAAGCCTGGGGGATAGAAGGGGTCAGCCAGGCCCTGGTGCCACGGCACGTCTAGCTGCCTGCACAGGGAGCCTCGCCTGCAGTGGGCGTGGCTTCCCAGGAGCCAGCAAAGTCCCCACCAGGGGCTGGGAGCAACCTTCCTGCTGGTAGCAGAGGTGATGGACACAAGTCCCCAACCCCTGGCAGCTGTCAACTCTCCACACCCTTCACCCAGCTCCTGCTCCAAAGGGCCAACTGGATACCCATTTGGCATCGGCGCCTGGCATAGCCTGGCTCATGAGGGATGTAGGGTGCAAGGCTGGGCAAGGGCCCCGTGGCTTGTTTATATCAGCTCATCTAAAGAGGACCCAGCATCCCCCACTCCCTGCAGAGCCCCATCTCTTCCTGAATTTAAGCGGTAGACCCCACCAACAGGCCCCAGAGGAAGCTCAGCGACACGCTCGCCTCTCACTCCACCCCACTGCCCCAGTGCAGCCTGGTCCTCTCCCTCCCACTCCCTCCTGTCCTGCATCTGCTTATCCTGAAGCCCCTGCCACCTGGAGCATCTACGCTCTACAGGGCCACAGTGACAGCTTCTGTTCTCTCCCACTGCAGTCTGTCCTCTAGAATGGCCAGGAGCAAAGTGTCACTCCCTTGCCACCCATCCATGCTCCCTGCTGCTCTCAGAGTCTAAGTCCAACCTCTCTGCTCTGACTTCCAACATCCCAGCTTCCCTCTCCTGCCCTTCTCTACAAACCCAGGCACACTTAGGCTTCATCGTCCCCAAAACACACTCTGCTCCTGTGCTCTACCATGACTTTGCTACACTCCCTCCTCCGAACTACTTGTCTATGGAAGGCTCCTAGTTGTCCTTCAAAACCCAGTTCAAATGTCCCTCCCTCTGTGCTGCTTTACCTCAGTATACCCTCCCATCAAAACCCCAATGACATGATTATGAAGATGTATTTTCACTGCTCTGAGAGTTCCTATGAGCAGAAAGCAAGTCTCATTCACATTTACGCCCCCGCACCCAGTAGAGAGAGCCTGGTACAGAACAGGGGTTCAGTGACAGTTTATTGAGTGAGCAAAGAAATGAAGAGTGAACTCTTCTTTGGGCTTAAGACACCCACCCTTTGTCCCACCCAGCCTGATGACCCGCCTCATCTCAAGCTCTGCTTCCCCATCCCTCCTTACTCAGCATAATCCCAGCTAGGACTTCAGTGCTCCCCAGGCACCAGGTGGGGGGCAAAACTATTTGTGTGTCACTATTATGCTGCATCCGCCTGTATGGTGGCCTCTGCTTTATAAGTGCAAGGTAGAACAGGGCAGTGGGTAAGAGCCTGGGGCCTGGTATCAGACAGAGCTGGCCACCTCCTGTCTCCTTTATCTGCCAGCTCCTTGACCTTGAGACCCACTAGGGAGCCTGCTTGCCAGGGATGGAACTGAACTGCAGGACTGAAGGGAACAGTCCTTGCAGCATGACAGGCACAGAGTAGGCGCTGAGGACATGCTGGCTGTTCTTGCTACTCAGGACAGAGCTGGACCTCAGGGCTGGCGGCTTCATCTGCTCCCACTGGCCTATGTTCAGAGCAGGGTCAAGTCCTCTACACACCGTCCACCCCTCGACTCTCCCTCATGGGAACTGGACCCGCCTCACCAGCGGTCATGGCTTCAGGAGCCTCCAAGGTTCAGGGTGCCCCAGGAGCTCAGCCTGGCACGAGCTGGGGCCCCAGACCCAAGAAGGAAACATTGGTGGTGAGCCCAGGGGAGGGCAAGAAGGAAACCCGGCTCCAATCTACCTGCCCCACTCCCTGCCACCACTCACTCCTTTCTGCGGGACAGCAGCAGGCAGTCATTGAAGAGGTGCAGGTAGACGGCTTTGCTGGACAGCTTCAACTTGGCTGGGGGTGCCACGGGGAGTGGCGCCAACTCTACCAGCTCTCCGTGCCGAACCAGCCAGCGGGCCTGCGAGATCAGTGGGAAGATCTGGGAGGCGGAGTAGGCAAGGGAGAGGAAAGGTGAGGCCCAGGGGCCCTGGCAAGAGCACAGGACTCGGGGGAGGCTGTGGGCAGTGACAGGCTGGCCCAAAGCCCCCAGGGCAAAGAGGGAACAAGAGCCACCGCTGTGTGCCAGCCCTCACCTTGCCCTCAAAGTGGATCTTCTTGCTCAGGTGGATGAGCTCCTCTGTCCTCTTCATGGACTGCACACTGGCATTGCACTCCTGCACCAGCTGCCGAGGCCATGGAGGGTCAGCTGGTGTCCCACAACCTGGGCTCCCAGAGTCCAGCCTCAGACCCCCATCTGGGGACCAGAGGCTGCTATCTGGGGGCTCCTTTAGCCAGATCCCAGGGGTCTGGGGAGGCCCCTGGGCATCCCCAGCCCTGCTCTGCCGGACTTACCTCCTTGAGTGCGTTGAAGGCCTTGGTGGCCATGTCTTCATCTTGGGAGCCCTGTGCTGTCCGCTTTAAGATGTTCTGGAGGGTGATGGGGGACTGAGGCAGCCCGTCCTCCCCTGAGGACCCTGCCCACCCTTAGAGGGGCTGTTCAGCTCAGGTCTCCGCCCAGCCTGGTCTCCAGCTCAGCCCTCCGCCCAGCCTGGTCCCCTAGGCACCTCCACCAGCATCTTGAGGCGCGTGATCCTCTGGAAGGGCAGGATGAGGAAGGAGGTGAGGGGCAGCCGCTGGCACACAGGAGACTCCTCCAGGCGAGCCAGGATGCCGGGGAACTTGGGGTTCTCCAAGCTGGACAGTGGGCAGAGGTCTGGAGTCACAGGTGGGCCCAAACCCCTCGAATCCACAACCCTACCACCCCCTGGCTCTTCAGGTGCCTTCTGAGCACAATGCTGCCAGCCGGGTGGGCTCAGCTCTGGGGTCTCATCCTGCTCACCAACCCCCTTTCAGGGAGCACCCGCCCCTTGCCCACCCTCACACAGTTCTCTGCACCTACACCTGTCTGAACCCCCTGCAGCCTCCCCCTGCAGCCTCCCCCTTTCAGAGCGCCCCCTACAGCAGGCGCTGGTAGGTGCGCTCCTGGTAGGCCTGGTTGGTGACGTAGGGCAGGTAGACGCGGCGGAAGGCCGGGCAGTGGTGCAAGACCACGTCGCACACGCTGAAGCGCAGCACATCCGCCTCCAGACGCTGCTCCAGGTCTTGCAGGAACCTGAAGGGCAGGCCAGGGGTCAGGGCCAAGGCAGAGACTCTAGAGCTAGGAGTCGTGGCAATCCTGGGCTCGGTCCCCATCCCCGCCCAAGCCAGGCCACTCCCTCACCTCTCGCTGGTGCTCTTGACCTCGGGCAGTTTGGAAAATAGCCACTGCTTGTCCTGAGCCCCCAAACACTCGCTCAGCTCGGCAGAGCCTAGGAAGTGGTCCACAGCCACTGACAGGCTGTGGATGTAAGAGGCCTCGGAGGTGATCAGCTCAAACTTGGCCTGAGGGAGAATGGACCCCGGATGGAAACGGCCAGGCCAGCTCACGCCACCCAGACGCCCTGGCCTGGAATCGCTCACCTTCAAGCCTCCACCTTCATAGGTCTTTGCCCCTTCCCTAGCCCCACCCCTAATCTGATGCCTGGCGGTCGCGTCTCCTGCCACTGACAGTACCAGCTCAGCTCAAGCCCCGCCCACCAGACCCACCCTCGTCTTCCCCAAGACCTGTCGCACCCGCAGATCACCTGGCCATCAGCCCCGCCTCTGCCCTCGGCCCCGCCCAGTCCCGTGCCCAACACGCATTTGCCTTCCCAGTGGCTCCGCCCTCCTCCGGCCCTGCCCCTCCTAGTCCCCGCCCCCAGCCGCCCCCCCTGCTCTCCTTTGGCCCCACCCACTCGGGTCCTATCACCCACCCTCCGCGTGGACAGCCCCGTTGCCCCGCCCCTAGATCCCGGGACCGCCTAACCCTGGTCCCGCCCCCTCGCCCCGCCTCGGCCTACGCCCCGCCGCTGGGCCCCAGCGCGCACCTCCTGCAGTTTGCAGTCGCGCAGGCTCAGCGTGGCGAGGACGCCGCTGCCGCGCACGTCGGGGATGTCCTGCCACAGCGAGAAGGTGGAGCCTCGCGCGGAGCGCTGCGCGCGGAAGGAGCTGCTGGGGGAGAGGTTGGCCCGCGGCGGCCCCGGGCCCTCCTCCGCGCCCTCCGCCTCGTCCCCGGGGCCCTCCTCCTCGCGCTGTTGCCGCCGCAGTTCGCGGGCGCTGGCCACGTCGCTGTATTCCTGGTAGAGGACAGCTGGGCGGGGAGAGGGGCGGGGAGGGCCATGGGGCGCCCGCCAGCCCTGGCCTTTGCCGGCTACCCCAAAAGCCCACCCTACCGACTTAAGCCTTTACAGTGGTTCGCATATCGGGACACAGTGAATTCCTTCATTCACTCATTTATTCATTCCGTAAACACTAGTTGAGCACCAACTGCATGCCCCCCCCCATATTCTGAAAATTTAGTTCTCTCCCTGTCAGACGACCCCCACCTCCCAGCTCTCCAAATCCCGGTTCCCCATTTCCACGCCCCGCCCCTTCTGCCGTGACTCTCTGCGACCCTCTGCACGTACAATTAAGGAGGAACCGCGACTGGCGCCGTTCGTGGGCGCTGCTGGGACTCGGAGGCGGCTCTTGCTGCGTGTCCAGCCTAGGAAAGAGTGTCAGGGCACTTCTTTGTCTGCACCCCTCCCAGGACCTGAGCCCAGAGAGGTGGTTACCTGGGCTCCAGGAGGCCACCATGGCTCTCGCTTGTGTCAGCCGGTGCTGGCAGCGACCCACCGTCCACCCTCATCTCTACACTTCGAGATTCCCTTGCAGACGCTTTCCCTAGAGGGGGCAAGAGCTGAGGGTGGACAGTCCAGAGACTGGTTCTTGGTATCAGGCATCCCCGCCCCACCGCCAAGTGACAGGTATTCGCTGAGTGAGTGGCGCCCCACCCCACACGAGGCCAGCGGAGTAACACTTACCTTCCCGGGCTGTTCCACTGCCTGACCCTGAGGTCAGCGCCCTGGCCGCGCTGCGCCCGAGGCGCAGAGAGGAGTGCAGCCGCGCCATCAATTCGAAGGCTGAGAAGCGCCTCCGCTCAGGCCCCTCGAGGCCCATTCGGCTGGTCCCAGACAGCTCCGGTGGCCTGGGCCCCTCCGTGCTCAGGGTCCGCTCCTGCGCAGCTTGGCCAGCCTCCAGGAAAACGCAGTGGGCCTCAATGCTGCCAGGGGCCTCTTCCCGCTGATACACCCGCATCTTGCGCCCTGTGTGCGGGGGTAGCAGGTAGGAGAGCAGTGTCTGGCACCCACTGAGGTTTGTCCCAGCCTCCTCCCTACTGCTGCCTGTGGCCCTGAAGACCCCAGGGAAGTCCAGATCATGCCAGAGGCAAAGGCTGATGTTTGCCAGGATCTGATCCCCAGGTCAGTGGGATCAACAAGAGGGGTTAAGAGTGGGACGTGGTGGCGCTCGCCTATAATCCCAGCAACTGGGGAGGCAGAGGCAAGAGGATCACAAGTTGGAGACCAGAGGCAGTCCGAGTGACTTAGCGAGACCCTGTCTCAAAAAAGTAAAAAAAATGGGCTGAGGGGGCAGCAAAGCATGTAAGCGGGAGGCCCTGGGTTCAACCCTCAGTACTGCAAAAAAAAAAAAAAAAAAAAAAAGAGAGGTTGAGAGAACACACAGCCTGACTGCAGTGGGCAAAGGGACCAAGGCCTTTGCTATGCAAGCCCGGACAATTCACTTGACCCCTGTGAGCATTAGTTCCCGTATCACTAAAATCTACCACTTGTCCTGGCTTTTGGGACACTCTGGAACTTAATGGGTTCTATAAGAGCCACCCAGCTCCTTCCCTGTCTCCCCCACAGGGCCACCCCCCACCCCCAGCAGAGTGACTCACAGGCTGACTTCTTCTCTGAGCCATGGCTGGCCTGGCGCTGCAGCTGTGTGTGCGGAGAACTCCAGGGTCCCCCTAGAGCTGGGGGCTGGGTACCAGGACAGTGGGGCCAGCTGCCAGCCCTGTTGGGCCGCATCCCCCCACTGGTGGAGATCTCGGTATCTGGGCCTCCTGGGGATGGTGGCCATAGCAGTCCTTGGAGAGGGGCAGGGGACCCCAGAGACCAGCGGCTGCCCGGAGCCCGGAGCTCCTCTGGGATGACGGGGAAAAGATCCAGACACACAGGGCTTAGGGGCTGCAGAGTGGGCAGCTCAACAAAGGACAGACTCTCCTGCTGGCACACAGCTACTGGGCGGCGGGCAGTGCCAGGTGGCCCAGCCAGGAGGGGCTGGAGGGTCGCAGGTGGCCTATAGTCCATCTTCCTTTGCTCTGCCACCCACCTGGGCCTGCAGGGGAGAAAGTATTACATGCAGACACAAGCCAGCGGGGCTGGTCAATAAGCCACCATGTCCTAGAGGCCTGGACAAACCTTTGGTACACGTTTACACACATCTGCACAACCCCACTTGCAAGCCAGATTATCTAGTAATAGCCAATACTTGGGCTGGGATTTAGCTCAGTTGGTAGAACACTGCGCCGCAGTCTCTGAGGTTCCAAGTTCAATTCCCAGCACCACAAAAATGGGAGAAGGACCTGGCAATCCACTCCCAAGGCAACCCTGAAACAGTCAGCCATTGAAAACCCTATGAGGGTCACTATGAGTTGGATACCAACTCGATGGCACCTAACAACAACAACAACAACAACCCAATACTTACTTGGCATTTACCAAATGACAGGCAAGTGCTCTGCACGGATCATCTCATTTAATGCTCATGACTACTCTGTGAGTCGATGCTATTATTACACCCATTTTATAGGTGAGGAAAGTGAGGCAGAGTGATTGTTACTTGGTAAATGGTGGAGTCAGGATTCTCATTGGCTATCCCAGCCTCTGTGTCTGTTTTTAGCCACCTAGTACACATTCCCTGTCTATAGCCACACCATCCTGGTGTCCAATCCCGTCGGATCTCGGAAGCTAAACAGAGTCAGGCCTGGTTAGTACATGGATGGGATACCGCCTGGGAATACTGGGTACTGTAGTCTTGGGAGAAGGACCCAGCAGCCCACTCTTGAAACAGCTGTCAAAAACCCTAGCAGAGAAGCACTGACAATAATGCTGGGCATGGCACAGTGCTAGGGAGTGTTTCATTCTGTTGTACTTAGGGTCGCTATCAGTAGGACCTGACTCAATGGTACCTAACAACAGGTACCTTCCCTAACACATACTGAGGTGTGACCACACATACAGACACACATATTGTCACACAAATGCATGTCCCAAGACATACTTCTACACACATTTTCTCCCAAGTCCACACATCGATACATATATATTCATTGATACACTCAGACATTTCAAACTGAGGCTCCCACATTCACAGACACACATTTTTACACACTTTCTCCCCTCCCACCGACTGACCCATCCAATATTTCCACATGTACCCAAGCTTTGTCACACTGTTCCGGGCACACACACACACACACACATACACACCAGGCTGCAGACACAAACACAGGCCCAGAAGGCCTTGCTTTGGTGTTACCCAACCCCCCTCTCTACCCAGACTTTCGGCCTTCAGCGCTGAGTGATACCCACACCCATGCCAAGCTGGCTGGGAGGGCACAGACTGGCAGGCGGGCCACCACCCAGATGAGGCCGGGCCCTCCCTAGGAAGGACAGGGAGGTGGCTCAGCCCCCCAGTTTGGGGTGACAGAGGGGTTTATCCCTCCCCAGCGCCCAGTCCTGGAGTAGGACCAGGCTGAACCGGTCCTTTCGGGACAAGATGTCATGCCCAGGGAGGCTGCCAGAGCCTCAGGACAGGATACGGACCAAGGGGTTCAAGAGCCCCCAGCCTCTGCCCTGGGGCCCTCTGTTGGCCCCTCTCCTGCCCCTCACCTCTCCAGCCGGGAGGCCGAGGCGCTGCTGATGCTGGTCGGCTGCTGCGGCAGGGGAAGCCCTCTCTCTGCCCAGCTGGCTGGCTGGGGGAGATCCCACCCAGACAAAGAGTTTGATTCATCAAACCCTGTGGTGAGGCAAGAGGGAGGGAGGGAGGGAGCAGGCAGCAGGCTGGGCGGGGGCCTACCCTAGCCTGGCCTCGCTGTGGGTAGGCCGGGCGGCAGGACCCCCCCCAGAGGCCTCTTGGGCCAAAGGGGCAGTGCCCAGCCTGGCAGGGCTGGGAGACAGAGACAGGGAGACCCAGAGAAATGGAGACCAGTTAGACAGCGACTCAGAAGCTGAGACCCCAAAACACTCTAAAACAGAAAAACCACAGATGTTGAGACATCCAGCCACCCAGAGATGGGGACAGAGACACTCAAAATTTCAAACAGTCTAGATGCTCAGAGACACGTGAATGAAGGCCAGAAGAACCCAGGAAGACAGATGGACAGACAATCCATGCCCCGTGGGGTTGCCAGACTGGTGGGAGAGCCAAAAAAGAAAGCAGTTACAATCCAGGTTGGCATGAGCCTAAGCCAGAAGTACAATCAGAGTCGGGAGCTGGGCCCAAGGCAATTTGGGTATGTCAGGCAGGCTTTCTGGAGGAGGTGCTAGCTTACTGCTGTATGGCTAAACTTCCCAGGGACCCAGTATAGGCACAGAAATGAGTTCTAGCCTGAAACAGTGACCATGTCTGTGACCGTGGAAAGAGCTGAGGGGTGCCCAGTAGGGGATGCTGGGTCTCTGTCCAGCCCCTCAGCTGCTTCCCTTCTCTTCCCCCCTTGCCTGGCAAGGTGGTTGAAGGAGCCCTTCCTCCAGCTGTGGTTCCAGCTTGTACCTTTTGCCTTTGTCCCTCAAGCCTGCAGTGTCCTTCTGGGCAAGCTTCCGTGAACCTCAGTTTCTTCATCTGGCAAGTAGGAGAGTTTTACCGACTTCCTAATAATACTCAGGGCTGGGATTTGGCTCAGTTGGTAGAACACTGCGCTGCAGTCTCTGAGGTTCCGAGTTCAATTCCCAGCACCGCAAAAATGGGAGAAGGATCTGGCAATCCACTCCCAGGGCAATCCCGAGTCAGCCATTGAAAACCCTATGAGGGTCTCTATGAGTCGGATACCGACTCGTGAGAATCAACCACAGCACGTGTAAACCGCCTTGGCCACAGTGGAGCCTTGTCATTGCTGGTCATTGCTCAGAGTGTTGTTACTATTCTCATTGATCTTCCTCTAGGCAGGGGGTGGTTTGGCCATCAGCCAGAAGGGAAAAATCAATATACGCGGAACATTGACACCATAGGAGCACATGATGGGAAACATCTATCCCTCTGTCCACCAAACAGGTCTCTTGTCTCTAGGGATCAGAAGTCCTCAATGCAGAAGGCCCCCCACCCCCACCCCCCGCACAAGCCCGCACACACGCCCCTGCTCCCTCGTATTCTGGGAGAGTCTCTCCACTTGGGCTCCAGGAGGCCCTGGAGGTTGGGAAGGGAAAACCCTCTCATCATCTACAGGGCTACCTAAGCAAACATGGAGCCTCTGAGGCAGAAGCAGCCCAGTTCAGGCCTCAGAGGACGAGGCTGGGTGAGTGGAGGGGGGGGGGGGCTTTCTGGGGAGACAGGCTGCAGGGAGGTCCCAAGGTGGGGTCGGGAGTGAATCAGGCCAAGGGGCAGTGGGGATGGCCCACTAGCTGGACGCCAGCCTATGACTGCCCAGGGATGTGGCGCACTCAGCCTCAATGCTGGGGACCAAGGGGAGGCAGAGCTGTGTTTATATAGGGTGCAGCTCCTCTCTGTTGAAGAAGATGAAGAAAGAGAAGGAAGAAGGAGAGGAGGAGAGGAGCGGAGAGGAGGAGGGTCCACCTCAGGAAGAGCACGGGCCCAGGTAGCAGGCATCACCTACCCTGGATATGACCACAGGAGAGACTGTGGTGTCCATTCAGTCAGCGTCACTCTGAATCCTTGCCCAACATTCAAGACCCCGTGCTGACATTGACCAGTTCTGTGTGGCCTTAGGCAAGGCACAGACCATCCTTAGACCTCAGTATCCCCACCTGTGAAGTGGCTCCAAAGGCCCCTAGCCATCCCCTCTAAGAAACCCGTGTCATCCTAAGTGTCCCAGCAGGCCGTGAATGATGGGCAGAGGCCAAGGGGAGTCCTGTCCAGTGGGTAGTGCTGGCCACAGAGGGCAATGGGCCCACCTGGTAAGGCTGGCAGAGAGTGTTCCAGGACATTATTGTGGTCCAGGAAAAGCACCTCTGGCCCCTACACCCAACTCTCCCCTGCCCCCTGCCTAACGCCCCTTACCATGCTGCCCAGGGGGACAAGACTCTGCCCAAGCCCCTTGCCCCTTAAGGGACAAAAGCAAGTGGGAGGTCATGGCTGGAAAGAGGAGCCAGGCCCAGTGGTCTGCAGAGCCCCAGGAGGCCACAGGCGGGTCAGGGCCAGGAGCAGAGGCCAGGCAGGCAGCACAAAGGACTGGCTGGGAAAGCCCAGCGGCGGGAGGAGGACGGGCTGCTGGCACCCGGGGATGGGGGCCTACCTCAGCCAGGGAGCTCCGTCCAGCTGCTGGCACAGTCCAGGGCTCCAGGCCACCCTGGGGGCACTGGGGTTGCCGCCAAGTCCTCAGGGGGCGATGTCAGCATGGCCCCTGAGCCCGGCAATGCCAGCTCCTGGGTATTGTGTGGGGCAGGGAGGGGGAGGCGAAGGCGGAGGGAACCTTGCAGAGAGGCAGGCGGCTGTCTCAACGTGCCTGCTCCCCGCCCCCCTTCCCCAGAACCGGTTGGGCCAGTCTGGGGTACTAGAGGGGGCTGGAACAATGGGAGTCCTATGCCTGGGAGAGGCTCCGAAGGACCCCAGACAGATGTCCTAAAGATGGGGGAGGCACCCTTCTCTCCTAGGAAGCGGGTCACCCCTCTTCTGGAGCTTCTCGAATGCCAGGTGTGCTCAGGGCTGAGGAGCATCCCTAGATCTCCACTGAGAACCTCCCAAGCCTTGGATGCCCCAGGGGCCCTGAGACCTCAGCAGCCCTTCTCTCGGAACCTGTTACTGTGCCTGGAAATTGGGAACACTCAGCTGTATGGTTGGGAGACAGAAGTCAATCCTGGAAGTTGGCAAAGGCCATCTGGCTTCATTCTGTCTGGCCTCTCTGGCACGGCCACTCCTCACCACTGACCCACCCTTTCCTGCTGCCTGAAATGATTTGCCTCACCATCCAGCAGCCTCCTCCACCATGAAGCCTTCCCAGATTCTGGTCCACACCAACTGAGCAATTCAAATAGGTGACATTGGACCAGCCTCCTTAAGCAGTGTCTACTTTGTGTGTGGAGTTTCACTGGGATGGGGAAGGGGGAAGCTGCTGTCCTCCAATACCACTCCACACTTACCTGAATACTCTGTGATGGCCAGCACAGACTATTAAAATGAGTATGTATACAAATACTAAAACTCAGGTGGCTAATGAGTCTTTTTTGTTGTTTTTATTCCTTTTTTTTTTTTTTTTTTTTTTTTGGTACTGAGAGTTGAACCCAGAACCTCGTGTTTGCATGCTTTGCAAGTGCTGGACCACTCAGCTGCACACCCAACCCACTTTTTTTTTTTTTTTTTGAGACGGGGTCTCGCTGTTACCCAGACTACCTCCGGTCTTGAACTTGCAATCCTCCTGCCTCTACCTCCTGAGCCGCTAGGGAGAAGGCCATGGCAATCCACTCCTGAGGCAATCATAAAACAATCTGCCATTGAAAACCCTATGAAGGTCCACTATGAGTTGGACACCACTCGATGGCACCTAACAGGTTGAGTGGGCTGACCTTGCAGAACAGAATGTAAATGTAAAAGAAGGGGGCGTGGCATGTGGGGGGGCTTAATGGGAGGCGGGGCTGAGTAGAAGCTACAGGGAATCCGGCCAATCCCTTCTTCTGGGCGAGACCAAACGAGAGAACGTGGATAAAGAGCCCAGAGCTGAGGCACATGGTCAAGGGGAGTGGTCACTAGGGGGGCGGGGGATGGACCCAGGGTCCGGACCGAAAAACAGCACCTCTGGGTCCTCTGCCAGCGCCTGCTCGGCCAGGTGGCGCTCACACTTTAATCTGGTAGCCAGGGTGGCTGGTACATAGGGCACAAGCCAAGTGATGGGGCACAGAAAGAAGAACACCAACGTCCTGGGGAGAAGGGGGCGCCAAAGAGAATGATTACGTTAGCAATCTTAACTTATGGAACGCTTAACACGTGCAAGGCACTATTCTGAGGATTTTCCGAATATTAATTCATTTAATCCTCACAACTCTGTGAGGTGGGCATAATTTATACCCCCGTTTTACAGATGAAGAAACCGAAGCCTAAAGGGGTTGTCATTTGCCCAAATAAATAGCGGTATGGTCCAAACCCCTTGGCACTAGAGACCCTTTTAGAGGGAGGGCTGGTGGGAGGGTCTTCAGCAAAGCTGGAGGGAGTGTGCTTCCTCCCCTTCCTCCAGGTTTTTGGCCAAGAGATAATAGTAGTATATTATTATTCTTAACGATATTAACTCTGAGCACCTACAAAGTGCCAGGCACAGTGCAAGTGCTTGACACTGTATCTTCATCGTGACCCTTTGAAGTAGACCCTTTGATCGCAAATATCTCCATTTACAGCAGGTCAGCGGCAAACCCTGAACTAGAACTAAGTCTGAGAGGCGATGATGGCCAGACCCACAGCCAGCAGCTTCCAGTTGAAGAGGGTGAGCTGCGCGTTGGGAATGGTCTGGACCCGGGCTGGGTCCGGCGAGGTTCCCCGATGTCGACGCCAAGCCCTGCATTACAGTCTCGCCTCCTCCCCTAGAACCTGGCTTTCCCACTTCAGCCTGAACTCCAGCCCACGCTGAACGACTGTGCACGGAGCAGACTCGGCATCGCAGCTTCCTGCGGTCCCAGTTAGGTTGCTCCGGACGAGACTCAGCGCCCCGCCCCTTCCAGGCCGGCCCCTCCCCTCCCAGACTCAGCTCCCGCCCCTGCTAGGAAAGCTGCGTCGTGGAATGGGCCCCGCCCCTCTGAGGCCTGGCCCCGCCCAAACTCAGCGAGGGGTCCTCCCCAACAGGCCCCGCCCCTCTCAGGCTTCGCGCCCCGCCCCCCACCTACATCCGGGCTCCTCCAGTTCTCTTGTCTGCAGTGTCCCATCTGCAGAGTGTGTAGTTACCTTGGTCAAAGTAGAGGGGGGGGGGTGCAGGGGCCAGCGTGAAGTTGACACAGCCACGCAGCTGGCCGTGGTATTCATGCTGGTACAGCAAGCGCAGCTGGAAATTCGAGCGAAGGCAATGAGGAAAGTCTGTGGGGCCAGAAGGCCTTTAGGGCCCAATCCCATAACTCAACCCCTATTTGGGTCCAAACCCCCTCTTTAAGTAGGATGAGTCTGCTGCCGGTGGTCCAGGGAGGTTTCCCAAACCTCTGATGCTGATTTCTGGCCCTTGCCCCCCATTCTCTATTCCTGAGCCCCTCCTCCAGTCTCTGACCTCCTTTCCCCCCTCTGACCCTGCATTCCTGTCCTCTCCTGCACTCAGATTCCTGATGATGGAAGGGTGGGCCGTGACCTCCTCCACCAGGAGCAACCAGATGCCAGTGCCATGTGCTCTCTCAGCCACTGGGCCCCCACACTGTGTAACTCTGGGTAACCCTTGGGGTTGGCTGAGCAGAGATTTAGGGGGCACCAGTGAGAAAGCTGCCACAAAGATGATGATGAACCCAAACTGCAGCATTGGGCCTGGGAAGGGGGTATTGGGTAGGAACAGCAGGCCTAGGGCCACCTCCCCGGCTGTGCCAGGCTCCCAGGGTGCTCCCCACCCACCAGCACACACACATACTGCTGGGCCAGTGATCACTCATCTCCAGGTATTCATCAGACTGGCTCTGGTGCAATGAGCTGATAGTCTCCCTGACAGAGCTGCAGCTCCGAACCCACTTGGGTGTCCTGCAGCCCTGCCAGCTGCCACTGCTGCCACCAGGCCTCCCACTGCCTGCAGAAGGAGGGAAACTGGACAAACAGTAGCCTGTGGCGGGAATTGCCGTTCTATTCCCCCAACACTCCTTAGAGGTAGGCACCACCATTATTCCCACTTTACAGATGAAGCAATCGAGACCTAGGGACCTGCCCAAGGCTCTCTAAATTCTGAGTGGTAGAGCCAGGGCTCAATCCAGTCTGTTGGATTCTGGAGTCCAGTGCTCTTAGCTCAGTGCTGTGGAACTCAGTACACCCTACATTGTCATTTAGTCTTTGGAAACTGCTCTTCTCCCCCCAAAATTAATTTGCAGCCTTTATTAACAAAGCTCTTTTCTGTTCAACACCACACAATTGTCTTGGCTCTCTTGAAGAGGTATCATTGTTCCCGAGGTATTATTGTTCCCAAGGTACAGGTGAGGTAAACTGAGGCTCAGACAAAGCAAAGCCACAGAGCTCCTCAAGAGGCAGGGGTAGGACTTGTGCCCCTATTTCTTTTCTTTTTTTTTTTTTTTTGCAGTACTGGGGGTTGAACCCAGGGCCTCCCGCTTGAATGCTTTGCAAGTGCTGGACCACTGAGCTGCACCCCCAGCCCATTTTTTAACTTTTTGAAACAGGGTCTCGCTAAGTTACGTAGACCACCTCTGGTTTCAAACTTGCGATCCCTCCTGCCTCCACCTCTGGAGCCACTGGGATTACAGGCCTGCGCCACCACACCCGGCTTTGCCCCTGGTTCTTGACTCTGCTGTGATAAAAGCCCTCTCCACAGGCTGGCCAGGCCCAGCCATGTGGCCCATCCTATTCTCTACACTCATAGCATGATGAACTCCATGTTGCTGCCCAGCTCTTTGCCCAGTGTACTGATGAAGAGCTCCAGAAGGCAGCCTCCAAGCCCGCACTGCTGTTGGCAGGCACAGGGCACTGTACTTGGGGCTTAGGATATGCACAGAGCTGACTCCACCTCCCTGCCAGTGCAGGCAGGTGGCCTCCTGCTCCCACCTACCTTGGAGACCCCAGAGGCAGATCCTGCCCTTGCCAGACTTGAGGATGTGATGACCCCCACTCTCCTTTAAGAGTCAGCTACCCAGTGCCGGGCGCGGTGGCGCACGCCTGTAATCCCAGTGGCTTGGGAGGCAGAGGCGGGAGGATCACAAGTTCAAGGCCAGAGGTAGTCTGCATAACTTAGACCCTGTCTCAAAAAGTAAAAAAATGGGCTGGGGGTGCAGCTCAGTGGTCCAGCACTTGCAAAGCATGCAGGCGCGAGGCCCTGGGTTCAACCCCCAGTATCGCAAAAAAAAAAAAAAAAAAAAAAAGTCAGCTACCCAGTACTCAGGACCTTATTCCACAGGCCAAGCCGTGTGCCCCACAGACCTGCAGGCCCACTGCATCTGTTGGCAATGTGCCCTCCCTCTCTGGAGCCAGGCGGTGGCTGCACTCCATGCTGAGGCTGACACCTTCTCCCCCTCTGCTCCTGATCCTCTCTGGCTCCTCTCTGTTGAGAGCTAATCCTACTGACGGGGTGGACAGGAGCTCAGCCTGGGCTGGGTGTGTTCAAGGCAGAGGCGACTCTCAGGTGGGTTAAGCTGGTGAGTATCAGGGCCAGGGGGCAGCTAGGACGTGGCGGGGACCCCAGACTGCAGAACAGGGCCAGAGACCCAAGGCGAGTTAGGCCAGCATTGCCTCACTAGCCTGCGGAGGAGGAACAAATGACCCAAACTGCTGTTGGTGCCCCCTCTCCATACACAAGGCCTGGCCCTCGAGCCCCCACCCTGTTCCACCTGTCCAGTTTGAGCGGCAGAAGTGGAGCGTGTAGAAATCCAGTGGCTTAGGGTACTGCGGGAAGATGCAGAGGAGCAGGCTCACGTGCGGCAGCGGCTCCGTGGTACCAACTGAGCCCAGGTTGGACTGGGCTTGAGGGACAAGGACAGGGGCACAGGCATTGGGAAAGATACCTCCCCCTCCCACCTGCATTGGCGCTAGCAGGCCCAGTTCCTGGGCATAGAATGGGGGCAGGTCCTGGGGTGCACACAGCTGGGTGATCCAGGTCTCAGGATGAGTCAAACGCCCAGAGCCCACCCCTGATGACCCTGTGCGCGATTCCTTACTGCCTTCCAAAGAGCCTTGGAGCCCACTTCCTCGTGAGGAGGGAGCTAACGCTCTCATTGTAGAAAAGCAGACCCAGTGTCACACTGGGGCTGCTCTTTCCCATTTATTGGGCTTCTTCCATGTGCCAGGCCGTGGGCTGAGCACTTTATGCACTTTGCCCACTTAATCATCACGGCTCCTTTATGGGGCAGACCCATTTTACAGATGAGGTGATGAAGTCGCTTGCCCAGATGACACAGCTGGCTAAAGGAGTCCGCGCCCTGCCTCAGGACCCCCAGCCTAGGCAGCCCGGCTGCTTGCAGGTTCCAGGTTCCGCTGGACCTCACTGTGCCAGTGATGCCACTCGACCCTCCATGGGGGGTCGCAGCCTCTTCTCCCACCTAGTGTAAAGTCTGTCCCATCATGGAGGTGGGACAGGGGGCAATTAGGAACAATCTGCCCCATCCTGTCCCATTTCTATCCTGGGTGGGGAGCGGGGTCTAGGTTTAACAATTCCATTAAAGCCAAAAAGTAAAGAAAAATTGCGCCATAGCAACAGGGATTAGCGTTCGTTCCAAGGGGGAGTTGCCTGTGGTAAGAGGTGGACAAGAGGTGCTACAGGACCCCTGGTAAAGGAAGAAGGGGCCTAAAGGACAGAAGGTGGCCGGGGCTACTGAGGCCTCCTGGGTGAGGTGGGACCAAGAGTCCTGTTTGGAGGGAGTCTCACCAATTTTGGTTTTCCCATCATCCAAAAAGTTGCCCCTGGGATATAAATGCTGCTGTGGGGCACAGACAGACCGTCAGCCTCTGGATCCCTGTCCACAGCACCGTCCCCCCTCCTGGGTGCAACAGCCACAGAGGTGAGAGTGAGGGGAGGGCACAGGTACAAGTGCCAGGGGCTTCTCAAGCCAGGCTTGGCCCCGCAGTGTCACAGTGAGGCGCCCTGCATATCCGCCACCCTTCTCACCCCTCCCCACCCGCTGTCAGCCCGAGAGCCACCACTACCTTAACAAGGACGATGACAAGAGCCAACATTACTGAGCTCTTAACTGGTGCGGGGGCTGGGGTTTGGCTCAGGTGGTAGAGCGCTGCTCTGCCTGCTCTGAGGCCCTGGGTTTGATCCCCAGCACAGCAAAGATGGAAGGAGGACTTGGCAGCTCACTGCCGAAGTAATCAGCCACTGAAAACCCTATGTAGAACAAGAGAAGCACTGACAATAATGCTGGGCATGGCACAGTGTCCGGGAGTGCTTCACTCTGTTGTACATAGGGTCCCTGTGAGTCAGATGTGACTCTATGGCACCTAACAACAACTGGTGCCAGGCACGGTGCTAAATGTTTTACCTGAGTTTTCTTCTCCTAGGAGTGAGTGCCGCTGTTACCTCCATTGTACGTCAAAACCACCCCTGAAGGTAGCCCCAGTCCCTCCCCTTTGCTCCTTCTGTCTAGAGTAAAGCATCCAGCCTCCAGTCTAACCCTTGGGGGATTCACCTCCACATACCTCCAAGCTGTCCTTGACCCTGAGCCCCCCACCCCCACCTGGGCACATGCCTTCCTCCCAGCTCTGGGCCTGGCATGTGGAGATCATGGCTGGCACCAGGCTGCCCAGGGAGTAAGGAGGAGATCTAGGGCCAGGCCAAGATACACACTGTCCACTCAGGAGTCACCCAAGGCCCCCAGAGCCTACCTAGAAGTCCCTGGAGGGCCTGCTTCTGCATCCGCTGCCTCATCCGCAGCCAGACCCCTCTGGCAGCAGGCAGGAGCATCACCCAGAGCTCAAGGTGGCCAGGGAAGAATAAAGAGGGGAGGAGGAGGAGGAAGGGAGGTGCCAGCACTGCATTGCCCCTGCTGCAGAGGGCCCCAGGCTTAGGTAGGAAAGCAGGAGGACCAGGAGCTGGTGAGGGGCCTGACCCATAAGGTAGCATTACGGGATGATGGTCCCAGGGGAGCAGTGCAGAGAGCTGGAAGCGTCGGGGCTGCCTCCTGGCCTCCTGGCTCTGCAACCTTGGTGGATGACTTTCCCTCTCTGAAATCCAGCCTCCCAGTGTGCAGGGTGGAGGGGACAGAGGAGGGGGCTGGGGAGTCCTCACTCAGGAACCAACAGCAGGGCTGGGCCTGGCTACATCCCCCACCCCTACCCTAGAGAAAGACAGTCCCCCTTCCCACTGGTCCCTCCAGAGACCAAAGGACAAAGGCTGCAGCTGAGGGGCTACCATGGCTACCTCTGCCCTGGAAGTCTGGGTCTCCCCTGGAACCAGGCTCACGGCATGACCGCCACCCTTTGCCTCCAAGGAGTCTTGGGGCCCACAGAGGGCACAGTGAGCCACGCTGGAGTTTGCTTTGAGAAGCTGTTTTGGGGCTTAGCCTAGTGGTGGAATCTCTGGCACCAAAAGGGGAAGGTGGCTGCTTGGCTTCCTAGCGGCCTTTGATGCTGCACAGAACAGGCTGGTCTCAGAGCCTCTGAGAGGAGGGGCTTCGCCCGGAGCCCACACTCCCCCTCTGGACACCACACGTGGGGCTCGCTATCGCATCTCAGTGCAGAAGGAAAGCGCAGACCCCGATCACCAACGAAGGCTTTCAAGACGGCAGGAAGCGGAGCGTTAACCAGCGCAGGGGCCAATCTGGTGGCTGGCCTGCCAGCCCTGACTGCACAGGGCACACCCCCTTCTCCCAGGCCAGAGGGCAGCCCAACGTTCACAGTGACCTCCTCCCTCCCTCCCAGCTCTGCACTTGGTGGGGGCCCTCGGGGAGTGGCCTGCTGGGCACTGGAGCAGGGCGGGCAGCAGTGAGGGCAGCCCTGGGGTGCAGGCGGCCCTGGGCCCAGCCCTGTGGCTCCTCCCCACTTGCTTCTGCCTCTGGGAGACTCAGAAACAACCGCTGACCTCCTGGGTTGGAGCGAAGGGGAGAGCTAATCACGAGGAACCCCCACACGGGCCTGCCTTGCAGTGGGGTTGTCTGGGTCCTTTCTCTGCGGCAGCCTTCTGGCTCCTGGCTGGCCTGGACTGGCTGAGGAGAGGGGAAAGGCCAGAGGCACCTGCAGCGAACACGGGCAAGCTGGGGCTCAAAAGGCAAGTGCCCGGGGCTGCGGCTGAGTCTGGCCCAGGGCTGCCGCCCCTGGGTCCTCCCTAGGCTGCACTGCTGTCTGGGGAAGGGGAGGGGCTACTTACTGGGTTAAGGACAGAGGGGACTAGGGCCAGACAGCAGCTGCTTGGAAGCAAGGCTAAAGGCTGAGGACTGCGGTGGGAAGGCCCGCCGTGCAGGGGCAGGCCCTGTCTCGTGGGCTCTGGGGCTCAGGTCCTGCCCAGACATGGTTCTCCTCAGGGTGTGGGATGAGCTCAGGGTCTGAGTGCTGAGCCTCAGCTGGAAGTTGTTGTTAGGGGCCTTCAAGTAGGGTCCAACTCACAGTGACCCTATGTACAACAGAACAAAACACACCCCAACACTGTGCCATGCCCAGCACTACAGTGCTTCTCTGCTATTCATGGGGTTTTCATTTGCTGATTGTTTCGGGAGTGGGCTGCCAGGTCCTTCTCCCATTTTTGCGGTGCTGGGGATTGAACCCAGGACTTCAGAGAGCACAGAGCAGCCCTCTACCACCTGAGCTAAAACCTAGCCCCTGTTGGAAGTAGAAGATACTAAAATAGTCTTTCCTCTGGCCCAGAGAAGGCAGGGCTGATGGGTACAGGAGGCAATGCCCAGGCTGGAGGGCTGGTGGTGTGCAGGTGCGCAGCCGTCGGAGCTGTGCCAGGGTGAATCAGGACGGGAGAGCGAGGGCCTGTGCCTTGGAGTGTGGACTGTCCAGAGCAGCCAGAGCTGCCTTCTCAAGAGGGGGCTGTGCTGGCCATGGGGGCCTCTCAGGGGCCCTCCCAGCTGGGTGGGACTCAAATCACACCTCAGCCCAGGGATCCCTCCGTGGGGACGGCAGGGTGTTCTCAAGGGTAAGAGTAGAAAGGCCCCCTTCCCTGGCAGGTGCCTTCCTCTCACGCCCACCTTAATCCATAGTCACCAGTGTCTCTGGCTGGCGGGCCTCAGGGGGCAGAGCCCTGGCCTGCTCCTGTCCTCATTGCCCCTGCAGGGCAGAGCAGCCGCTCAGGCTAGCTCCCACTGTGGCCCCTGCCCAGCTGTGCTTCCAGACTCCTGGGCTGGCAGGGCCCCTGTCCTAAGGCTGGCGCCACAGCTTCCTGGTCAAGCAAGGCCCCAGAGGGGCTGGCCTCCTGCAAGCAGAGGTAAGCTTTGTCTCTGGTCACCCTGCAGCCACAGGGGATGTGACTGGGTGCTGGCCAATGGAATGTGTCCACAGTGATACCCAGGGGTGATCATCTACTGGTTCTCATTCCCAAGGGGATGTTGATGTCCAGGGGCACAAGGAAGATAGAAGGCTGGGGCCTTCAATGGGCATGGGGAGTGAGCCCCACTTCACCTCCCAAGGTGAGACCTAAGCCAAAAAAGATGTTCTGTGGAGGTGTGCCACCGAGATCTCAGGTTTATCTGGAGCAGCAGATGGTGTTACCTCAACCAGCAAGGCTCCTGCCTGGAGGCACGTGAGGCCCTGGGCCTGCTGCGCCATCAGCCTCCATAGGGCAGGGGAGGCTGGGGGAGACGCCTGAGCTCTGGGGCTCTGAGCACCCCCTCACTGCCCTGCATTCTGCAAGGACAGCACTGCCAGGGTGGGGCCAGTCCTCAGGATGGGATCAGTGGTCCTGCCCAGCCTTGGGCCCTAGGTCCTGCCCCCTGCCCTGGGTCCCCTGAAGGTTGGAAGCGGGGATTGCAGGTGCCCACTCATGATGCCATCACCGCTCAGCCAGGGGTGTTCTCTGCAGGGCTAGGCAGCAGGCCAGCCGCCACCTGGTCCTGGTGCCACAGCTGCTCAGCGAGGCCATTGAGCACGTGGGCGATGTCGGCCAGCCCGGCCCGGCCGTCCAGCGTGCGGCCGTCGGCCAGCCGCCGCCCGGGCACGCTCTTCACCCGCAGGAGGGGTAGCTCCCAGGCCTGCCGGAAGGCGGTGAGGTCTCGCTCAGGCACGTCCGTGTGCATGTACTGGTCAAATCTGGGGGAGGGTCAAGGAGCCTGGCCCCGCGCTTCTGTTCACCCGGCCATCGCCCTCCTCCCTGGAGGACGCCTTTTAAGGAAAAGCCCATGGGCCGGACTCAGCCAGGCAGAGGCAGGGTCCCTGACCTCCTTGCTTCATGCCTTACCAAGTGTGGCCTATGACGGGCCCAGAGGCGACCCAAAGGATATTTGGAGCCAATGACCACTTTGACAACATGGGGGGCCTCGCCAGCGACGCGGGCCAGCTGTCCGGGCAGGTCTTCGAAGGAGGCACGGTCAGTGAAGGAGAAGAGGAAGAGGAAGGCGTCTGTGTTCTCTTTGCAAGCCTGAGGGTGGAGAGGCTGGCTCATGGCACGTGACCATATGACCATGTGATCCCATACCCATGGGCCCAGAACCCTCTAATCAGCGCAGGGCCCTGGGAAGAATCAGTACCAATCCTTCCTTCCACAGACTGGGTAACTGAGGCCCAAAGCAGGAAGCAGCTGGTCCCAGGGCAGAGGTCCAGCTAGGACCCAGTCCCCAGTGCCCTACTGCCCAGCACGCCACCCTCAGTTCATTTGTGCCCAGCTCAGGCTCCTGTAGACGAGAGGGGCCTGGCTCACACATCAGGGCAGAACTCCCCGCTCCCAGACCCGCCCAGGCCTGCCGGCTCGCTCACCGGCAGCATGTGATCGAACTTCTTGAGCGCAGCCTCCCCGCAGTCCCAGAACTCGAAGCGGAACATGACAACACGCTCGCTGGCCTGCAGCTTGGCGGGCCAGAACACCACGGTGGTCTGGATGCCTGAGGAGGGCCGGGTCAGCCGTTTAGCATGGGAATGAAGTGGAGATAAAGAGGGACGGGAGATCAAGAAGGAATAGGAGGAAGAGACGCAGCCCCACCGTGGTGAGTCACTGGTCTGACACGGAAGGCACAGTGCCTGACCTGGGAAGACTGTGTCTCGCAGGGAGGCATAGGGACCTCTGGGAAGAGGGAGCCTTTGCCCTGATGAAGCAGTTTCTCTGCTCATAGGGGGAGATCCAAAGGTCCTGGGACAGTGGGAGATGTTGCAACATGATGGACCAACCAGGGTCAGGTGGAAAGAAAAAGATAGCACATTGAGCTTTTCCGTAGCATCTACCCTGGCCAGCTCAATGCTGGGCAGTGACTACCATTATCTCCAACCCCAAACCCTCATTTCCACAGGGTTGGTGCTATTACAACCTTGAGACAGGGGAGGGTGGATGAGCTCAGAGAGATGAAGTGACTTTCCGGGGCCACTGAGGAGGGGGTGGAGTTGGGTATAAACCCTAGCTGGTGCGGGTGAGGGCCAGGTTCTTTCCTCCACCCCAGGGGAGGCCTCCAAGGATGCACCGAAGGTGGGGCTCACTCACCGGTGGTTTCATGGTGCACCATGGGCACCTCCAGGCCGGCCAGCTTGGCCACCAGCGCCGTCTTGCCCACACCACTCTTCCCGGACACGAAGATCTTGTAGCTGGCAGTGTCAATGGCCACAGATGGTGGCAGCACTGGCCGCTCAAGCAGCCCTGGAGCAAGGAGGGAGCCAGGTAGAGTCAGGGGGTCAGTCCTGCCTTTGCTCCATCAGACCCTGGGACGCACAAATGCTAAGGGTTCCTTTAGGGCCAACTAAAGCATGTGTGGCTTACAATCTTCATCCTGATCTGACAGAGGCCTGGGACCCACAGAGTTGACCTAAGTTCTTGTGGTTAGCATTTTGACACCAGCTGCTCGGCCTTTGGTGGGGGGCCTGAATGACATAATCCTGTGGGCATGTCTAGCTGTTAATCACAGAAATGCCTGCGGAGAAGTAAAACACTATGAGAATTCAAACTTATTGTTTCTGTTCCTCTGAGTCCTCGCTGCTTGAGACTGACTGGGACACGTTGTCACTAGGTGCCAATGAGTTGGTTCGGGATCATACCAGCCCTATGTACAACAGAAGGAAACACTCCCTAATACTTTGCCATGCCTGGCACTCTGTCAATGATTCTCTGCTACTTATAGGGTTTTCAATGGCTGATTACTTATTTATTTATTTGATTGATTGATTGATTGATTGCAGTCCTGGGGGTTGGACCCAGGGCCTCGCACCTGCATGCTGGACCACTGAGTTGCACTCCAGCACCCCCCTCCCCTCTTTTAAAAACTTTTTTGAGACAGGGTCTCACTAAGTTACGCAGACTGCCTCTGGTCTCAAACTTGTGATCCTCCTGCCTTCGCCTCCCCAGCCGCTAGGATTACAGGCGTGCGCCACCACACCTGGCAAATGGCTAATTATTTTGAGAGTAGGCTACCAGGTCTTCTTCCCATCTTATGTGGTGCTGAGGATCGAACCCAGGGTCTCAGAGAGCACAGAAGAGCACTCTACCAATGGAGCTAAACCTGAACATAGGTATGAAAAGGTGGATGGGCTGTGTGATTCCCAGAAAATCAGTTCTATCTTCCCTCAACTCTTTCTCACTCAACAGAACTAATGATATCCTATGAGCCAAACACCCACGGTTCAGTATGCTAAGTACATCCTCATTCATTTCCCCAGCACCTCTATGGGGTAAAGACAATGACTCTCTTCACTTTACAGAGGAGGAACCCGAGGGAGGAGCTCACTTAGTCTTGGTCACATGGGTAGGCAGTGGAGCCTTGGATGGGTGACCCTAAGCCAGTGTTCCCAGCTGCCATGGGATGGAGAGAGACAATGGCCATATCAGAGAGTCAGACTTTGAAGCTCATCTAATTTTTCCTTTTCTTTCTTTTTCTTTTCTTTCTTTTTTCTTTTCTTTCTTTTTTTTTTTTTTCTCAGTACTTGGGAGATGAACCCAGGGCCTTGCACATACCGGCTAACTGCTATACCACTAAGCCACACCCTGAACCCCTTTTTTTGTTTTTTATTTTGAGACAGGGTCTTACTAAGCTGTGCAGGCTCCCTCTGGCATCAAACCTGAGATCCTCTCGCCTCTGCCTTTCAAGTTACAGGTGTGTGCCATGGCGCCCAGCTCATTTAAATTCTTGGGAGGAGGGGAAACTGTGCTAGGTGCAATGGTGCACACTTGCAGTCCCAGCTATTTAGGAGGCTAAAGCAGGAGGATCGTTTGAGCCCAGGAGTTTGAGGCCATCCTCAAACTGGGAAACATAGATTTTGTGTCTTGAAAAAAAAAAAAAAAAAGTGTGGGGCTGGGCTGCGGCTCCATGGCAGAGCACTCGCTAGCATGAATATGCAAAGCTCTGGGTTTGATCCCTAGCACTGCCAAAAAATAAATAAATAATAATTTTAAAAATTATTTACAACAGGTTTTTACCTGTTATTAGTAACAAATGATTCTAGCCCAACCCTCACACATGCAAGAGATGCCAACATGAGGTTCCTGAAATGACAAAGGACCTTACAACATCCTCTATGTCTTGTTTGCAAATACTAAGAGTTTGGATCCAGAATGTCAGAGGAGGGTAGTTTTAAAATCCTTAATCACTTGCAGCTCACATCACGATCCACAGGCCACCAGCAATGGCATCCTCAGGGAGCTTGTTAGAAATGTAAAATCTCAGCTGCCCGGAGCTACTGGATCAGAATCCACATTATAACAGGAGTCAAGGTAAAAGGTGTTGCCTAAAACACTGGGGGGGCTGGGATTTAACTCAGTTGGTACAGTGCCGCTCTGTAGTCTCTGAGGTCCTGAATTTGATTCCCAGCACCGGAAAAATGGGAGAAGGATGTGGCAACCCACTCCCAAGGCAATCCTGAAACAATCTGCTGTTGAAAATCCTATGAGGGTCGCTATGAGTCAGACATGACTTGAAGGCACACAACAACAAAGCATTGGGCACCTGCAGCCATAGCCCTGTGGCATCCGATCCCCTCAGATCTCGGAAGCTAAGCAGGGTTGGGCCTGGTTAGTACTTGGATGGGAGACTGCCAGGGAACACCAGGTGCTGTAGGCTTGGGAGACGGACCCTGCAACCCACTCCCAAAATCAATCCGCCATTGAAAATCGTATGAGCAGCAGAGAAGCAATGGCAATAGTGTTTCACCTGTTGTACACAGGGTTGCTATGAGTCGGATACCGGCTCTACAGCACCTAACAACAATAAAACACTGGGGTTCTGGACCTCTCAAATAACCCAAAATTTTAAGTTTGATGCATGACGTTGATTTTTTATTGGCACTATTATGACATGTCCTAGATTTCCCCTCCATAAGAACACAATGCTTTACAATTCTTTATTAGGGAAATATAAGCAAAAGTATTTTCAAGTACTACAAATAAACCCCATAAACAAATATATTGAGATCTTTATAGCTGCTTTTAATTTAAAATTTGCAAAAATGATACATCTATAGGCTAGGGACCTAAAAGTCTTTTAAGTTGTGTGCTGCCCTCTCATTGTTTGGTCTTAAGCCTGCTGTCACTTTTTCTCTCCTGGGCATAGCTGAGGCCAGGCCCCTTGGTGGGCCTATGGGCCACACCTTGCCTGCAAACTGGCTTCATCCTGGGAACACTAGTGTCTTACGCTAGACAGCAGGATATGGAAGAGGATTATGTCTCCTTACTAGGAAATGATCCTGGACAAGTCTGTTAAATGTACTGTTGAGAAGGTTAAATGGTAGTCCACTTTGTAAAATGCCCAGCAGAGGGCCTGGCACCACGTGAGGGCTCAATCCACAGCATCTTTGGTGACAGTAGTTGCTGGCAATGATGGGCTGTTTCCATGTTCCTGGCTCTGTTGGTGGAAATAGCCCTAAGGAGATTTCGGGGTGGGGGCCCCAGGGGTAGGGCTTCCAGGAGCCCCCAAGATTAAGGAGTGCAGTGGAGCAGGCCCTCACTGCCTGGTCCTGTGGCCCCCACCCCCAGGCAACAAGTGATACAGTCCTGCCTAGGGAGTGACATGAGACAGGCTGGGGGGGTTGGGGTGGGGGTGGGGATGGACTTACCAAACACCCGCCGGCGGTTCTTGCGCAGGATGCAGGCCAAGTACTCCTTGCCCTCGGCAGTCTCGTGCCAGTCTGGGACAATAACCGAACCATGCACGGGAGGTCTGGCCATGGCTGAGCATGGCAAGGAGAGGAGGGGGCAGATTACTGAGTAGGGAGGAGAGAAGGGTAATTACCCCAAGCTGGAGCTGCGAACCCCCTTAATCTCACTCTGACTCTCCCGTGGAGCCCCAGCTCCCCACCCAGAAGGCGCAATTCCACAGACCCTCTCCACCATATTGCTCTCCGGGACAAACATTCCATCATTGTCCTGGGAGGGTATTTACACCACTCCGCTACCCCTTTTCACCTCCCGGGGGCCACACAGCCCTGATTCTCCTCTGCCTCCTGGATCCCGACTTCTGGTGCCACCCAACTTCACTGTCAGCAGTCCCCCGGCGAGGGGCCTTGGGGAGAGATGCTCCCTTTAAAAGCCTGCGCTGAGCACCTACGGGGCTGCTTCCGCCAGGCCTGCATCCGGCTTCTGCACGCACCTCCAGCCCACGCGCGGGTGCCCGAGGCGCATGTGCAGAGTGTTGCCATGGAGACGCAGGGGGCGGGGCGAGGCTGCTAGGTTTGGGGCTGAGTTCTTACCCAGTCTGCGCTTAGCGCGGCGCAAAGGCCCGGGGATGGATCCTTCCATTCGATGAGTCCTATTCTCCTCTAGTCGATTCTAGCCCAGGCTTTCCTCCAAAACTTGATCAAATTTTCCCTTCTCCAGAGACTTCCACGCCTCTCTGTGACTCAGTTTCCTCTTCTATAAAGTGGACACAAAATGCTTATTTATTTTAACCTCGTAGGGTTCCTTACAACAGTGCCTGGTCCATAGCAGTGCTCAATAAAGTCAGTTATTATTGTTGCTGTGATTAATATTCTTGCTCTATTACTCCTGCTTGGCAGGACCTGGAGAGAGTTAAACACCTCCAGCCTCATAGATGGGGAAATAGCTGCTCCAAGGAGTCAATGGGCCTGACTGAGGTGCTACAAATGAGCCGGAAGCCTCCTGGGTTGTCATTTATTTATTTATTGTTGTATTCATTCCTCTCATTCAACAAATGACTACTGAGCACCAACTGTGTGCACAGCACGTTCTAGGTGGTGGGAATACACTGGCCAATAAGAAGTGCCAGCTTGGAGTGGACTTTGCTGCCCTGAGACTGTGAGCTCTTCACCACTATCCCGACCCTTGGCACCCACCCCTCACCCAGAACGTGGCTGCTCAGTAAATGCCCATGAGTTGGGCAGGGTGCAGGTAGCCATAACTAAAGAGGTGTGGATCACAATTTATTTTCACCAGCATCTTCATGCAGTGCCTTCAAGTAAAGCCTGCCACTGTTTTGCAAGGAATAAGCTAAGACCAGACAGTGGGGCTTTCTATAGGTTGTTAGGTGCAATTGAATTCCATTCATAACGACCTTATGTACAACTGAAGGAAACACTCCCCAACACCATGCTATGTTCGGTGCTATGTCAGTGCTTCTCTGCTATTCGTAGGGTTTTCAATGGCTGATTGTTTCAGGGTTGTTTTAAGAGTGGGCTGCCAGGTCCTTCTCCCATTATAGAAGTTATTGCATTGAATTTTGCTGTTTGTTGTTGGTAGGTACCATGGAGTAATGCCTGACTCACAGCAACCCTCATAGAGTTTTCGATGGCTGATTGTTTCGGGATTGTTTTGGGAGTGGGCTGCCATGTCCTTCTTCTATTTTTGTGGTGCTGGGGATTGAACCCAGGGCCTCAGAGACTGCAGAGCAGCACTCTACCAACTGAGCTAAACCCCAGCCCGCAATGAATTTTATAAACATTAAATTCTCTGTAAATAGTATCCTCCCTCTTTTCTTTTACAGATAAAGAAACTCAGAGATATAACATGACTTGTTTGAGGTCACACTACATAGCTACTCAGTGGAAAACTAGACTCAAAACCTAGGGCTACCTGACTCTAAAGTACATATCTATTCTGCCAAATTGAGTCTTGTGTTTTTAAAACCTCATGCCCAGCCTTTAGGAGGGCTATTCCTAGTGAAGCTAAAAGCAGCCAGAAGACCACAACCCCACAAGTGGTTGAGGTTCATTATGTCCAAGGGGGGTGGGTAGGAAAGGGATGGGGATATGTAAGTCAGGGTGCTTCCCCTCAACTTACTTACACTGCAGCCAGTCAGGACCCAAGACAAGTAACCTTTCCTATGGGATTCTGCAGCTGGAAACCGGTGCCCATGCTCTTGGGTCACATGTTCCCTTTCCTGAAGTTTTTACCGTATCTGCCCAGAGCCAGGGTTATTCACAGTTGTTCTGAGCGCTCTCTGTGGACCAAGAATGCCTCAGTGGCAGGGAACAGATCTGAATTATCTCTGGGTTTGCAGACTTCACATTGAGCCCTCCCCTGGCTTGGTTCATTGGGGGCCATTGAAGAATGAGCAAATGAGGCAACATGGCAGAATGACCTTGCCAGTTAATCTGGAGGCTGGGTAAGAGATCAGATCCTCCTGGGGGTACAGAGAGGGAGGCTGGTGATAAGAAGAGCTGGTGGCCAGAGGGTGAAGAGTTCAGTCTTCACTGTCTTCAGTGAGCTTCGAGAAAATATGCTTGACAGCCTCGGTTTCACCTGGAAGCCTGTTCAAACCTGAATTCTAGGCCTCCAGCCTCAGAGGTTCTGCCTCAGAGGCTGAGGGTAGTCTGAGCCTGCACACTTAACAAGAGCACTGGGCAGTTCTAAAGCTGGGGTCTGTCACAGCCACATTGGGCTGCTGTGACAGAGAACCATTGCCTGGGGAGCTTAAGCAACAGATTTATTTTTTCACAGGTCTGTAGGCTGGAAATCCAAGATCAAATGCTGGCAACACTGGCTTCTGGTGAGGATACCTTCTTGCTGCGTCCTTAACATGGCTTCTTGTCAGCTCACTCTCCTGGTGTCTTTTTCTTCTTCGGTGCTGGGAATGAACCCAGGGCCTTAGGCATGCTAGGCAAGTGCTCCACCACTGAGCTACGTCCCTATCCTCCTCTCCTTATAAGGACACCAGTCCTATTAGATTGGGGCCCCACTGTTACAAATTCATTTAACCTTAATTACCTCCTTAAAGGATGTATCTCCAAATACCGTCCCACTGGGGTTAGGGCTGCAAAATGTGGATTTTGCAGGGGCACAATTCAGTCCATAACATGGTCTGTTGCTGTTGTTAGGCGCTGTCAAGTCAGTGTCCAACTCATAGTGACCCTATGTACAATGGATGAAACACTGTTGTGCTTCTCTGCTATTCATAGGGTTTTCAATGGCTGATTGTTTTTGAGAGTGGGTTGCTGGGTCCGTCTCCCAAGCCTACAGCATCTGGTGTTCCCAAGCGGTCTCCCATCCAAGTACTAACCAGGTCTGACCCTGCTCAGCTTCTGAGATCTGATGGGATCGGATGCCACAGGGCTACGGCTGCAGGCAACAGGGTCCATAGACCTCACTTCAACATTGCTGCTGGGGACAGGAAGCCAGCCAATGGCTGGGGCCCCAGAGCAACGTGGTCAGAGCTGTACTTCAGAAGGATATTTGTGAAAGATTTTAGTCTGGTGAGTTCAGAAGGATATTTGTGAAAGATTTTAGTCTGGTGAGTTCCATTCTCTTGTGTCTTTTGACCACTACAGTGTGTGTCCCCCTAAGGAAGTTTCTTCTTAAAGGGCCTCAGGCAATCAGGGGGGACAGTCTCCTTAAGGGCCCTTCTACGGTACAGTTCTGTGATTTACCCACGCACTTCTTCACGCATGTTATTGATTCAAGAATTTATTGAGCACCTCTGGACCAGGCCCCCACAAGGCCTTGAGAGGAGGATTCCTCAAGGTAGGGACACAGTCAGCAGCCGGAAGGAGTGGATGGGAGGCCCAGGTGAACAGAGACATACAGGCCTGAGCTGGGGTGAAGGTGAGTGAGAGTGAGGCATCGACAAGCGCTGCCTGAAATCCTGAGGGTGGTGTGGACAGAATCCTGGGCTTAAAGCCCTCTACTGGCCTCCCACTGCGCCTACAATAACCCCCATGCGCCCACCCAGTGGCTCATGAGCCCAGGGTATGCTCATGAAGCTTGACAGATGCAAATCCTCCTATCAGCCACAGACAGACAACGCTAAAGACATGGGTGTGGGCAGATGAGGTCCCCCGGATGTAGGTGGTCAGGGAGCAGAGGCAGGCATGCCCTCTGGGTGCTACAACTCTGAGCCTGGGCCTGGAGGAGGGAGAGGACCTGGAAAGAAGCCAAGATGATGTAGCTAGAGGCCAGAGCTCAGGTGGCTGAGCTGGGGGCCCCAGTGCCAATGGGCAGAGTCTCCAAGGAGGGGAATCGAGGACACTCAGTGCCAAGTGAGCTGGAGGCTGAGAGGTGGCCTCCCTTAGTGTCCTCAGCCTGGGCAACGCCATGTTACAGTTGTGCTTAAAACCCTCTAATGGATTTTTTTTTTCTTTTGGTACTGGGGAGTTGAACCCAGGGCTTCCTGTGTACTTTGCAAGTGCTATATACCACTGAGCTGCACCCCAATCTCCCTTTTTTTTGTGTGTGTGTGTGTGGTACTGGGGGTTGAACCCAGGGCCTTGAGCTTGCATGCTTTGCAAGTGCTGGACCACTGAGTTGCACCCCCAGCTCTTTTTTTTTTTTTTACTTTTTGAGACAGGGTCTCACTAAGTTACACAGACTACCTCTGATCTCAAGCTTGCGATCCTCCTGCCTCTGCCTCCAAGCTGCTGGGATTACAGGCGTGTGCCACCATGCCCAGCTCCCCAATCTCCTTTTTATGTTTTATCCTGCGACAGTCTCAAGTTATGCAGGCCACCTCTGACCTCCAACCTGTGATTCTCCTGCCTCTGCCTCCTGAGTCTCTGGGATTACAGGCGCCATTGTGCCCAGCCCTCTAATGGATTCTCATTGCACCTCGCATGGCACCCATCCCTGTCCCTCACCATGGCCCACAGGACCTACCCACCTGCCCTCCCCTCACTCACATGTGGCAGCCCCACTGGCTTTTCCTCTCCTTCCTGAATGTGGCAGGTTCATGGCCCCCTCAGAGCCTTTGCTCTTGCTGTTCCTTCTGCATGAATGCTTTCCTCCCAGTCTTCCCAGGGCTGGCTTCTCTCCACTCAGGCCTCAGCTGACACGTGCCTCTTCCGAAAGGCGTGGGATGAGCCCAACCCCATCACTTTGTCCCACTGCATCTCCACTGGGGAGGACCTTGCTTCGAAGTTTTCATGTCTGTCCCCCACCCCATGCTACCATGAGGAGTGCACAGGGTAAGGCGAGGCCTGGAAAATGGTAGGGACTGTGTCTTTGTTGAACCTGGGTGAGTGTTGGCCAACCCTCTCCTCCTCCACTCCTGAGCCAGTCACCCCTGGCCAGCCTGGAACTTGCATGGATCCTCTTGCCTTGCCCTCCTGAGTGCTGGGGTTACACGCATGCCCCCCACGCTGGCTATCATGTCTTTTTTTTTTTTTTCGGTGGTACTGAGGACCCAGGGCCTCACACCTGCATGCTCTGCAAATGCTGGACCACTGAGCTGCGCCCCCAGCCCATTTTTTACTTTTTGAGACAGGGTCTCGCTAAGTTACGCAGACTGCCTCTGGTCTTGAACTTGCGATCCTCCCGCCTCCACCTCCAGAGCCACTGGGATTACAGGCGTGCGCCATGGCGCCCGGCACGTCTTTTTTTTTTTCTTTTTCCCAACCCAGAGCCTCACACGTGCTAGGTGAATGCTCTACACACTTGATTATGTCCTCTCCACACTGTCACTTCCTTGGTTCAAATCCTGGTTCCTGGGCCCTACTGCAGCTTGTTTTCCCCTTCCCAGTTCATTCTCCGGATCTCCCCCGTCCACTCCTGTCAAAGCGATCTTCTCAAGGTTCTGGAAGGGGCTGTCACTGGGCCTCAGACTTCTGTGCCATTGCACAGGCTGCTTGTTATACTAGAACACCTGTCCTGGGTCCTCTGGCACTTGCTGTGGTCCTGGGCATCCCACCTGAGTCTCACTTTCTAACCGGAGCTTGTACACATCTTTTCATCACAAATGCAGATGTATAAAAAACAGAACTTCAGGGTCGGGGATGCACCCCAGTGACAGATGCTTGCCTACCATGTGCAGGGCCCTAGGGCTGATCCTCAGCCCCATAAAAAGACTAACAATAAATAAATAAATTCAAAAAATTTTTGCCAGGCGCGGTGGTGCACGCCTGTCATCCCAGCATTTGGGAGGCAGAGGCAGGAGGATCACAAGTTCGAGACCAGAGACAGTGTGTGTAATTTAGCAATACGTTGTCTCAAAAAGTAAAAAAAATGGGCTGAGGGTCCAGCTCAGTGGTACAGGACTTGCAAAGCATGCAAGTGTGAGGCCCTGGGTTCAACCCTTAGTATAGCAAAAACATAAATAAATTAAAATAAATAAATAAAAATTACCCAGTCTATGATCTTTTGTCATAGCAGCAAAATGGATAACTATACCAAAGCAAGGAGGAAACTAACTTTCCAGTTCTCTCACCTCCCCAATGCTCCTGCCCCCTGGTTGGCTGTGTTGGCTGCAGATGGCCCTACTGACTCCATCTCCTTTCACATCTTTTTGGTGTGAAACTTCTACCTTTTGAACCTAGAAGTATTTGTCACCTTTGTTCAGCCAATATGACATCTCCCTGGCTTGTGATTAGGCTCTGAACTCCTCTGGGTTGGGCCTCTTAGGAGTCACCAGGGCATCCCATTGCCTCAGGTCATAGATGCTCAGGGAGTACTTGCTAATAACTGATGCTCAGGTCAGTTCCAGGCTTTCCGTGGGCCACAGCCCATGCCTTCCTCCCTCCTCCCTGGCTTCTGCTCACAAGTAAGGCAGCCCTCCTTCTCTTCCCTGCACTGGGCTGGTGGACAGACTCCCTGGTGGGAGCACAATACTGTGCTTGGGCTTTCAGGCATTTACTTAGGATATTCGTTTGGCTTTGTGCTTGCTGACAGCATCTGGGCCCAGAGCCCAGCCTCATGGGGAAGATATCAACTTTCCCACCACTGGGGGCTGGGGTGGAAGAAGCACCCTTGCAGGCCAGTGCTGTGCTAGGCTTCTTGCAGCCTGGGGATAGTGATCAGAAGTGAGACAAAGGCCAGAGAACCACCAAGGCTTTCTTGACAGCCATCTTCTCCTGCTCATCCAATTTCCTTCTCTATTGCCTCGGATAGAGCCCAGGGCACTCAAAGCCTTTCATGGGGTGCCCCCATGTGGCCTTTTGGAGAATCTCAGCAGTTCAAGGAAGGAACAATTCTTAACCTTATTGTTAAGTGCCAGGGAGTCAGGTCCAACTCATGGTGACCCTATGTACAAGAGAACAAAACACTTCCTGACACTGTGCCTTGGCCAGCACTGCCTCAGTGCTTCTCTGCTATTCATAGTTTTCAACTGTAAAGCTGGTGTCATCGTTGCCATTTTACTGATAAAGTTGAGACTCAAAAGAGATGGGATGACTTGTCCCAGGTCAAAATGACTGCCACCTTTAGGATCCAGGTCTATCCGGGCCCAAAGCTTGTACTAGGTCCCTGTCCTGCTGCCTCTCTCCTAAGTTCCTTCAGAGTCCACAGAGCCATGTCTCAAGAATTGAAAAGCCATGTGGATCCCACCCTTGATCTGACACAGAAATCAGCTGTCACCTCCTCCCATGTGAGTAATCGGTCTCTGCCTGAACACTTCCAGCAATGCATGGTGAAATCACCCCTGACAGTACCCACAGGAACACCGACCAGAGTTGTCGCAGGCAGTATCATAGGAAGAAGGGGTAGTAACGGCTCTTGACAGTAGAAGGCAGGCCCTAGCTAGAGATGCCGTCCCCTGCCTGGCGGAGGTGAACAGGATCAGAGCAGCATGGGAAAGCCCCAGTCACATGTGGTGACACAAAACCCAGCCCAGCCTTCTGAGTTTTGAGGTGATGTCGCCTGTCCTGCCCAGACCTGAGGGTGCTCCAGGCCCACCATGTCCCGAGACCTTTCTCAGGAGTGGAGGCAAAGCCTTGAACTCAGGAGCTGGCCCAGGGCAATGACATGGTATAGTGACTGGATTCCATTTGGCTCAGTTGGTAGAACGCTGCGCTGCAGTCTCTGAGGTCCCGAGTTCAATTCCCAGCACCGCAAAAATGGGAGAAGGGCCTGGCAATCCACTCCCAAGGCAATTCCGAAAACAGTCAGCCATTGAAAGCCCTATGAGGGTCACTATGAGTCGGATACCGACTCGACAGCACCTAACAACAACAACAACCCCAGACCTATTGTTTATGCTCAAATGAGTGTGGTCCTCTGGCCCCCATGTCGTTGTTGTTAGGAGACGTTGAGTCGGTATCTGACTCACAGTGACCCTGCGTACAACAGGTGAAGCACTATTGTCAGTGCTTCTCTGCTGTTCATAGGGTTTTCAATGGCGGATTGTTTTTTGGGAGTGGGTTGCTGGGTCCTTCTCCCAAGCCTAGAACACCTGGTGTTCCCAGGCGGTCTCCCATCCAAGTACTAGCCAGGCTGGACCCTGCTTAGCTTCTGAGATCTGATGGGATCGGGTGCCACAGGCTGCAGGCTCTGACCCCTTAGTAACCCCAAAATGGAATCTTTCTGGCTGGTGAGTGCTTGGTGGGCACTCAGTGGCTGCCAACGTACTATGTCCCAGGGACCATCCTAGCACATTTCATATGCAACTTCAAGGAATCCTCTTGATCCTGCAGGGTAGAAGCAACTACATGTACAGATAAGGACACTTGCACCCAAGGTTAAGCAGCAAGTAGGGGAGGCAGGATTAAACCACCATTTGCTAGGTTGCTTCAAGACACTGAGGCCTGTGTCCTCACCTTCGCTAACACGCTAGTGTTAGCGCCGATCCTGTCCTGGCTCCTCGCTCCCACTGGCTTTCCACTGCAGGCTGGTACAGGCTCTGCATCACCAAGTCCTTCAAGCACGATGGAGAGAGCTGCTCACTAAAGGGGCCATCCCAGGAAGGGCAACTGCCCCTCTCTCACCAACAATCCTCCGCGAGGAGCACCTTCCTACAGCTTCATTTCCACTTCCACCTCCAGCCTCAACTGTTTCCCATCATAGTAATTTTTTTTCTTTCCTGTACTAATAAAACAGTGAAGACGATTCAGTTCATTTTGTTTTATTGTTAAATTGCTAAAAAGTCATCAGGGGAAAACATTAACAAAAAGATGCAATCGAGAGATTTAAATATCCATGGAATCCACTTTCATTCCTACACTGTTATGTGCCTACAATGACTATCTCAGGGTAAGCCACCTGGCACCCCTGAGTTATAGGGGGCCATCATTCACAGCACCAGCTTTGCCAGGGCACAGTGGTGTGCTCTGACATGAGCCCTGGTTGGTGGGAGGGAGCATAGGGAGCAGAGTACGATGGGGCCGGTGCCTAGGTGTGTTTTCACTCGCGAGGAGCACGGTGGGAGGGAGCCACTTACTGGTGACAGGCAGAACGTGCCTTCTGCCGCTCCCAGGGAGGCTGCACAGAGCACAGGGTTCTTTGCCCCTGGGCATGCTCAGATCCTCCCCACTGACCTGTGCGCTGACGAGAGACCACAGGCAAAGCAGAGCCGAGCACAATACCATGGCAGGGTCACCACAAGGACAAGAACAGACAGACAAACGAACCACGTACGTCACTTTGAAGGGGAAGGGGAGAGTGAAGCAGTGGGAAACCAGACAGACAGGGCAAAGGAGAGGGAACTTGTATTCCGTTGGCCAGGGGCTTTCTGTCCTCCAAAGTCAAGACTTGTAATGGTTTCCTTTCTTCCTCCTCCTCTTCTCTTCTCCGTTTTATAAGAGTTCCAACATAGTTCCTGGATCTTTCATGGTTTCAGCTCTTGTTCAACATTACAATCCAATTAACCCACAGAGGGCTGGGAGGAGGGTAAGACCAGTATTGCCTTAAAATAAAACTTAAGCTTGTTCTGACACCTAAATAGTGCTCCCAAAATGTGGGGGGAGGGCAGAGATGCGGAGCCCACCAACCTAGTATGGAAAAGGGTGGGTAGGTGCGAAAGTGCAGAATGCCCTCTGCTGCATGGTGTGTGAAGTGAGAGAACAGGAAGCTCTGTCCAAGAGGGGAAGAGACTAAAATTCTTACATGAGGTCCACAAGGTGACTGGTGATGTCACTGACCCAAGGGCTCTCAAAGGCACACTTGCAGGAATGGAGGGCGTTAAAGCTTCAAGTAGAAACAAGATGTATTTTAAATACTGATAAATATTTGCTTCAGGTGCTCCTCAGGGTTTAAAAAAAATATTTTTGTCTCATGTCTCTCAGCTAATTTTAAGACAAAATGGGTATCTCATCAGAAACAGAGCTGTGGTTAAGTCTGATCCTCGGCTGAGCCGCCTGCGGCCCTACTGCACACACAGTGTCACAAGGGCCCAAAGAGACCATTACCTTGACTGTGTTGTCACTTTCCCACTGGACACGCCCACAGTGTCCGGGCGCCCCTGAGATACACACCCCTGGGTGCAGACAAGGCCTGTGTCCGTTTTCCTCAGAGCCCACAAGCAGGCAGCACAGCTCCCAGCGGTGGGGGCAACAGTGGGATGCTGCTGGGGTTCGGAGAACCGACTGCTCTTTAAGAGAACTGTCCTGTCTGTTGCCTGCCTCCTTGGGAAAAGCAGGAATCAACAGGTTAACCGCTGACTTAGGAAGGCCACAGGACAAAGGGAAAGATTACAAAGTGGAGATTCTGAACTTCCGGGCTTCCAAAGACTTTAAGTAGGATCTGATTCTGGAGGCACTGCTCACGCACAAACACAATGTGACAAACAAGGTTCAGCAACAGCAGTGATGCTGAAATTGTTACTCTCTGGCTGGCTTCGCTGTGCTAAATTAGGACCCCATAGGATCAAACAGTCTTTGCCAAGGAAAGACTGGCAACAGCCACAGAGCAGGGAGTTTGGAAAGCCAAGCGTGTGGCTGTGAGCAGTGGGACGCCACAGGAAGCAGGCGCATGGTTGTTTCCTCAACGGAGGGAGCATGTAAAGTGGGTTCTGAACTACCTACCACTCCCTACACACTGGCTATTCCTGGACTTGGCACCAGTTGGGGCTTTCTCACCTCGATCACCATTGCAAAGCCTAATGGCCAGGGGAAGGACTCAGCATGACTTACCAGGAGAATCCACACTTAACACACAGATTGCGAAGAAGAAGCAGCGCGTGCTGAGAGGGAGGACCCAGGGCCAGCTGCAGCCAGCTTGGGCCTGGGAGATGCTAATGATAAAAAGGGGAGTAGGGGGCTGGGCGACATGATGTTTTGAAATTTAAATCTTAAAGGCAAAAATAAAAATCTTCTATCCACTGATGAGAAATCACCAAAAATCTGTATTGAAATGGTGCCATTGGCAACAGATTTATTTTGACATCTCCTATGCCCAGGTCATGGTCTGTTTTCTTTTTGTAACTTTTAATTTTCTCAATCAAAGAAATGTTCCATGTGGTTGGACTTTATCTCAGAAATGAAGTGCAAGCAAACACCCAAGCCCTGCCTGGGGGACGCACAAATGAGACAAGCGCAAAAGATGGACTGCTCCCTAGGTCAGCCTTGTTCACAAAGGTTAGGTACGAGATACTCAACCCACTACCTGGCAATAGCAAGGCAGAAAATTGTATGTCATGAGGGGGAAAAAATTCTGGAAGGAACTACTAGCAGGAGTCCATTCCAGGATCAGTTTCTACACTCCACAAACATGGATGAGTGTGCCCGGTGTAATCTGGAAATAAAACCATGCCCACAGAGGCGGTGGTGCATGCCTGTGACCTCAATGACTGGGGAGGTGGAGGCAGGAAGATCACAAGTTTGAGGCCAGAGGCAGCCTGCACAATTTAGTGAGAACGTGTCTCAAAAATAAAAAGCAGAAAAGGGCTGTGTGTGGGGGGGTGTGGCTCAGTGGTGGAGCACTTGCCTAGCATGTGCAAGGGCCTGGGTTCACCCCTAGTACTGGAGGGGAGGGGAGGGGGGGGGAGGTGCCCTCAGGGAAAAAAGTGTCTTTTGAGGCTTCAGAGATTTTTTTTTTACAATACTGGCATCTTAGAATTCCCTACTGGTCCCCTACTGACACCAGGAAAAGGGTTCTAAAAATATTTCTGAAAAGCCTCTGATTTCTGTAGGCACCTGAGATTTGTGAAAGAGACAGAAAGTGACAAAGGTTTTAGGGCTTAAAAAAATCCACATGCCAAAAAAAAAAAAAAAAAAAAACCCACGGAGTTGTGGGGAGCAGCATATAAATAGAACAGACAGCCTCCGAGGACCCAATTCCACAGGAAGGAAAAGGAGAACAAATATGGTTTTTGGCAGCTTGCAACCAAATACGATTGTCAGAAAATTCCACAATCGGATACCAGATGCTTTCTGAGACATGTAGGGAGCATTTAGAAGACCAGCAGACACTAGGCGGACGCATGTTGGCTGCATAAACATGATTTCACATGATCCCGGCACGTGTGGAATGAACTATTGTTCGGTGCCTTCCCTCAGTCACAGGGGGCAGAGGGGACCGGGTGTAGGGCACACCTGCAGAGCTGTCACAGGTCCTCTGGTTTTAAAAGGAGAAGGGGAAGACGGTTTCCTTTAAGTTACTTTAACCCTGGAGCATGGGGTCTGAAGCCTCCTCCTTTACAGCCTATCTAAGCCCTTCGGTGTTCTAATTCTGAGAAGGCCACTTAAAGATCTGCAGAGGGCTCTTCAGTTCCTTTTGGAAAGTTACTGCTGTTAGTCTGTTTCCTAACTTCTTGGTCTAGTTATCAGCAAGGTAGAAAAAGGCAGCACAGCCTCTGCTAAAACACAGCAACAACTTTATCTGAACCAGGACGGCGACCTCTCCCTTTTTTGTAAACAGAGTTGGCTATATAATATATATATATATATATATTTATATATATTTTTTATATATATAATTTTTTTTTTCCTTAATGGAGATTTGATCCCAGCCCGGAGTGAGTGAGGTTGGGAACTAGAGTTTTGGTTTATGGGAGTAATGTTATTTTCCCAATTCTCAGTCCAAATGCTTGCACACTGGAAAATTCCAAATTAAAAGCCACAGAAAGGGAAAGGGGTTTCGAACATATTATCTCTTTGCTCGCACAAAGTACAAGGCGTTTGTTTTTGGATAGTACTTCACATTCTGCTTCTTGTCCATGAGTCCTCCAAAGATAATGAGCTCACCCCTGCCTTGGACCACTGTGTGCAGGCTGGTTTCAGGAGGTCCCACCACAGAACTGCTATTAAATACTTTCCACTTGACTCGGCCCTTCTCCTTCGTGTCTTTAATGTCCAGCACGTACATCTGCATGGGCTTGCAGTTCATACTCTGGTACAAGGGTTTGCCAACATTGAGGGACTGTGGAGGGTGGTGGCCTAGGCGGCGGGCAATGGGAGGTAAGGAATGTCCATCTCCTTGGGCTGGCCCTGGGCGGGGAATGGGCACGGTTTCCCCACTGCTCAGGCTCTGACTCCCAGGGGAGCCTGGAGAAGATCCAAGAGGAGGACTCAGTGCAGCAGAGGCTGAGGGGCCTTTGGACGACATCGCTTTGATGGCTTCCAGACTCCGACGGAGGGCGCTGGGGGAGACAGCCCCCACGAGGGCGCTGGCCACATGTGGTGGGGTATGCACACCATTGGTCTGTTCTGGAGGGTGTCTCACACTCCCCACAACTGTCCTGCCGTCCACACCGTCCACGTGGCTGCCGCCAGAAGCAGCTTTCAGGTCCCAGTTCAGATCGATGGACCCTAATCTCAGATCCTTCTGATCTGGTAGTGACCCTCGTCGAGGGGCCAGGGCAAGTCCCATTTTTAGGTCATATCCTTCAGAAGCAGATGGAGTGCTTGGTGAGATGGCCTGTACAGGACTGTCCAAGGAAGTGCCACCAGCTGCCGCTGTTCCTGGAGACAAACTCCCCCCGTTGAGGATGGGTGAGCCGTCTCCTCTGGCTGGGGAGAGGCTCCCTTCCCGGGAGCCTGAGGGAGTCTGCCTCTGAGCTCTGGGCCTCAGTGTCCCCCAGCGGCCGTTGACACAAGGAGCTTCGTCCATACTCCGGACTGGAGACTGGGAGCGGTACTCGCGGGTCTCGGGGACCAGGGCTGGAGGAGTGGCACTGATAGGTGATGGGCGAGAGTTCAAACTGGGGCTGAGCGGGGCTCTCCCACTAGGAGCCTGGCTGAAGACCACCACACACTGTCCCACCTGAAAGACAAAGGAGCTGTGCTCACAGCCTCTCCTGAAACGCTACTCGGTCAACTGTCAAACATTAACACTTTTAACTGGCATGGATCAAGCGTCCTGTACACCTGGGATGCGGAGGTGAAAATGATGCCCGTCTGCTCTACAGAAGGCAGACGGGCACGGGAGCAAGTGTTGCTATCGTGTGACATATGCGGCCATTAGAATAAGGCAGAGTGGAGAGTGGATTCAGTGTTTGTTGGAGGAACTCTGGGGAGCATTTCACAGGCAGAGATGCTTGAAGCTGGGATTTAAAGGGGCCCACCTAAGTTTTCCCAACCAGTAGCTCACATATGTGAGAACTGCCAAAGGAGCTACGGTTTCTGTCAACCTCTTTTGTGACACCGAAGTATTTCCTATTTCTGCACAAAATTCCTTCGGAATCTGACAAACTGATTTGGCTTTCCAGTTTAGGACCTCTCTTTCTGCTGGCCCGTCAGCTCCCTACTTACCCGGCAGGCTGGATGACACCACAGCTCTGGGGCCCCATGATCTTCGTTTTCTACCTTGAGTGGCTGCCAGGCCCAGGAACCTGAGTGCATGTGCAACAACCAGGCATCCTTGAATAGCTGTAAAAGAAGAAGTGACAACAGGACTTGGGTGTCGTGTGTGCTGCAGCACACACACAGCTGCCACCTTGAGGCTGTGCCATCTGGTCTAGAAAGCATGAGCAGCACAGCCCTCAGCTATCCATTCAGGTGCGCCTGCATTCATTCAGGTATTACCAGTGACTGTCCTGGCATGTGGAACTGTGCTTGTGATACGCGGATCAACTGTAACTGGTTTGCCCATGGGGGAGGGGGCAGGGGGGAATAGAGGGAGACTGAGAGGGAGAGGGAGAGGGAGACGTAGAGGGGGGGAGAGAGAGAGAGTGTGTGTGTGTGTGGTGGGGTATGGGGAAGACAAAAGATGATACATATCTATAACTTTCCCAGTCTGCGTTCTTAAATAAATTCCAAGTAGACTCTGGCAGTTTTCAACCTGCTTTCTATCTCACTGCCCCGTCCCCTTTGAAAAACTGATAGCAGTCAACCTTTTTAGCTTAAAGGGGAAACAGGAATAGAAAGAATATATAAGTGAATATTCAAGGACAAATGTCTCTGATTGAAAGCATTGTCCAACCCTAACACAGAGTTAAAAAAAGGCTGGAAAATACAAAGGCTGTATACCCAAAGTGGAAAAAGAGTCTCTAAATGAAAACGCCATAGAAAGGATCGTGTATATTCTTACAAAATAGCACAGGGCAAGCAAGCTTTGAACACTTAGCAGCATGTGCACGGTAATGTCACTCTACAGCATATTGTTGCTATGGAATAGTGCTGGGCAGTCTAGGTGAATTAATTACATTTTCAATTTATGGTACTCACAGCATTGGGACCACCACACCCTCCAAGGATTAAGATAGTTGCATCATCTATGACAATCTGGGGAAGGGAAGAAATTTAAAATAAACCTATAAAGACACAGGTATCTGATTTCCCGTGTTTCAGTGTTTACTTAAAAATAGCATACCCAGCTCCTAAATGAGAGTGTTCTAGTTACCCTAAGTTCTCCATTCTCCCCCAAACATGCCAATTCTGATCCCTTTGAACAAATTACTGATGATTCCCCTTTTGTTGTTGTTAGGTGCTGTCAACTGGAGTCTGACTCGTAGAGACCCTCGTAGGGCTTTCAATGGCTGATTGTTTCAGGGTCTTTTTGGGAGTAGGCTGCTGTATCCTTCTTCCATTTTTGCGGTGCTGGGATTGAACCCAGGGCCTCACACAGCACAGAGCAGCACTCCAGCAACTGAGCAAAACTCCAGGTCTTTCTTTCTTCTTTTTTTCCTGTTTTTTGTTTTGTTTTTTTTGAGACAGGGTCTCACTGGGTAGCCCACGTACTGGCCTAGAACTCATTATGTAGACCAGACTGGACTCAAACTCGCATAGATCCTCCTGCCTCTATCTCCCCAATGCTGGGATTACAGGCATGAGCCATCACACCCTGCTGCAAATGGATACATTCTTATTTGATCAAATATTAACAAAAGAGTGTCAACCACATAAAATACAAGGTTCTCTTGAGAAATGAGATACAAAAGTAAATGTTTTGAGGAGAGGCATAATATATTAAGCACTATAAATAACATGACTCATTAGAATCTGAAAAATAAGAAGGAACAAAAAAGAAAGATAAATTCTCTTTGGCTTAGCACATACTGGCATCTTACCTGACTCCCTCCTCCCTCTCCCGTCCTAACTGAAAGATGCTACAGTGTTTGCTGAATAGTTATTTTAATTCCTGAGCACCTGAGATTGGCCACCTCGGGGATGAGGACTGGGGCCTGAGATGTTCGGCTTGGACCACGCCCACTGCTCAAGGTCAAGGACCCAGACATCGTTGCTCCTGTGAGATAAGGACAGAAAGAGAGGAAGTTGGGGCTTCCAGGAACCACAATGGTGTCTGGGGGGTTCCATATGTCTGTACCCAGCTGGTAAATTCATACCATTTTCACATACACAGACTGTCTGAGCTGGAGGAAGCTTCAGAGATGGTCTCCTCTGAGTTCAGGGACTTTAGAACAAGAAAGCCTGTTGCTGAATCCCTGCTCTCGAGCCTGAACTTAATTTTCTCTAACTTCAGTTTCCTTATCTATCAAATAGAAATACCGCTAAAGAGCTGACATAAATGAAGTTACATTAATAAATATACCCAGGAAAGTGTCATGCTCATGGTTAGCACTTAAACTATTTTTCTTTCCCTGCTTTCCCTAAAACTCATCTCCACACCTTCAAACTTTTGCTCTTTCAATGCCCACAAGGTCGCATCTGAGTCTTGTCTGTAGCCACATACTAGCACCCCAAGTAAAGTTAACTGGTGATAGCAGGAAATAGCTACTGGTCGAGGTATCGTCTTTCAAAAACAAAAACCCCAAAGGAAGAGAAAATATGACTCAAAAGGCAGCTCTATCAATATCCACTAGCTAAAAGCTTTATTGATTCTGACTACAAAAAGAAATTTCATAGGGGCCAACAGCTGCAGTTTTATCAAGTACCAACGGGCGTCCCCAACGCTCATGAGAGCAGCACAGCAAGGCCACACTCCTGGGTGGCAGTCTCTGTTTTGTGGTCACCTCTCTAAGGTTCTCTGTTCACACACAGGAATACAAAAATAAGAGTTCCCAAACTTAAACCCTAAGTCCTCTTGTCTAAAGGGCAGCTCCTTTGTCTCTCTCTGTAAGTGTTTCAAGTGTGAAGAGGGTGAGACTCTGTCGGAGACGACAGGCTTGGGTCCGCCATGACTTTACTGCCAACAGCTCCTCAGCTCTCACTGTAGAACACGGGGAAATGAGCACGGGGGCGGGCACTGCTGAACCAGACAGCTAGCGATGCAGATGGACTGCTCTGGGTCTTGACTCTGGCTCGAACCGGCTGGTTTGGGCCACAGGTAGAGGGAAGAGTGGGTGGGGTAACAGCCTCCCGGAACCTTGTCACAGTCAGCACAGTTTTCTTGCTTCTATCTACTCTCCCAACCCATCCCATTTGGAACATCCACAGTTCCCACCAGTCCTGTTCATCTACCTCTCTCCTTCTCCTAAAGAGCCCGAGCTGGGTAATAAAGCTCCCTGCTTCTAGGAAGGCGGCCTTTATAGGCACAGGACAGCAGACAAGGTGGAGGTGCCATTGCAACTTGATCCTATCACATACCAAACAGAAAGAGATTCCATATAACCTTGATTTTATGGAGCAAGTTTTTTCCAACTTATTGGTCTGTGACCAGGGGTCCAAAGAATCAAATGCTAGGGTGAAATATGTTAACTGGATTAACTAGAACCATGTCAGAAATACTGGCCCTGAGGAGTTCACTATTCTGACTTGTTATGCCCAGGCTAATATGGATCACAGCAAACATACTTACATTTGCCGGGATCCTAAAGAGCCACCGAAGACGATCATTTTATCATCTATCACACAGGAGGAATGGCCAGCCATGGGAGGTGGCCCATGGGTTGTTACAATGCAATTCCACCTGATGTTAACAGACAGGAAGAAGCCACAAAGTCAGCACCACCTACTTCTGATCTCACAGGCTTAAGGCAAAAAAACATGAAGTAGGCATCCACTTAAAATGATGACCCCATCACCTTCCTCTGCAGGATGTTAATGGGACAATAGAGGGAGGGCAGCACAAGATATTTATGCCTTTCCTGCAAGCTTCTTTAAAGTTATATTCATTTTTAAAAAAAGTTATAATCACTTTCAAGTTGATGTGGGGATCAGTAGAGGGAAAAGACCATGATGAGGGCCAAGACCATGGCCTCTTGGCTTTTTCAGCCTGTTTGCTGAAGGAGCCCCACCGGCCACTTTTCTCTATGGCCCTAATCAGTAGCAGCTGCCAAGAGCCAGGTACTGAGTGTCCCAATGTGAGGAGCAGGGGTTGCTGGCACTAAAACATGTCTGAAAAACAAGTGACAGCCAGTCTTGGGGACATGGCAGAGTGCAAGGAATGCTCTGGCTCTATACTGCTCCTGGGGAGTCAGCCACTAACAGCTGAAGAGCCCCTTTTTCTTCAACTGGCTCCTTCATTTTTCTTGGAAGAGGAACAAATCTCTTCTCCTTTTTCTCTTTGAAAAAAGGGTTCTTAACTCTGGGTCCTCAGGAGTCCCATGAGCCCTCTGAATCTGCAGGCAAAATCTGGGTGTACATATACCCATACTCCCCACCCCAGAAGAGTCCATAGCTTTTCATCAAATTCTCCAAGGAATTCCTGACACAAAAAAATATAAAGAATCCACTGATTTAAACTTTTTCTTCTGGACTGAAAGGACCTTATCTTTGTAGCTTACCAGTTTTTAGACGGTGAGTAAGTATGTATTTCATCAAAGAATCTCTCTGGTTGGTGTAGCGGATAAGGGCTTGGTCGAGTCCAGCCACCAAAGAGCACTAGCAAGTCCTTGTACACAACCAGAGTTGCTCCGGCTTTGGGGGAAGGATAGGACCCTAGGAGAAGTCAGTAACACTATGGTTAGGATTCAGGATCTCTACAGCAATCCACAGTTAAGCTATCTATAGAGCACGTTTCTTTGAAGAATGACAAAAGGGGAACCAATACTACAAAGCATGGGGAGAGCAGGTGGGAAAATGGCTTGCAGGTCTGAGGGAAAACCATCACGAATTTATATAGCTTTATATTCAACACAAAGAAACCTGAGTAAGAGGCAAGGCACTCAGCTTTTCTCAGGTTTAATTTGTTCACCCAAAATTAGAAATGAGAGTACCAGTCTCCCAAGGCTGTCTGAGTTATTAAATACAAATAGTCAAGCTGAGCATGGTGGCTTTCGCCTCTAGTTCCAGCGACTTGAGAGGCTGAAGCCGGAGGATTACATGTTTGAAGTCGGAGGCAGCCTGCATGACTTAACAAGACTGTCTCAAAAAAAAAAAAAAAAAAAAAAGGGAGAAGGGGTGTGGGTAGTGTAGCTCACAGGTGAAGCACTTGCCTAGCATGTACAAGGCCCTGAATTCAACCTCCAATACAGCAAAAACAAAGCAAAATATACATGGTCCCTAACTTACCTTGGTTTGACTCATAATGGTTCAACTTACATTCATTTGACTCTTAATTTCTCAACTTTACGATGGTGCTAAAGTGATCTGCATACAGTAGAAGTTATACTTCAAATTTTGATATTTTATTATGCTAATGGTATGTGGAATGATACTTCCTTGATAATGGTGTGCAGTGGCAGCAAACCTTAGCTCCCATTTGGCCACATGATCACAAGGGTAAGCAATCAATGAGTGCATTTTCAGCTCATGGTATTTTCAACTTAAAATGGGTTTACTGTGACATAACTTCATAGTAAGTCAAGGAGCATCTGAAATACATTCAAAGCACCAAGAATAGTGTCTGACACATAGTATGCACTCAATTAAGGTGACCGTCTTCTCACCCTTTTAATACGCTTAACAGGTGAAAAAGGAAAAAACATAAGAGGATCCAGGGAAAAGCATATTTACAGGCTAGATATCTGGATCCCCCATGTGTCCGTCAGCTTGTCGTGATGTGGGGGCTTCTGTGTTGCTGTAATGCTGAAAGATATGCTGCCAGTATTTCAGACACCAGTAGGGTCACCCGTGGAGGACAGGTTCTAGCTGAGCTTCTAGACTAAGACAGACTAGGGAGGACTCGGCAGCTCACTCATGAAAGAATTAACTATTGAAAACCCCATGAACGGCAGAGGAACACTGTCAAATACAGTGCTGGAAAATGAACCTCCCCAGGCCACAAGGCATTCAAGAAGTGACTGGGGAAGAGCTGCCTCCTCAAAATAGAGTCAACTTTAATGATGGAAATGGAATAAAGCTTCTGGGACCTCCTTCTGCTGATATGTTGTTGTTGTTGTTAGGTGCCCTTGAGTCGGTATCTGATTCCTAACAACCCTACATACAACAGGGGAAACACTATTGTCAGTGCTTCTCTGCTGTTCATAGGGTTTTCAATGGTGGATTGATTTTGGGAGTGGGTTGCCAGGTCTGTCTCCCAAGCCTACAGCACCTGGTGTTCCCAGGCGGTCTCCCATCCAAGTACTAACCAGGCCTGACCCTGCTTAGCTTCCGAGATCTGACAGGATTGGATGCCACAAGGCTATGGCTGCAGGCCTCTGCTGATATGGCACAACTCAAAATGAGAAGAAACACAGTGACTGCAACAATGAGCTCCAACAAGATCATGTACATGGCACAGTGTCAGGGAGTGTTTCGTTGAATTGTACATAGGGTTGCAATGAGTTGGATCCAACTCAATGGCCCCCCACCACAACAGCAACAACAAAGAAACTTGAATACAACTTAAAAGTAACTGCTGCTCCCACACAGGTAAAAAAAAAAAAAAAAAAAAAAAAAAAAAAAAAGGAGGCAGAATGTGTAGGGGACTGACCTAGAGAGGCAGTTTGCCTCAAGGCCTATCTAGGCTCACTTGGAGGTCTGAGACTTATTCCCCAGGCAATAACCTCTGCTCTTCATCTGGGAACTCTTGGGCATCAAGCTTCCCAAGATAGTGCTGGGGTCCAATTCTTCTCCTCAGACCCCTCAACACCTGATTGGCTGTTTCCAGATTACCAAACAGCGCCTGACTGGACTGTTCAGAAGCCACCCCCAACTGGTCCTTTTTCAAATCCAAATCTGCATGTCTCCTCTGATAGGCTGAGGTCCACTCACCCCATATGAAGTGGCAATCTCTAATTGGTCCCTGGTTGGTCCTTGAAGGGAATATAAGGACAGTGCACAGAGCAGTTGGGGTCCATTCCATCAACCCAGACAAGGAAGCAATAAAAAGCTGTACAGCAAGAGTTGGAGTCTTTACTCAAGAGCCTTAAGAAGCAAGGAGCCACCGTGGGCATAAATCTCTGAGCCTGCCTTTTTCAAAGCTTCTCACAATAGCCTCTCCAGGAGGAGTGACGCTGGCAACGCTCACCAGCCAGCGGGTCTTCAGTGGCTGAGCCTTGCTCTCAGCTGGTGGTCAACGGCCAGAGACCAACAGCCCAAGCAAGACCAGCAGCGGGCAACGCCCCACAAGAAAGTAGTTCTTATTTGTCCTATGAGTCAAATGTTTGTTAGGTCAATGACCTCTTGGCCCCCTAGTTATGAGCCTCTTACAACCAGATAGTCTCAGACTAGGGCTGGGGTTTAGTTCAGTTGGTAGAATGCTGCTCTGCACTTTCTGAGGACCCAGGTTCAATCCCCAGCACCAAAAAAATGGGAGAAGGATGTGGCAGTCCACTCTCGAAATAATCCTGAGACAATCAGCCATTGAAAATCCTATGATGATCATGATGAGTTGGACCTGACTCAACACCTAACAACAAGTCTCAGACTAGCACAAATGGGCCATTTTTAAGGCTTAATGTGAAGGGATTCCAATTCAACCAGAGGCCTTATAGCAAGAGTGGCTACTAAGGCTATCCAGGCTGGGACTCTCAGCTACACTGACCACTTAAAAAAAAAAAAAATTTTGGCTTATGCTGAAAAACCTCGTTGTGGTTGTTGTTGTTGTTAGGTGCCATCGAGTCAGTATCCGACTCATAGCGACCCTCGTAGGGTTTTCAATGGCAGCCTGTTTCGGGATTGCCTTGGGAGTGGATTGCCAGGTCCTTCTCCCATTATTGCGGTGCTGGGAATTGAACTCGGGACCTCAGAGACTGCAGCACAGTGCTCTACCCACTGAGCTAAATCCCAGCCCCAAATGTCTCATAGGAACCTAATTTTGCTTTTTGTCTCTGAAATAACAATTGCTATTTCCCCCAAACCATTACTCTATATGTCATCTTTAGTTTCCTCAAGACCAAAGTAGTTTGTCCCAATATCTAGGTGTCAGTAAATACTGTTTTTTTGCTTTGTTTTTTTTTTTTTTTTTAAAGGATATTGTTTTAAAGGATATTGTTGTTTTGTTAAAACTGTAGGACAAGCCGGGTGCAGTGGCCCATGCCTGTAATTCCAGCAGCTGGAGAGGCAGAGACAGGAGGATCACAAGTTTGAGACCAGAGGTAGTCTGGTCTCAACCCTAGTCAGACCCTGTCTCAAAGAAGTTAACAAATGAGCTGGGCATGTAGCTCAGTTGTCCAGCACTTGCAAAGCATGCAAGCATGAGATCCTGGGTTCAATCCCCAGTACCACAAAAACAAAACAAAACAAAACAAAACAAAAAATCCCTGCAGGACCAGGATGAGGATGTAGCTCAGTGGCAGAGCGCTTGCCTAGTATGCCCAAGACCCTGGGTTTAATCCTCACTACCCTCACCCCTGCAAAGAGCTTCAGTACTCATTTTCTCAAAAGGAATCTTAAGCATAAGTGGCAACCTTATAGCAGTCAAGGGGCTGCAAGTCAAGTAGACAGCTTGGCTTCTCCCTCAGGAAGGGGTTGTGGGAACATGGTTTGAAAGCCCCACTCAGACTGTTCTGATGGTGCCACTCACACAGTCTTAAGGCTGAGAAAGTGGGACAGAGAACTGCCCTCTTTGTGATCAAACTTAAGGGTAATGATTTGACTTACTGAGCAGGCAGCAGGCCTCAGAGTATGTGGTGAGCACGCAGGAACACTGTGGGATCAGCCACTTTGAATACTTTCCTAACAGAACAGATACCAATCTAGACAGAGTGAACATGGAAACAAGTCATCTCTGGGAACAGTTCTTTTGAGATCCTGGCTGCAGTGTTCCACGAGTTCGTTCTTGTTACGGTTTGAATCTGAGAGGTCCCTCAAAGGCTCATGTGCTGGGGGCTTGGTTGCTAGCTGATGGGCTTTTGCGGAATGACTGGATCATGAGGGCTCTGAGTTAATCAATACATTAATTCACTTAGGGATTCATAATTTGATGACACTATTGGGAATAAAGGGGCTGGGATTTAGCTCAGTTGGTAGAGCACCGCTCTGCAGTCTCCAAGGTCTGGAGTTTGATTTCCAGCACCGCAAAAATGGGAGAAGGATGTGGCAACCCACTCCCAAGGCAATCCCAAAACAATCTGCCATTGAAAACCCTATAAGGGTCGCTGTGAGTCGGACATGACTCAACGGCACCTAACAATAACAACATTGGAAATAAAAGGACAAAGTTAAGGCGTTACTGGGAAATGATGTAAACTTTCAGAGGTGGGGCATAGTTGGAAAAAGCAGGTCACGGGGGACATTTCCTTGGGGGCTAAAACTTGTCCCAGGCCTCTTGGTCTCTTGCCCTTTTGCTTTCTGGCTATGGTGAGGTGAGCATCCTACTCTCCACACACTCCCACAGCTATGGTGTCCAGCCTCCAACCTAAAGCAACAGGGCCCAGGGGCTATAGGCTGAAACCCCATCCCCTTTTTTGCAGTACTAGGGTTGAACCCAGGGCCTTGCACAGGTTTTGCAAGTGCTCTACCATTGAACTGCACCCCCTTTTCTATTTTTTTATCTTGAGACAGGGTTTTGTTAAGTCACTCAGGCTATCTCTAGCCTCAAATTTGGGATCCTCCTGCCTCAGCCTCCTGAGTTGATGGGATTAGCGGCATACACCACCATGCCCAGCTCTTTCTTCCTTTTTAGTTGTTTTTCTCAGGTATTTGTCACAGTGACAAAAAACTGACTAATACAGTTCTCTCTACCCTCATATCATATAGGAACTGTGATTAAGGAGGCTATTCATGACCTGTTTTCCTTCAATATAGTCATACTGTTTCTGGTCCACTAACCATCTAGCCCAACTTAATGAATGTAACGATCTACTTAAACAAGACTGTCACTTCAAAATTACTTAAGTTTGTAAAATATTAAGGAAAGCTTCAAGTCCTAATACATAACTTGAAATATGGAAGTACTGTGAAACGTTAAAGATAATGAGAGCCGGGCGCCACATACCTGTAATCTCAGTGACTTTGGAGGCTGAGGCTACTAGGAGTTCAAGGTCACAGACAGCCTGCACAACTTAGCAAGACTTTGTCTCAAAAATAAAAGAAGGGCTTTGGGGTGTGGCTCAGTGGTAGACCACTTGCCTAGCATGCCCTGGGTTCGACCCCCTAGTACAGCAAACAAAAACACACATGCGTGTGCACGCCCCTCACAGACAGGCTTCAGTCTAGTATTTCAGAATAAAATGGGGGTTTGGACTTGAGATACTGAAATTCTGGCTTTTAAAATCAAGTATATAAAGTGAAACAGCAGACCAAGGTCTTCCAAAACAGCCACACATGGAAACAAAGAAAAATACCATTTTTAATATAAATTGAGCAATCTGTGTCAAAAATTTTAAAGTACATATGCTTTGAGTCAGTGTTTCCACTCCTAGGGATTAATCTAGTGAGATAGCTGGGAAAATGAAAACAGAAATACAAGGATGCTCATTTGCAGTGTTTAAATCAAAATATGTGTGTGTGTGTGTGTGTGTGTGTGTGTGTACAAGTATTCCACGTGACTATTAAAAATTATGTGCCTCTGTTTTTATTATTTTAAAATAGTGTCCATGCTTTATTAAATGGAAACTAAAAGAAGTGAATGACAAAACATGAAATAATAACTGACTTAATGGGAGTTATGTTCCTGGCACTGTCCTAAGTGTTTCCTATGTAATTAAGTCATTTAGTACATATAAAAACCCTACCAGGTAGGCGCTGTTATCATTCCCATTGTATGGATAAACAAACCTAGGCATAAAGTGATTAATTTCCCCAGTCACAGATCTCTAAGTCACAGAGAATTCGAATCTAGACAAACTGAGCCCACACTAAATAATCAATCTATCTATTTTTTGCAGTATGGGGGCGGAGGGGGGGTTTGAACCTCATGAATGGGCCTCATGAATGATAGGTAAGTGTTCCACCATGAGCTGGACCTCTACCTTGTTTTTTTATTTTGAAACAGGGTCTTACTTAGTTACACAGGACTGCCTCTAGCCTGGAACTCCCAATCCTCTTGCCTCAGCCTCCCAATGCTGGCATTACAGGCATGTGTCACTGTGGTTAGCTTTAGTTGATCACTTTGAATAGGAAGATTACATATAACTTTCATTTTATCTTTATTTAAAAAGCTGTTTATTGGCTTAACTTTGTAAAAAGTGATACTTGCTTCCTGTAATGGGGCAAAAACTACTTTAAGTTTATAAAAACGAGAAATATGAATCCAATGGGACTCTTTTTTTTCCTGTTCCATCGCCAAAAGTTGATGAAGGCCTCATTGAGAGGCTATATATAGTACAGTTCCTTAATCCTTGATTTCAAATTCCAAAATCCTCACAGTTCTGAAAACCTACTTTGTTCAAAATTATTTGGTGATGACAAGATTTGATAAAGTGATGAGACCATGTAAAGTCTTAATCTGCTTAGTATGAATATTTATAGGTGTTGTAGAATTATTAGAGTCTGATTACAAAGCATTGCTCCTGAGTCCACCAGAAATACTATAAAGGCATATACACTGTATTTCATTCTAAAATCTGAAAAATTCTGAATTCCAAAACATAATCAGCACCAAGGGTTCAACATAAGGAACTACGGTTGAGAACTAGACTCTCAAGCTAGCCTACTGGGGGCAGATCTCAGCTTGGCCCTTTAAGTAGCTACAAAACACAGGCTGCTTACTAGATCTCTCTGCCTCAGTTTCCTTAGCTATGAAATGGAATGTAGTACCTGCTTTACAGAGTGGTTGTGAGGACTAAATGAGTTAAATCATACAATGCATATAGTACAGTGCCTGGTATTATTACTGTAAAGGAAAATTAATACAGAAGTTAATACCAGGTCAATTAGTCATAGGCATCTGACAGCCCTGCTCTCTACATAGGACAAAGCTTATGATAACAGAAGTAAACTGGCACACATTCTTAACTATTAGTATATGGTTAGAGTACTATTGGCAGAGTGAATATTTAGCTTAAGAAAGTACAAGAAGAAATATCTGAACAATAGAAATAAGCAGATGATATGAAAGGGAAGCCATCCTGTCTCAGGAAGGTAAATCAGATACATTCCATGGGATATAGAAACAAAAAATAGGGTTAACTAAGACAAGGTCGGGTTTACTCTGTCCTGTGTGCTATGTGTTTCCTGTAGCATCTTCTGAAATATAGTATCAACACTTTATGAGGAAAGGCAGATCAGTATTTACCAGATCTGAATTTAGAGAGATTACAAACATAGTATAAGAATATATACCTAGCAGGGCATGGTGGCTCACACCTGTAATCCCAGCTCCTTGAAAGGATGAAGCCCAAGGATTGAAAGCTCAAGGCTAGCCTGGCCAACTTAGCAAGATCTTGTCTCAAAATGAAGTAAAAAAGGGCTGGAGATATTAGTTCACTGGCAGAGAGCTTGCCTAGCATGTATGAGACTCTGGGTTCAATCCCCAGTACAACAAACACATAAAAAGAATATGTAAGGGGGAAATTATTCATAGTATTCTAAAAAATGTTGTTAAAACATAACAACATATACAGCCAAACCAGAGAGAGAAAGACTACATTTTAGACTGACTCTGCCCAACAGTGTCGCCATCACCCAAAGTCACCATTAACTAGCAGCTTCTAAACGGAGAGGAGAGATACAAAGCATTTCTGTCATCCTAGAAAGTTCTATTGGATAGCACTATTTCAGGCAAAGGATTTAAACTTTATAAATAGTACGCCCTATTTGGATGGTATGGAGAAGGTGGAAGGGATAGATGGTGACTTCACTGACTTCAAGATAAACAACAATTAGTGCTATTATAATTGTTACTACCACCACTAGTATAATAACTAATATTTGAGCATTTACTATGATAGGCAACCTTCTAAGTGCTCTGCATGCATTAACTAATGAAATTCTCCAAATCTCCTAGTTTTATTCCCATTTTACAGATAAGAAAACTGAGGCACAATTGATTTAAATAATTTAAATAGTAAGTGGCAGAGCCAGACTTCTAATCCATTCAGTCTGGCTTTAAAGCTCATTCTCTTCACGCTGCTCTCCATGCAATATAGACACACTTCTGAGAAACTGTCACAGACAAGTCAGATACCTTAAATGGTCTGAGTACTTCGAAGCTGAAGCTCTTTCCTAAATCTTTGTTGTTGGTGGTTTGTTTTTTGGGAGGGCTTTATGTATTTTTGAGACATGCAGCGCAGACTGGCCTGGAACTCGCAATCCTCTTGCCTCTGCCTCCCCAGTGCTGGGATGGCAAGGCATGTGGCCTAGGCCAGCCCTAAATCTTAACTAGGTAAGCCAAAGACCTAGAGTGGTCAGAGATTAGGGACTGGGCAAGAGACCACACTTAGGACCTCTTTCTCCACAAAACTCTGGAACACATTAATGGCCCTTAACTTGTTCTCTGGGCTGGGATTTAGCTCAGTGGGTAGAGCGCTGCACTGCAGTCTCTGAGGTCCCGAGTTCAATTCCCAGCACCGCAAAAGCGGGAGAAGGACCTGGCAATCCACTCCCAAGGCAATCCTGAAACAGTCAGCCATTGAAAACCCTATGAGGGTCGCTATGAGTCAGATACCAATGACTCATCGGCACCTAACAACAACAACAACTTGTTCTCTGGATTCTTCAAAGAAAGGTGAACTAAGGTTAGTGACAATAATAAATCAATCAAAGAGCTGTTGTTTTGGCAGTATTTGGGGATTGAACTCAAGGCCTCACAAATACTTTGCAAGTGCTCTACCACTGGGCTGCACTCCTAGCCCATTTAAAATTTTTTTAAATTTTGAGACAGGGTCTCACTAAGTTACAAAGGGCCCCCTTGGCCTAGAAGTTGTGATCCTTCTGTCTCAGTCTCCCCAGTCACTGGGATGAGAAGTATGTGCTATTATGCCTCGTTGAGAGATCCTTTATTAACGATTACCTTAGGTAGTGGCTTTCTAAAATAACATCTCAAACATTTTTATTATTGTTAGGTGGTGTCAAAGGCATGTCTGACTCATAGCGACCCTATGTACAACAGAACGAAACTCTCTCCAACACTGTGCCATCCCTGGCACTATGTCAGTGCTTCTCTGCTATTCATAGGGTTTTTAATTACTGAACGCTTCAGGATTGTTTTGGGAGTGGGCTGCCAGGCCCTTCTCCCATTTTTATGGTGCTGGGGATCAAATTCAGGGCCTCAGAGTGCACAGAGAAGCACTCTACCAACTGAGCTAAATAAATCTCAGTTCCATCTCTACCTTTTAGAAAGCCAAAATCTTTGTTTCTATTTTTTCCAAGGAGTGTGAGAACTCCCCTCTAAGCATTTCCAAGGCCTGTTTTGTCACAAAGAGTCAAAGCTTTAATTTCAGCATCTTAATTATCTCAATAACTAAACAGAGTCATACTAAAAAGTTAAATTAATTGTGCTTTCCATCTCCATTTCTAAGTGGGAAAGTTTGCCATATAAGAACAAATGAGAAGGGGGCAGAATTCACCACACAACCTTTATACATTTAATTCAGTAACCAGATGAAGGCAGTGATATAATAAATCATATTGGACTCAATTATTCATATAATGCTTGGCATATGTTATAAATTAAATACTTAAAAATTCTTGCTCATTTAAAAATCAATATTGTAAGGGCTGGGTATGTAGCTCAGTGGTAGAGCACTTGTTTAGCATGCATAAAACCCTGGGTTTGATTCTCAACACCAAAAGCAAAAGAGAAGAGAAGAGAAGAGAAGAATTGGATGTGGCGGTACATGCCTATAATCCTAACACTTGGCTGAGGCAGGAGTATCACAGTGAATCAGTGAATTTGAGGTCAGCCTGGACCACATACTGAGAACTTGTCTCAAAAAAAAAAAAAAATCAATATTATGAAGGCTTTGTAAAGTGCTTCTAGGTTTATCATTTGTAAAAATCTAAGTGATGGTTAATCCTGATTGTCATCCTGACCTAGACAGAGAAATGTCTAGGAAATTAGTACACTTCTGGGTGCATCTGAGGGTGTTTCCGGAAAGAGTTGATATGCAGGACAGCAAATGTGGCTGAAGATATGATCTGAATGTGGGCAACACTATTCAATAGGCAGAGGGTCTGTATGGAATAAAAGTGGAAAAAGATGAAGCCAGCCAGTACGTACTAGCAAGTGCATCTGTTGCTATGCTATTACTTGTGGACAACAGACTCCAGTTTCTTCAGCCTTTAAAAGTGGATGCATGCTGGGTTTCATGGCACATGCCTGTTATCCCAGAGACTCTGGAGGCAAAGACAAGAGGATCGCAAGTTCAAGGCCAGAGGCAGCCTGTATAAATCAGTGAGACTCTGTCTCAAAATAATAAAAAAGGGTTGGGGTGCAGCTCAGTAGTAGAGCACTTGCCTAACATGTGTAAGGCCTGGTTCAACCCCGAGTACTACAAAAAAAGAGGAGGAGGAGGAAAACAAAACAAAGGAAAAGCACACCAGCAACTCTCTAGGAAGCTTTCAGGTCTTTAGTCTCAGGCTGGGATTATATCATTGGTCCCCCTTGTTCTGAGGTTTTGGTCTGAGCAGCTACCAGGATCTCTGGCTTTCCAGCATGTAGACAGCCATTGTTGAACTACCCAGCCTCCAATTGTGTAAACCAATCCAACAATCTCCTTTGATAATTATATATGTATTCTCTTGGTTCTGTTCCCATAGAGGACCTAGACTAACAACAATCTACATATTTCATATTGAATGTGTTTAAACAAAGAGTCTTTAACTTTCTCTGAACTCTTTTTTGGCTGTTGCTGTGTTTCTTGTTTTTGAGAGAAGGTCTTACTGTGTGGACTAGGCTGACCTGGAACTTTCTATGTAGTCCAGGCTTGCCTTGATTCCTTGATCCTCCTGCATCAGGCTCCTGAGTTGGGATTACAAGTGTGTGCCACTAAGCCTGGCTTCCCTTCCAATGGTCTTAATACAAGATCCACAAATCAAATGAACTAAATGTATGGTGAGATCAGAGATGGAAGGGGTCTATGAACTTTGGCTCTTCAGGGTTTAGTCCATAGTCCCAAAACACAAACCTGAACATCATAATCTCAAATGTTGAAATCCTGAGAGATCAAAATCCCTTAAATCTAAAATCACAAAATATACCTGGAAAAAATAATTTAAGTGTTAAAAATTCTTTAAAGGACATTTATTCAACAAAACTTATTAAGTTGCATACTAACTAAAGAGTTACTGAGCCGGGCACGGGGGTGCACGCCTGTAATCCCAGTGGCTGGAGAGGCGGAGACAGGAGGATCGTAAATTCAAGACCAAAGGCAGTCTTCATAACTTAGCAAGACCCTGTCTCAAAAAGTAAAAAAAATGGGCTGGGGGTGCAGCTCAGTGGTCCAGCACTTGCAGAGCATGCAAGCATGAGGCTCTGGGTTCAACCCCCAGTACCGCAAAAGAAAAAAAAAAAAGGTTACTCATAAAAAAATGAAAAATCAAAAACAAAAATGGAAGACGTTTATCTACAATTTCAAAGGGAGATTTGACAAACATATAACACAACAGAACAGCTCATAGGCCACTTTCCACAATAAAATAGGCAATAATACATTTTTAGAAGCATAAACACTCAGGTATACTAATGATGGTCACATGGGTTTAACAGTTATGAGCAAATAAACTATACTTATAACAAACAGATCAAAACTGTATAACTATCACTATGGTTGGTTAATTGTGTGCATCCAGCTTTATTAATGCAGCTATCTAAAATACCAAGATGAATAATCTAAGTTTGAGATTTACGAAAAACTACAATGGAAGACCACCACATATGCAGTCACCCAAAGAGCTAAGATCTCAAAATGTTTAACTTTCACAAATGCAGATGTACACAATGGACATCTCTTCCTTTATCAAGAAAGTTTCCATGTTTCACAAACATGAGCAATGCTTACACAAAATTAACATTGTGTACTGACCACTGTGCCAACTGTGTAACTCTCGGTCCATGGCTAAAAGCCTGGGGACCCTAAAAGCTGCAAGTCTTGAAGTCCACAGGCCAGTGAGCCTGGGGTTCTGACCCTGAAGGCAGCAGAAGAAAACTGTCCCAGCTCTGAGAGAGACCAAAACACTTCCTTTATTTGTTCTGTCTGGCCTGGCTGATTGTGTGGTGGGAATGTCTCACCTAGGCCACTTAGGTTCACAGACAAATCTTCTGTAGAAACATCCTCACAGAACACCCCCAATAATGCTTTACCAGGTTTCTTGTCATTCTGCCTAATATGATGCAACTATCTACCATGCATAAAACTGAAAAGACATTTATCCCTGCCCCAGAATTCGGTTTTCTACCCCTTTTCAGTCTTTTGATGGGAATTGCAGTTTTCAAGGATTCTGCTTTCAGGAATTCAACATTCAGGATTTTAATCCTTTGGGACTGTGGTTTTGGGGATTTTAGACTTTAGGGATTTTGATCTTTTGGAATTTTAACATCCAAGACTATAGTGTTTGGGGTGGTATCTTTCAAGATTATGATCAGCACTGGATATAAATATCCCTCCCCCAAGAAGACTTACAAAATGAAGGTTTTATACTCATCTGGACATCTCTTGGCCTGCCTTCAAAATACTGAACCCACTGGGTCTCTAACTACAGTGTAAGTACCAGAACTGCACAAAAGTTGAGGAAGAAAGGGAGCTGCTCCCGTTGGGGTGTCATAATGTATCACAGGACCACATGTGCCCATATCACGTGCAGACAAGCATCTAACTTGACCCTCTTCCCCCAGACCCACGGTCATCCTTGTAGGGTTCATTCCTTCCACACACTAAAGGCCTCCTAATCACATAGCAGACATGATCAGTGGAGCAAATTTCAAAACAAGGCACAAGCCCCAAAGACAGCTGTGGGAAACCTGGTAATCAGACAGGCATCTTGTACAACAAAATTAACATTCCCTGAAATGGCTAATTTTTTCAGATATCTCCCCGGATTCCCAGAAAATCAGAGGAAAATTTCACATGCAAAAGACACAGGTATAATTGCAAGGTATTCTTGTTTGTTTTTGCAAAGAAGCTTGGTAACAGTGAAACAACCCCAAGTTCTGGATTGGTTTCAATGCCACTTTCCCACAGTTGCAGTCTGAATTCACACAGACCCCAGGACTAGAAGAGCAGCTCAACTACTTGATAACAAGACAAAACAAGCACCTGTTTTAATCAGGATTATCTGTTTTTTGTGCATGACTCAAACAAAATGTTTACATCTCCATACTATCATTACTAATATTAGTTTTTTATTAGGTGTTATAAATAATACCACTTGAGTGCTTATTGTATGCTGACATTAACTTGTGATATGCAGATACAATTTTATTTGCTAAAAGTAAAGATGATTTGAAACACTTGCTGATAAATATCAAAGAACACAGCCTTCAGTATGGATTGCACCTCAATATCAAGAAAACAAAAGTCCTTGCAACTGGGTCAGTATGCAACCACGTGGTAAGTGGAGAAAAGACTGAGGCTGTCTAAGATTTTGATTTACTTGGTTCTACAATCAACATTCACGGAAGTAGTAGTTAAGAAATCAAAAGACACATTGCACTGGGAAAAGTTGTTGCAAAAGATCTCTTTAATGCATTGAGAAGTAAAGATGTCACACTGAAGACAAAGGTGCGCCTGATTCATACCATGGTATTTTCAGTCACATCATATGCTTGTGAAAGCTGGACACTGAATAAAAGAGACAGGAGAAGAATTGGTGCTTTTGAATTATGGTGTTAGAAATGAATATGGGATATACCATGGACTGCCAAAAGAATCAACAGATCCATCCTAGGAGAAGTGCAACCAGAGTGCTCCTTGGAAGCAAGGATGGTTCGACTGTGTCTTACATGTTTTAGACATGTGGTCAGGACAAACCAATCCCTGGAGAAGGACATCATGTTTGGGAAAGTGATGGGTCAGCAAAAAAAAAAGAAAAAAAAAAAAAAAAAGAAAAGGAAGATCCTCAACTACATGGATTGACACAGTGGCTCTAACAATGGGCTTAAGCATAAAAAAAATTGTGTGCCTAGCAAGGCATTGAGTAGTGTTTCATTCTGTTGTACATAGGGTCACTATGAGTCGGACTCGACTTGATAGCACTTGACAACAACAACTGAGCACCAGACATTTTAAGTGCATCACTGCCATGGTTTGAATATAAAGTGTCCCCCAAAGTCATGCACTTTAACGTTCAGTCCCCAGTTAGTAGTGCTGTTTGTGGAGGTGGTGGAACTTTGGGAAGTTTAGGTTTAGATAAGAGTCTCCATAAAGAAGAGGAACTCTATGGGACTCACAGTGCCTTTGGCCTTTCTATTCTCTGATCGACACAGCTAGCTCCGAGTACAGGTGGCCATCACAGTAACATTCAAATGTCACAAGATGAGAGGCAGGTTTACTATATTTCAGACTTTTGGAGGTAAATTATTTATTTTTATTTAATTTTTCATTTCAAGCAACTTTAAAATACTTCTAAGTAAACTAATCAAGCAATATAGAAGTTAAAAAGGAAATGTGCAAGTCCTTCCTCCTCCCTGGAAAATGTCTATTTGCACCACTGTCAAAAGCACAAGTTTAAAAAAAGTAGAAGTGTGTTTCATGCATATGTAGAGCAAATGCGTTAGGATGTATCTGATTCATTAACAAGGGGACAAACTGGAAGTAGAAGCTCATTCAAAGGAGAATTTGAGAAACAGAGGCAATAGATAAAACTAGTTAATACCTATGGGTCAATAAAACCGAGACCTCAGGGGTTAATCTTTTCTATTGGCTAGAAGCCAAGGCTAATGCCTCCTTTTTTGGTTCACTATGATGTCTGCGACTACAGCCATACTACACCAGTGTCTAATCCCATCTGATCTCGGAAGCTAAGCAGGGTCAGGCTTGGTTAGTCCTTGGATAGGAGACTGCCTGGGAATATTAGGTACTATAGGCTTGGGGAAAGGACCCAGCAGCCCACTTCTGAAACAATCAACCACTGAAAACCCCATGAATAACAGAGAAGCACAGACAATAGTGCCAGCATGGGACAGTGTTGGGTAGTATTTTGTTCCACCATACACAGGGCTGCTATGAGTCGAACCTGACTCGACAGCACTTAACAACAACAGAAATCATCTTTACCTTTTACAGGAAAAATCTATAATCAATATGTAACTTTAGCTGGACACTGGCATACATCTGTAATCCCTGTGACTCAAGAGGCTGTGGTAGGAGGATCATGAGTTTGAGGCCAGAGGCAGCCTGCGTATCTTAGCAAGATCTTGTCTCCAAACAAAAAATAAAAATAGGGGTTAGGGGATACAACTTGGTGGTGGAATGCTTGCACATAGAACGAATGTGTGAGCCCTGGATTCAATACCCTAGGACTGACTGAAAACAGAAAAAAAAAAAGGTACAATCCTCTAGAGCAGTAGTTCTTACACTTCAGCTCTATCAGACACAACTAGAGTACGTGTTAAACATAGACTGCTGGGTCCACTCTTGAGGTTCCCTTAGCAGGTCTAGAGAGAGCATTTCTACCAAGGTCCTAGCTGATGCTGACGGTCTGGGGACTAGCTCTTGAGAACCACTGTCCTAGAGAGCTTAATAATTCTTAGGGAGGCCTGTTAGACAATGTTCCAGCATTAAAAAGCCATGCAATCATCTTTTTGCCTTATTTCTAGATTTGCCATAGTTTTTCTTAACACTGAATCTATTTAACCCCTTTCTTGTGCATACACTCTGTACATAATATACGGACCCATTCATTTTTTTTTTCCTGTGGTACTTTGGGTTGAGCCCAGGGCCTCATGCTTGCATGCTTTGCAAGTGCTAGACCACTGAGCTGCACCCCTAGCCCATTCTTTTTTTTTATTTTTTACTTTTTATGACAGGGTCTCACTAAATTACGCAGACAATCTCTGGTCTCAAACTTGCAATCCTCCTGCCTCTACCTCCTGAGTCACTGGGATTACAGGTATACGCCATCATGCCTGGCTTCGATCTGTTCATTTTGCTAGCAAAGTGAAAATACAAGTACAAAATAGATTACACTTGACAAAAGCTTTGATTAAAGGGGTGCTGAAAGGAACTAACTTAGCTTTATTTTATTTTATTTTATTTTATTTTATTTTATTTTATTTTGCGGTACTGGAGGTTGAACCCAGGGCCTCACACTTGCATGCTTTGCAAGTGTTGGACCACTGAGCTGCACCCCCAGCCCATTTTTTTACTTTTTGAGACAGGGTTTTGCTAAATTATGCAGACTGCCTCTGGTCTTGAACTTGCAATCCTCCTTCCTGTACCTCTCGAGTTGCTGGGATTACAGGTGTGTGCCACCACGCCGGGCTAACTTAGCATTTTCAATATACAAATGTTTCACTGGTCATCTTCATCTACAGGTCACTAAACTTAACACTGCAAAATAAATAAAAAGGAAAACTGCTCCAACTACTGGCTTTCAGGCAAATCATTTTAAGACTTACATTAACACATGTCATTTGCTAATAGTTCTATCTATCTATCTATCTATCTATCTATCTATCTATCTATTTATTTATTTATTTTTGTACTGGGGGTTGAACCCAAGGCCTTGCCCCTCATGCTTTGCAAGTGCTGGACCACTGAGCTGCACCCTCAGCCCATTTTTTTACTTTCTGAGACAGGGTCTCGCTAAGTTACTCAGACTGCCTCTGGTCTCGAACTTGTGATCCTCCTGCCCCCGCCTCCCGAGCCCCTAGGATTACAGGCGTGTGCCACTGCGCCTGGCGTCATTTGCTAATAGTTCTGCATAACTTTGAAAATGCATCTAGGACTAGAAATTAGACTTATAAAATTTGAAAACAATAAAACTTTGAGTATGAAAAATTTAACAAAGCTGGACTCACTAGCATCCCAATGAATCCAGAAGAAAAGCACCGGGCAAAATCTCTGCTTAGTCCATGTATTCAGAGATGTTTTGTTGTATGATTTGTATCAGTGAAAAAATTTCCCTGGATATTTTCAAAATTACTTCATTTAATAGTAACAATGTCAAAAAGACAGTAAAGAATGAATAATGGTACTGAGGCTGCAGATGTAGCTCAGTGGTGGAGCACTTGCCTGGTTTATATGAGGACCTGGGTTCATCCCTAGCAGGGCAGAGGATGGGGTAGAGTAAATGGCAGAGGGGTTTAGGTCACATCCCCATCTCATGTTAACAACTCTGTGCACGTACTTTCTCGGGGTAGGTCCAATGAAGGGCGGCCATCACTTGTAGTATGCATATGCTCCACATGCAGAACACCCTACTGGACATAACTGACCTTCAGGGCAAAAGAAGACGAGACAGACCAGGTTAACCAACAACCACCTCACATTTCTATTGTCTTGAACTTGTGATTGTGAGGAACCTCAAGTTGGTGTGTGCATGGAGAGTGGGAAGGAGGAATTTTACAGATAGGAACAAAGCTGGGTCTTGGAAAGACCTGACCAAGCCTTGGCTTGGTAAAGCTGTCATGGTAGTGTGTGAAGCGGGATGCTGATAGAAGAGCCGAGGAAGAATGGTTTGGACTGGCACTTGCCAGAATACCACATTAGCATTAGACTCAGCACGCCTAGAAGGCACAAGAGGTACCTATAACTTATAGTACTCATGGTATTTATAACTTTTATGGTACTTATAATTTAAGAGGAAACAGACTCCTTAAAAAAAACTACTAGAGTTATAATTTGCCTGCAGCTGTAGCCCTGTGGCATCCCATCCCATCAGATCTTGGAAGCTAAGCAGGATCGGGCCTGGTTAGTACCTGGATGGGAGACCGCCTGGGAACACCAGAAGCTGTAGGCTGGGAGAAGGACCTGGCAACCCCCTCCCAAAAATCAATCTGCCATTGAAAACCCTAGGAACAGCAGAGAAGCACTGACAATAGTGTTTCCCCTGTTGTACAGAGGGTCGCTATGAGTCGGATACCGACTCGACGGCACCTAACAACAACAACAACAACAAGAGTTATAATTTAACTGATTAAACTGTTTATATTTATAAACTGCTTTGATTTTACAGGTAATATTTTATAACAGGAAACAAAAAATTTCAAGGTTTTGTGGTTTGAGGAGGGGGTGATAAAAAGAAAACTGAGAAGATACTCCAAAATTCATGAGCATGAAAAGTGTCTTAATATAAACACCTTGCAGATAACTCAGAATAGTCTCCAAAACATGTAGCCCTAGGACCACAGGAGTTCTATTGGGAACAGATATCTATTTCACTTCAGATAATAAAAATATTTCCAATTTAATACTCAATTTAATCTATACTTCCAATTTAATAGTTACACTAAGCTGGGCATGGTGGCCTATTTCTGTAATCCCAGCACTTGGGAGGCTGAAGCAAGAGTTCAAGTCCAGCCTGTGCTACACTATGAGACCATCTCAACAAAACAAAACAAAACCCCAACAAAACAAAACAAAACTTACACTAAATATCTCTCCGTTTGTTTAGATGCCCACAGAAGACATAAAAAATAGTTTTTTTTGTTATTGTTTTGCAAGTACTGGGGATTAAACCCAGGGCTTCACACATGCTAAGTGAGTGCTCTACTACTGAGCTGCAGCGCCAGCCCCTTTCCAAGGTGCTGCCTCCGCACACTGAGACAGAGTCTCACTAAGTTGAGCAGGCTGCCCCTGGCATCAAACTCGTGATCCTCCTGTTTCAGAACTTGCTGGGATTACAGGCAAATGTCACAGTGGCTGGCTAACATCATGCTTTTAAGAAAGAAAGTAGGCAGTAAGCCAGGCACAATGGCACACACCTATAATCAAAGCAATCTGGGAGGCTGAGGCAGGACAATCAAGTGTGAGGTCAGAAGCAGCCTGCACAACTTAGTGAAGCCTTGCCGCAAAGTAAAAAAATATTAAAGGGGGCCAGGTTTACAGCTCAGTGGTATAGCACTTGCCTAGCTTGTGTGAAGCCTTGGGTTCAATCTCCCATTACTGGGGGTAGAGGAGACAGCAGCAGTAAAAACAAAATTGCAGAACCCTAAATTCCATCTTCTTTTTTGCGGGGGGGATGAAGGGAAGTTTGAGACAGGATCTTGGTTTGTATCCCAGGCTGGCCTCCAACTCACATTGACCCTCTTGCCTCAGACCCTCGGGTGCTGGGATTACAGGTCTTCACCACCATGTTTGGCTAGAATCCTAAACTTCTAAGACTTCATGCTACCCAACAGTGGTCCTAAACTTAGTGTGAAATAGGGATGTTAAGTGAGCCACCAAGGACATGGTACTGCATGTCTTCTGCATTGGCACAATCTTCTCCAGGACACTGTCAGCACAGCCTGCCCATGCTGGGCTATAGGCTCTCCTGGAGGAGGGAGTATTCGGCAATCTCCCTTAACCCGAGGACTTAGCATTGTGCTGAGAAGATCCATTTAGAGACTCCCAGTAATATACTGTCCTACACAGAGGGACTATTTCTTCTGAAAATGTTTGCTGAACTGAACTCCATCATGGAAGGCCAGTGGTTATAGATCCCTCATGTGCTGGGATCAGAACTGGCTCCAGCTAATCATGACATATCCTGGAGGCACCAAAAGACCTTTCAGCTTTATAAATACAAACATTTTCTTGGGGTGTCCATTCTCTTCCTTCGTTCTTTCCTTCTTCCCATCCCCCCCTCCTCACTTGCAACAAGACCAGACAAGTTACTGAGTGATGTTAGATAAAGCTTCTTGGATCTTGGACTTCAGGGTAAACATTTTTATTATTACAACTATACCCACACCTTTAAAAACATCACTTCTGGGTCATTTATGGGGTGTCCAAGTAACATGAACTTTTGTAACAGCCATGAAACTTTTAGATCCTGCATAACTATATATGTTGAAGGCATAAACCAAAAGAAATTCTTTATTGGCATTGTTTTCAGAGCCAATAAACAAACCCACATGAAAGACCATTCAATGAATAGGGCAGCACTTATCAGCTAAAAATTAACAACATGAAAACCAGTAATAGTTCCTTGTACCATTTCAAGTAGTCTTTTGATTCAATTTCTGAGGGAGGAGGGGAGGTGCAGAGTCTTCAGTTTAATCTGATAACTTGTTAATTATAGTTCTAATGGGGAGGGTACACTTTCAAGTGTCTCCATTTAGATGTGAAAACAATGTTGCTAGTCATAAAGTTTCTGGCTTGGCGTTGAAACAGGAAAATTCTAGTCACCCTGGGGAGCGAGCCAAACTGAAATAGGTAGAATTGTATTTATTCTCTCCCCTGGAGGACCAAAGGTTATCCTGATCTGCACAGTGCAAATTTTCCCACTTTTCTCTCCAGCAAGAGAGAATGTGTACCCACCTTAGAAAAGCATGGCCTCTGGAAAAATCCCAGGATCTGAACTTTATCAATAAGTAGGAAGGATTCCTTCCCTTCCTAGGGGAACCCACTGGCTCTGCTCTCAGTCATACGTCCCGAGACCACCACAAGTCCAAGTTGTTTCAGGACTTCACAGGTCTAGAGGAAACAAGGACAAATCACCTCATAAAGAGGGTTCACCAGGAACAGGGCCATGGGTCAGGGAGAACTTAGAACAAGCAACATCTTTATGTCTTTTTTAGTAGAATGAGCCTCTGTAAGGGGTGTCTGGACCTTGGGTGCTTTCCTTCTATGAGAACCAGGAAATACAGATAAATATTCAAGCACATCTCATGTGCTGGGATCAGAACTGGCTCCAGCTAATCATGACATATCCTGGAGGCACCAAAAGACCTCTCAGCATTATAAATACAAATATTTCTTGGGGCGTCCATTCTCCTCCTTCATTCTTTCCTTGCCACCCGCCCCTTCCTCACTTGCAACAAGACCAGACAAGTTACTGAGTGATATCAAAACTCACTGATGTTAGATAAAGCTACTTGGATCTTGGACTTCATTTAACCAAAAGCATGTCATCTTAATAAGAATAAATAATCTCCCTTTAAAATAAACTATAGGCTGGGTGCAGTGGCACACACCTGTAATCCCAGCGATTCAGGAGGCAGAGGCAGGAAGATTGTGAGTTCAAGGCTAGAGGCAGTTTCCATAACTTAACGAGACCTTGACTCAAAACAGAAAATAAAAAATGAGCCGGGATGCAGGTCAGTAATAAAGCCCTTGCAAAGTATGCATGAGGCCCTGGGTTTAGCCGCTCTAGTACTGCAAAAAACAAACATTGTAATATGCCAGCCACAGTGGTATGTACCTGTAGTTCCAGTTACTAGGAAGGCTGAGGCAGGAAGATTGCTCCAAGGAATTCAAGGCCAGCCTAGGCAACAGAGCAAGACCCCACCTCAAAAATAAATAAATAAATAAATAAATAGTAATCGATTTTGAATATAATCCTAATTCATTAATTTGCTACTCTCTCCCCTCATAGGTCAGATCACCTTTAAAAATCTACCCATATAGCCAGGCACAGTGGTACATGCCTGTAGTCCCAGAGGCTCAGGAGGCAGAGGCAGGAGGATTGCAAGTTCAAGATCAGAGATAGTCTGCATAATTTAGCGAGACCCTGTCACAAAAAGTCAAAAAAATGGGATGGGGGCACAGCTCAGTGGTCCAAGATTTGCAAAGCATGCAAGCACGAGGCGCTGGGTTCAACCCCCAGTACTGCAATAAGTAAGTAAGTAAGTAAATAAATATCTATCCATATGGGTTAAAGATGTAGCTTAGAGGTAGAATGTTTGACTAGTATGGTCAAATTTTGTGGGGGGAAATCTATCCAACCATATAATCTTGGCTCGAGGGACATTTTATGTTGTTGTTGTTGTAGTTGTTGTTGTTAGGTGCCGTCAAGTCAGTACCCAACTCATAGCGACCCTCATAGGGTTTTCAATGGCTGACTGTTTCAGGATTGCCTTGGGAGTGGGTTGCCAGGTCCTTCTCCCATTTTTGTGGTGCTGGGAATTGAACTCAGGACCTCAGAGACTCCAGCACAGCGCTCTACCAACTGAGCTAAATCCCAGCAGGGAAATTTTATAAGTTATTTTAAATACATTTATCTACTCTCTCTCATCTAGTCACTTTATTTTTAGTTATTTCTATTTTCTTTGTATTGATTCATTTGTTTACTGTCTGTCTTCTCCCTAGAGACTCTGCTTCCTTTTCTTTTTTGGCTGTTTTGAGACTGGGCCTTGCTACGTAGCGCAGGCTGACCTCAAACTTGTGATCCCTTTTGCCCTCTGCCTTCCAAGTGCTAGGATTACAGGTGTGCACCACCACTCCTAGCACACACAGCCTGCTTCTTATTCACACTCTCTTTGCAGTATCTAGAATGGAACTGGAGATAATAGTGAACAATAAATAAACGAATGAAAATGGTTAAACGAAGGAAATGAGCCACTTTCCAACTTTTCAAGCTTTGGGAACTTGAAGCTCCTCTGGGAGAAAGGACTAATTTCCAGAGAAACAGGTTACCAAAACACATCCATGACACTGAAAAATTCAACTGGCCAAAGTTGGACTGATGGGCTATTTTCTCTTCATGCCCACCTCCAGCGGGGTCCTTATAGTTCCTGCTGAATTATGGAAAGGATTAAGAAATTCATCAGTTCTTGCTCCTCATTACTCTTAAAATGTAGAAGTGAAGAAAATGAGTTTTTGTTTTTGTTTTTTTTCCCCAGTACTGGAGATTGAACCTCATGCATGCTAGGCTCTGCTACTGAGCTATGTCCTTAGCCCAGAAAATGAAATTTTTTTCTCTTATACCACATGTGAACATAAAAATGAATATGAAGAGGATTTCAGGTGCTTATGAGTCAGTTTATTTTGACACTATGCCACCAGTAGCCTGTTGAAATACTGGGCTCACTGGCCTATTTTAGGGTATCAAGCAAACATTTTCTCAAAGGGAAAGGAAAATTAAATACTAAAATCTTAATGTCATATTTCAACAGAGAGTGTACACATCCAAGTATATGGGGAATCTAAAGTTGGGGTTCTCTCAAGATTGATAACACATTTGCACACCTATTTTGAATGGATTCTGATTAGTAATACCAATTGTATTAGTTACTTTTGCATTGCTGTGCCCAAAACACCTGATAGAAATGTGAGGTGGTTGTTGGTTAACCTGGTCTGTCTCGTCTTCTTTTGCCCTGAAGGTCAGTTATGTCCAGTAGGGTGTTCTGCATGTGGAGCATATGCATACTGCAAGTGATGGCCGCCCTTCATTGGACCTACCCCGAGAAAGTACGTGCACAGAGTTGTTAACATGAGATGGGGATGTGACCTAAACCCCTCTTAAAGGTGGAAAGCTTTATTTTGGCTCATGGTTGCAGAGGATTTCAGTTCATCAAGGCAGGGAAGGCATGGCAGAGTAGCTCAGTTCATGGTGGTGGCAGTATGTGGCAGAGGCTGTTCACCTTACAGCAAACCAGGAAGCAGAGAATAAGACCAGAACCAGGTTTGGGTATAAACTTCAAGGGCACACCCCAGTGACCTATTTCCATCAGATAAGCCCCATCTACCAAAGGCTCCACAGCCTCCCCAAATAGCATTCAAACACATGAGCCTATGGGAGACATTTCATATCCAATCTGTAACTCCAAACTGTAATTCCATAAGCAGTTAAGGGAAGGCCTGCCATGGTGGCACACCCCTATAATCCCAACAACTCGGGAGGTGGAGGCAGGAGGATCTCAGATTAGAGGACAGAGGCAGCCTGAGTAACTTAGTGAGACACTGTCTCAAGACAAAAAAAGTGGGCTGGGGATGCAGCCCAGTGGTAGAGCACTTGCAGAAGTATGCACAAGGCCCCAGGTTGAGTCCCCTAGTAATGAAGGAAAAAAAGGGAGAAGGAAATAAGCAGACTCTGGCTAATGAAAACAAAGTGAAGAAGCCCTATTCTAATTAGATTGAATTTTCAATATACTACCTGGACACATTTTCTCTGATCCTCCTATTCTTGAAAGCATGGGAAGGAAGGACCCACGGGTAATGTCTTATTCTCCAGAGGCCTCTCCACCTGATAGCACAAGGAAGGCAGTAGTTGGCCAAGGCAAAGGTCCACCCCATACACGGTGCCTGAGTGCCAGGCCAGGCCCGAACACTATGCTGCCATCCTTCAGGAGACTGTTCTTCTGCGACAGGTCTCAGTCTTCCTGTCTCCCCACAGGGGAGGACAGATTCATCCACAAATACAGAAGAGAGGAAACAGGAGGTGGAGGTCTAGATCTTCTCTTTAGGCCTTGGACTATAACAAAAGCTGGGGGTGGATACTCTGCCATGAGCCTCTCACTTCCAATATCTCTGTTAGAGTTGGCAGCAATAAATGGAAACAATGATTTGATGAGGCTCAACCACTGAGTGCCAATGTGGGTAGCATCAGTAAAGAAAATAATTCCCAAGAGAAGACTGAAGGTGAATTCATGAATAACACTGTGTTCCTTCCTTCCATCAGATCCTTCACATAGTCACCAGGGCCTTGAAGATAAAGTCCAACCCTTCCTCAGCACGACACACATGGCACTCCATTCTTAAGTGCCTGCCACGCAAAATGTACTAGGCTCAGCATAAAACACAAAAACCCTGGCCGCAGGAAACTTACAGTGTGCTGCAGGTAGAGGGCAGAATGCCCAATGGTGGTAAGTACCAAGGGGAGGAAAAAGGAAAGAGAGTTGAGGGAGTCAGGGAGGCCTTACAGAGGGTGACACATGAGTAAAGACCAGTGAAGCAGGTGAAGGACAGACCCGAAAGGACTTTCAGGAAAAGCATGTCTCAGGCAGAAGAAAGGGCAAGTGCAGCACAGGTAAGGCCACACCCTGGTGAGGTGCAGTTGTGCAGCAGCTGAGGAGGGAAAGTTGCAGGACCTTCCTATTCCCACTCTCCCCTCACAAATCCTGACTGGGCAACATGGACCCACTTTTATGTTTGTGAACATGTCAAAGTCTCTTTGGCCAAGTCCTTTGAGATGCCACCTCATTCCTTCAGCCAAGGCATTCCTACTTATCCTTCAAGACTCAGTTCTGGTGCCGCCATCTTTCAGGGCGATCCACACTCTTTATTCCTTTACCATGCAAGAAATCTACTTTCTTCTGTTTCCCTCTTCTGCTCATTGCAGAGTCTCTTAGGGACAGGGAACCTCTGTTACTTGGCATGATCCTTGGGCCCTCAGCCCTTGGATGCTCACTAGACCCCTGCACAATGAAATGATCCATGTCTAACACAGTAAGTAATGGGTCTGGCTAGACAGTCAAAACTGCTAGTGCAATTTTCCAGTAGTGAACAAGACAATGGAGAAGAGGCTTGAAGTGTCAGCAAGGAAGTCACTCTGGGCAAAAAAGACATCTTAGTTATCAAAATTCATATACATAAAAATTCATAGTTTTGAGCTGGGCACGGTGGCGCAAGCCTGTAATCCCAGTGACTCAGGAGGCAGAGGCAGGAGGATCACAAGTTCAGACCAGAGGCAGTCTGCATAATTTAGTGAGACCCTGTCTCAAAAAGTAAAAAAGTGGGCTGGGGGTGCAGCTTAGTGGTACAGCATTTGCCAAGCATGCAAGCGTGAGGCCCTGGGTTCAACTCCTAGTACTGGGAAAAAAAATTCATAGTTTTTCCTGATATATCATATTACAACTACTGGCCTTTATGTGTGCAGTGTTTGGCATTTGATGAATTACTAGGACAATTTCATTTTCATATTTGTCAGCCAGGGTTCCTAGAACATGCAATAGCAAAAACAATCCTACAGTATGGATGCAAAGTTCCTAGATTCTTTTGGTTTCTTCTGGATTCCCTAGAGATAAAGCCCATTTGCCTGACCTCTCATCCAAAGAACCCTGGATAACTTATGACCTCTTTCCACCTCTGAGCTAGTAACTAGGTTTGTACAAAGGTATCAACCTCACCAGTTTCCACACCCTTTCTCCATCTGAGTATTGCATTGCCTGTAATTTGAACACAAACTATGAAAGGCAGGAATTACCATCTCTACCTTAAAGATAAGGCAAGTGACATGTTAAATAACCTGGCAAAGGCAGCTAAAATGCTATGCTGTGTCTACCCTCACTATAGGCCATGGCTCCTACTACTGAGTGCTGCCTTTGATTATTCACCTAAGGTCTTTCCTCCTCAAACCTCTATAGTACTTAGAGCTACACCAGCAGATCTTCCCACCCAGAACATGACTAAGGGAATAGAAAACTTTGGGATATTCAACATGTCTAGAATATTTCTTAAAATTGACTAGTAGGTCTCAAGTAAAAAATGAATACACATGTATATCTAAACTTAGATAAGAATGTTGATTGCAGTTATATTTAAAGTAGAAATAACCCAAATAGCTATCAACAGGAGAATGGGTTTTTAAAAAATGGGCATTCATATTATGGAAGACTTACAACAAAAGGGAATAAACCACTGACAGATACAATCACATGGATGAATCTCAAATATACTGGGAAAGGAAGAAGCCAGACCTCCCCCCACCACCCTGCTGCTGAAAAACAACAACAACAAAAATAAACAACCTAGTTACTGTAGACTTCCACTTATAGAAAAGAATAGACCACTGTGCTGTATTGTAAAAAGTCAGAATACTAATGATCTCTGTGGGGGTGGTATTAACAAGAAAGAGACATGGAGAGGAGAATTCTGGAAGTGATGCAAGTATTTTGTATCTGTATCTAGCTGATCATCATGTGGCTACTGTGACATGAGACAGATAGTTTCATTGATGTCCATGGCTCCTGGTTCCTGGCTTATAACTCTCTCTGCCAGGCAGGCCACAGAAACTAGAATTCCTCTTCTGCCAGATGACTCATAGGAACTTTTCTGATGGCCACAAAGAAATTCTCTGAGCTACCTCTGATCTAGGTGATAAGATTCTCATTTCAGAAGGGGTCCTGTCCTGTATCTGGGAGGAAGGAATGCTGCAGAGATGAGGAAGAATCCGGACAGGCCTTGCTGGGTTTCCCCACCCAGTCTGGAGAGGACACGGAAGCTCTGCATTCCCTTCCTGCATATGTACCTCTTCATGTATACCCTTGGAAACATCCTTATAATAATCTGGTAAATGTGTTTCCCTGAGTTCAGTGAGCCACTTGGGCAAATCAGTTGAACCCAAAGAAGAAGCTGTGGGAAATCCAATTCACAGCCAGTGGATCAGAAGCACAGATAAAACTACCTGGGGATTGAGCCTGGTATCTGAAGTGTTGAAGACTGAGTCCTCAAGCTGTGGGACCCAACACTGTCTCCATGTAGATAGCATCAGAACTGACCTGAATTAGAGGACACTAGGGTGGTGCCCCTGGCTGCAGAACTGCCTGTTTGTGTGCTAGTGGGAAGAAATCCCCACACCCCTGGAGGACACAGAAGTCTTCTGTGTTGATTGAGGAGGTGTGAGAGTACAGAAAAAATATTGTTTTCTTCTACACACAGATGTATACATACATAAAAAACTTGAATTGTGCACTTAAGATTTGTTCATTTTACTATATGTTATTGTTGCTGTTGTTAGGTGCTGTTGAGTTGGGTTCAACTCATAGCGACCCTATGAAAAGCAGAACGAAACACTCCCCAATTCAGTGCCAGGCACATGATCTTATTTATATTTAAGCCCATTGTAGCAGACACTGTGTCAATCCATCTAGTGGAGGGTTTTCCTTTTTTTCGTTGACTTGCCACTCTCCCAAACATGATGTCCTTCTCCAAGGATTGGTCCCTCCTGACTACATGTCCAAAATATGTAAGACACAGTCTAGCCATCCTTGCCTGCAAGGAGCACTCTGGTTGCACTTCTAGGACAGATTTGTCGGTTCTTTTGGCAGTCCATGGTACATTCATATTCAACACCATAATTCAAAAGTTTCAATTCTCCTGTCTCCCTTATTCAATGTCCAGCTTTCACAACCATATGATGCAACCGAAAATACCATGGCATGAATCAAGTGCACCTTCATCTTCAATGTAACATGCTTACTTTTCAATACTCTTAAAAAGATCTTTTGCCACGGCTTTTCCCAAAGCAATGTATCTTTTGAGCTCTTGACTGCTGCTTCCCCAGGGGTTGATTTTAGAACCAAGTTAAGCAAAATTGTGGACAAAACTCAATCTTTCCTCCATTTATCATGAAAATCCATACTGACTCAGTTGTGAGGATTTTTGTTTTGTTGATGTTGAGTTGCAATACATACTGAAGGCTGTGTTCTTTGATCTTCATCAGTAAATGTTTCAAATCCTCTTCACTTTTAGCAAGTAGAGTTGTGTCCTCTGCATAACGCAGGTTGTTAATGAGTCTTCCTCCAATCCCAATGCCATGTTCTTCTTCATAAAATCCAGCTTCTTGGATTATTTGCTCAGCATAGAAATTGAGAGATATGGTGAAAGGATACAGCCCTGATGCACACCTTTCTCACCTTTAAACCAAGCAGTGTTTCCTTGTTCTGTAGCACAATTATGTGCTCTGGTATTTCCCTTCTTCATTGTGTTATCCATAATTTGTTATGATCCACACAGTCAAATGCTTTCGCATAGTCAATAAAACATAAATAGACATCTTTCTGATATTCTCTGCTTTCAGCTCATATCCATCTGACATCGGCAATGATGTCCCTGGTTCCCTGTCCTCTTCTGAATCTGGCTTGATTTTCTACCAGTTCCCTGTCCATATACTGCTGCAGTCACTTTTGAGTGATCTTTAGTAAAATTTTGCTTCTGTGTGATATAATGATATTGTTCAATAGTTTCCACATTCAGTTGGATCCTCTTTGTTGAGAATAGGCACAAATATGGATCTCTTCCAGTCAGTTGGCTAGGTAGCTGTTTTCTAAATCTCTTGGCATAAACATGTTAGCACCTCCAGTACTGCATCTATTTGTTGAACCATCTCTGTTGGTATTCCATCAATTCCTGGAGCCTTGTGTTTCACCAATTCCTTCAAGGCAGCTTCTACTTTGTCCTTCAGTACCATTGGTTCCTCATTATATTCAACCTCTTGAAATGCCTGGTCATCCACCAACGCTTTTATGTATAATGACTCTGTGTATTCTTTCTATCTTCTTTTAATGTTTCCTGTATCACTGAATATTTTCCCCATAGAATCTTTCACTATTGCCACTCGGGGCTTCAATTTTTTTCTTCAATTCCTTAAGCTTGAGACAAACAGAGCGTGTTCTTCTCTTTTGATTTTCTGTCTCCAGCTCTTTGCACATGCCATTAAAATATACGATTTTGTCTTCTTGAACTGCCCTTTAAAATCTTATGTTTACTTCTTTAACTTCATCATGTTTTCCTGTATTTTAGCTGCTCTCTCCCTCCCTCCCTCCCTCCCTCCCTTCCTTCCTTCCTTGAGACAGGGTCTCATTGTGTAGACAAGCTTGGCTTGGAATTCACTCTGTGGCCTCAAACTCACAAAGGAACCGCCTGTCTCAGCCTTTTGAATGCTAGGATCACAGGCATGGGGCACCACACCCAGCCAGCCTTCTACAATTTCATTCAGGGCATAAAATAAAGTTAACGGCTCCAGATAGCATTGGATATATAGAGAGATAAGGAATCATACAAAATGAAATTTATTGAGGTCATAAAACATGAAGTACTAAAGGAGGAGATTACAAGGATACCTGAGAATAAACAGAAATGGCACTAGATGGTTTACTGTACCAGGAACCTAAGAACAACCAAAAATTGCTTGTCAAAATGGTAGGCACAGAGGGTCACAGTGTATGGATTTGAAATCTGAGAATTCAAAGGAAAGTATCTGCTTATTCAATGACACCATGGACTTCTATCTTAAGTAAGAAGTTAGTTTTGAAGGTTTTAAGAAAGGATAAAAAAGCTTATGAGTTTCCCCAAAGGACTATAAGTGATGCAGGATTTTCAGCTTGGAAAGGACTAAGCATAGATATTAATATATTTTGATAATACTCATGGTAATCAAGAAATATTTAGAATTGAGTCCTCTCATTCACAAAGAAAATTTAAAACAGTGAGTTCAACTACCTGTTTTTAAGACAGAGCTTGTAAGCTTGGAATGCCTGGCCTCTTGTTATGAGGTATCCAATATTAATCGAGTTAATAAGAATCCATTTCTTCCTCAGTTCCACAGATTTGGCTTTCTCAAGACACATTTGCATATGATGATTGTTTTTAACATATAAAGTGTTAGCTGGGCATGGTGGCACATGCTTATAATCCCAGGGACTAGGGAAGCAGAAGCAGGAGGATAGCATGTTCGAGGCCAGGGGCAGCCTGTGTAATTTAGCAAGACCTTGTATTAATTTTAAAAAATTAAAAAAGGCAGTGGGAGTGCTGCTTAGTGGCAGAGTGCTTGCAAAGCATACACGAGGCACTGGGTGCAGCCTCTGAGTACTGAAAAAAAAAAAGGTATAAAGTGCTTAGAGTTTAAACACTGAAAAGCAGAATCTAACGTCTGGGAGTACACTAATACATTATTATAAAAAATTCCACAGCTAGCTATTTTGATGTCACCATTGACACCTGGGACTGAAGCCAAAGAAAGGGCTGGGGAATCTTTTTTGCAGAACAGACTCTCCTGTCAGCTCTTTTGATGATAACTTGTACCAGGTATCAGTCCGAGACTCTGTGATTTTGACATTTCCTGGTGACGTTACCATGTTGTTGTTATTGTTGTTGTTCTTAGGTGCTGTTGAGTACAGTCCAACTCATAGTGACCCTATGTACAACAGAAAGAAATACTCCACAATTCTGTGCCAGGAACATGATCTTTTTTATGTTTAAGCCCATTGTTACAGACACTGTGCCAATCCATCTTGTTGAGGATCTTCCTTTTTCTCACTGTCCCACCAATCTCCCATACATGATGTCCTTCTCCAGGGATTGGTCCCTCCTGACAACGCGTCCAAAATACATCAGACTCAGTCTAGCCATCCTTGCTTCTAAGGAGCACTCTGGTTGCACTTCTAGGACAGACCAGCTGGTTTGTTTGGCAGTCCATAGTATATTCAATCTTTGTCTCCAGCTCCATAATTGAAAAGCATCAAATTTTCTCCTATCTCCCTTATTCAATGCACCGTTTATGCATTCTTCTGAATCTGGCTTGATTTTTGGGAGGTTCCCTTGTCTATATACTGCTGGAGTTGCTTTTGAATGATCTTTAGTAAGATTTTGCTTGTGTGTGGTATTAATGATATCATTTGATAGTTTCCACATTCAATTGGATCCCCTTTCTTGGGAATAGGCACAAATACGGATCTATTCCAGTCAGTTGGCCAGATAGCTATTTTCCAATACATTACCATAGGCTCAAGAAAGAACAGCAAGGAACCTAGGACTAGGACTAACCTTTTGCACTAGATACAAGATAAAAAGTGTCATCAGTTGATATAAGAGCCCTGGATGTATCCTTATAATGTAAGAAAAATGATGATACTCTGGAGAGGATTTTCTGGACAGTTCCGGCACTCTCTAGCTTTTAAGGTATCTTGGCTCTCTAATAGATGTATGATGTGAATAGTGTTTTCTTTTTCCTATCTCTAGCTCCAAAACTAAACTAGCTTTTCTATAGGATTATTCAGTGATCTGAAAGATAGCATTATTCTTTTAGATAGTCCTAGAGGAACAAAATTATTTCCAACAGACTCGAGATAGCTAGAAAGAACTTGATTGTGTTAGGGCATAATAAAAGAGATAGATATCCTGTCTTGAGCATTTATTTCCCTACCAAAAAATTCTCTGAACTGTGAAAGTTTCTTCCAATGACATATACTGTGTTCCTCATCCTTTGCTGACTCTGTTGATAAACATAATAGCCAGAGGATAATTATTCCCCTAAAATTCAACAAAGTACCAAGATGGGAGGGAGGGGGAATATAGGAAAGGAAAGAAAAAGGAACCATTAAAAAGAAAAAGAAGCAGCCAGGCACGGTACTGCACACCTGTAATCCCAACATTTCAGGAGGTACAGGCAGAAAGATCACAAGTTCCAGGCCAGAGGCAGTCTGGGCAACTTAGCAAAACCCTATCTCAAAATAAGAAGTAAAAATAAATAAATAAATAAATATGAGGGGGCTGGGGTGCAGCTCAGTGGTAGAGTGCAAAGTATACTCAAGTTCCTGGGTTCAAACCTCTAGTACCACAAAGAAAAAAAAAATTAAGAAGGAAGAAAAAAAAAAAGAGTAATACTACAGTGGAGAAACATAATAAATACCATCTCACCCAGGTAGTCAAGGTTAACCTCCACTGTGATTAATCATGTTGACAATATGTCCTCTTGCTCTGATGTAATGAGAATTGCACATTACCTCTGTGGTCTTTCTCCCCTCCAACCTGTAACTGCAGTCTAACCCTAAGAAGAACATCAGACAAACCCCCAAGTGAAGTTTAGTCTACAAAACGCTGGAATAGTATTTCTCAAAACCATCAAGAACATTGAAAACAAGGCAGTGCTACAAACTACTACACCAAAGGAAGCCGGAGGCAGCAAAAAGCCAGCAAAACGCCTCAATGTTATGCATCAAGGAGGGATCACAGAACAGAAAAAGGACATTAGGTAAAAATAAATAAATCTGAATTTCTAAATAAGGCCTGCAGCCACACCACTGTGGCGTCTGATCCCATCAAGCCTCAGAAGCTAAGCAGGGTTGGGCCTAGTTAGTACTTGGATGGGAGACCACCTGGGAACACCAGGTACTGTAGGCTTGGGAGAAGGACCTGGAAACCCACTCCCAAAAATCAGTCTGCCATTGAAAACCCTGTGAATAGCAGAGAAGCACTAACAATACTGTTTCACCTATTGTACGTAGGGTTGCTATGGGTCAGATACTGACTTGACGGCACCTAACAACCACAATTGGTTTGTTAATTGTCACAGTGTCCTATATTAACATAAGATGTTAACTCTAGAAAAAAATAATATGGGATATATGACAACTCTGTTCAATTATAAAATAAAAGGTTATTTTGAAGTTGAGCATGATGGTGCACACTTATAATCCCAGCCAGTCTACAGAGCAACTTGCAGGTCAGCCTGATCTACATGGTGAAACTGTCTCGAAAAAAAAAAATTAAAAATTAAAGAACTAAAAAATTAAAATAATAAATACATAAGTAAAAAGTCTATTTTAAAAGCTTTAAAAATTGATAATGTGAAGGCAGGCATGGTGTTGCACCCCTTAAATTCCAACACCTGAGAGGTTAAGACAAGAGGATTGAGCATTCCAGGCCAGCCAGTGATATACAGCAAGACCTTGTCTGGAAAAAAAAGAAAGAAATCATAGAAAAAAATAAACCTTCGCACAGCATGGCTAAGTAGAAAGAACAAAGACTTTAGAAACAAAATCTCGGATTTCAACCTCTGCCCCACTATTTACAGGCTGTGTGACCTTAAGTAAATCACTAAGTACTTCTGAGCTTTAGTCTTCTCATCTGTACACCACAGATAGTTGTAAATGCCATCCTTATCACGTTAGTATGAAGGTTAGACAGAATGTATGAGCAGTCTGGGACAACCAACACTCAGCCCAAAGCCCCTCTCACGGCCCATATGCATTTCCTAGGACAGGGGGCCACTCTGACTAACTGACATAATAGGTAGCTATTTTTACAAAGCAGCCACTAAGAGAGCATGGAGTGGCTATGTGTCTTCCTTCACAATAGTTGAGGGGCCCACTTTAACATATTACATGCCCACATGGTACACTGTAATAACACTGAGCTGACAGATTACACAAGATATGGGAGGGATCTAGGATATCCAAATTTAGCTAGGTTTAGAGTCAACTGGGACATTTTCTCTTTTTTTTAAATGCAAATCCCCATCCTCTCGTACTGCTGAGATGAGATGAATGAGTCTGTTATGGGGCCAAGGATGCTGTCATCTGTGTAAACTTCCTGGTGATCTGGTTGGAGCCTATTACATCCACTTTTTAGTAACAGTGAGCTTATTTCTTCCTCCTTTTACAGAGAAGGAAATCAAGGCCTAGCGAACGCTCACGTGATGAAGTTCAGAGGCAAGCAGCTGAGGACAGGCAGGGCTAAGAGTAGTACGGGCATGTAGGTTATAAATCTTTGTCCTTCGGTGTGTTCTTCTAAAACAAAGGGCATGAACCCTCGAGCCATCACTAGGAACTGCATGTGAAAGGGAAGAAACTGGCAAGGAAAAAAACATCCTTGGGAAAGAAGATAATACAGGAAGAGAGTGGTGAGAAAATCAGGTGGGCACCAGGACTAGGTAAAGGATGACCAGCTGAGTGCTACTTCTTAACCCAGTATTCAAGGGCTCCATCAATACTTACAGATGCTTTTAACTGGGGAAATTTATTTCACACATTTCAAAATCTGCAACAGGGCCAATAAGCTCAGCACTTGGGAGGCTGAAGCAGGAGGATCAAGAGTTTGAGGCCTGCTTGGTTACACAGTGAAGCCAGTCTGGGATATATAGTGAGACCCTGTCTCGAAAAATCATCCCTCCAAAAAAGACAAAAAACAAAAACAAAGAAACCCACAAACAACTTTAAACTGGGTGCCATGTCATAACACCTGCCATCTCAGGAACTTGGGAAGCTAAGGCAGGATGATTGAGTTCAAGGCCAGAGGCAGCTACCTGTACAACTCAGTAAGACTCTTGTCTCAAAAAAGGCTGGGAGGGCAGCTCAGTGATAGAGCACTTGCCTAGCATGTGCCAGGCCCTGGATTCAACACCTCAATACTGAAAGAAAAAAAAAATCTTTGAAGTTTGCTCCTGTTTTGTACCTGAGTATGGGATAATCTTTAAGAAGTTCTAAAAATCAGAACATTCAAATTTTATTTTATTTTTTGAGGCAGGGTCTCACTATAACCCCAGCTGGCCTTGAACTTGCAGCGATCCTCCTGCCTCTGCCTCTCAAGTGCTGGGATAACAGGTGTGCACCATCACGCCCGGCAGAATACTCAAATTTTAAATGAAAAGGTCTACTTTAAGACTTTTATCTTGATTTAAAGTAACCGGAAAAGCCTCTGTGACTTATGATTGTATTGAAAATGGATGCCAAAATTAGCCTCAGTTTCCTAAAAGGATAATTTATTTTAGAAATTGTGATTTAAACAGTTTCTTCAAAGTATCTGTTCAAAGAACCTTGCTCTGAGAATTGAACACAGGCTGAACCAAACAAATCTGATTAAGAATGAAGTTGTTATTCTTGTACAATCCTAGCAGTTGAAACATTTGACTTCCTGGAGTCACTTGGCAAAGACCAGAATTATGTACACAATCGTACATTCACAATCACTGGCCAAGACTTCCAGCGGCTTCTGTTCTTTCCACTCTCAAATTATCTGAGTGATAAAGCAATCAGTAGAGAACTTGTACCAGTTCCCACTCCCAAGCATTCAATCATATATTCTCTTATTCCTACAGATAAACAGTCAATGTTCCCATCTCCCACCAACCCCTCCAACGTGATTCCATCTTTCTCATCACTTGAAAACTATCATCTGACAATTCTCCCCCTTTATCCAAATCAGTTCCTCCCTCTAGAAGATCATTTCCATCATCATATAAACATGCTATAAAACTAGTATCTTGAAGCCAGTGATGGCGGCATACATTTCTAATCCTAGCACTTAAGAGGCTGAATCAAGAGGATTGACATGAGTTTGAGGCCCGCTTGGTCTACACAGAGAGTTCTAGGCCAGCTTGGGCTACACAGAGAGGCCCTGTCAAAAAAATCAAAACACCGGGTGCCGTGGCACACGCCTGTAATCCCAGCAGCTCGGGAGGCAGAGGCAGGAGGATTGCAAGCTCGAGACCAGAGGAAGTCTGTGTAACTTAGCGAGACCCTGTCTCAAAAAGTAAAAAAAAAAAAAAAAAAAAAAAAAAAAAAAAAAAAAAAAAAAAAAAAAAAAAAAAAAAAAAAAAAAAAAAAAAAAAAAAAAAGAAAGAAAAAGAAATGGGCTGGGGGTGCAGCTCAGTGGTCCAGCACTTGTAGAACATGCAAGCGTGAGGCCCTGGGTTCAATCCCCAGTACCACAAAAATAAATAAATAAAAATAAAAACAAAAACAATAATAAAAAAACCAACACAACTAACCTCTCAATTTTACACCCACCTCCACTTAACACCTTATTTCTCTGCTTGTCTTTACAGTAAAATTCCTCTAAATAAATGTATTGTTTAGACTCTTATCTTCAATTCTGTTTTCTTTTCTTTTCCTTTTTCCTTCTTTCCTTCCTTCCTTCCTTCATTTCCTTCTTTCCTTCTTTCTTTGGTAGTACTGAGGGGTTGAACCCAGCCTCGCACATGCTAAGCAAGTGTGCCACCTCTAAGTTGCACCCCCAGCCCTGCTGTCTATTTTTTATTTTGAGACAAGGTCTGAGTTGCTCAGGCTGCCTCTGCCTTCAAACTCACAATCCTCCTGCCTCAAACTTCTGATTGGCTTCAAACTCACAATCCTCCTGCCTCGAGCTTCTGAGTCTCTCAGATTACAGGCTTGTGGCGCCATGTCTGGCCTGTTTTCTTAAAACTATTTTAAATAGGTTTTCATCCTTACCACTCATCCAATATGCTTGACTTAGTAAACTCAAGGTCAATTCTTAGTCCTCGTCTGACCTGACCTCAGAGCTACAACTGACATGGTTGATCATGTCCTCCTCTATCGGAAGCACCCTCCGGGTACAGTACTTCCCAGATACCACACTCGCCTGGTAGTCTCCTGTCTCACTGGGTACTCATTTTCTGGTCCCCTAAACTCCAAATGCTGGAGTCCTCTAGACTTAGCCCTTATACCTCTTCTCTTTTATTTCACTTTATTTATGTATTTACTTCTTTATTTATTTGTGTATATGCATGTGTGTGTGTTGCTGAGGACTGAACTCAGGGCTTGTACATGTTAAGCAAATGTTCTACTACTGAGCTACATCTCCAATCTTTTCCACCATTTCTCTACCTTTGCTCACTCCTTGGTCACCTGTTCTACTCTCATGGGTTTAAATCTACCCATATACTTGCTGGGTGTGGTGGAGGACTCCAGTAACATCACCTCTTAGGATGCTGAGACGGGGGGATTGTGAGTTCAAGGCTAGTCTGGGCTACACAATGAGTTCCAGGTCAGTCTGGGCTATATATCAAGATCCTGTCTCAAAAAAAGCAAAAACACACAAATTTATTGGGAGTCAAATTTAATATAAAAATTCATCTCAAATTCACCCGTCTTTTTTATCTCTACCACTATGACTCCAGTCCAAGCCTTCACCGTTTCTCACCTGTTCTAATTTTGATAGCCTCCTTCCTGCCCTCTCTGCTTTACTTTCTTACCTTCCTTCATTTCCTAAACAGCACCAAAAGTTTTCTTTACAATATAAGTTGGATTTTATACTCCTCTCTTTAAAACCTCAAAGATTTCTGAGTCCCACTTTGAGTTGTGAATGATCTGGTTTCCATCTACATTTCAACTCTGTCGGTACCACTCTCCCCCTTACTCATTATGCTATATCCACAAATGTCTGTTTTTGTCTCCACTAACATGCCCTATTCTTTGCCACCCCAGGGTATTTGTACATGCTATTCTCACTTACCTCCACTCTTCATTGGTTAAGTCTCAGTAGAAAAATGTCTCCGGTTTAATGTAGCTCTTCCCCTCTTGATCTCTATTTCATTCCTTGTCTGTTTCCTTTGTAATTTCTAATAATTTGCTTACTTGTTTTTTCCTCCTTTACTATTACAATGTAAATTCCATAAGGAGTATTTCTCTCTGGAAATGTCTGAGAAGTACTAACTGTAGGTCTCTTTAAGCTGTCATCCCAACATTCATCACCACCTAACCTCCAGATGGAGTACTTTTATCATTTTGCAATCTGCAAGCCAAGAAGAGACACATCACCATAACCTGACCTTGTTGGCACCTTGATCTTGGACTTATAGCCAAAAGGCAAGGCCTAGACCTATGAGAAACAGGTTTCTGTTGTTTAATCCACTCAGTCTATGATATTGTGTTATGGAGGCCTGAGCTAAGATACCAAGCAACATGAGAATGCTCCAGGCTCCTCTTTGTAATATAACCAAATATCACATGTAAAAAGACATCTGACATGGTAGCATTCTCTATCAAAACCTGCTGCCAACCAGAAGTGCCTCAATGCTTGCTTGACACTCTTCTACAACAGCTACATGTTTGAAAAGTAGATGCTGTTAAAGCTACTATCGGCACACGCACACACCCAAAAGCCACAAGACCAACTCACAACCGGCACTGAAAGGAGAGGGTATTCCCTCCTCTCAGCCCTCTCCAATCTACCTACCACAAAGCACTGAAACGAGTGAGTCAGGAACACCAAGACACACAAATGACTTGTGTTTTGTTCAGAAAGACTTCACTGGTATTTCAGTTAGGAAGTGATTTTGGTCAGGACTCATGACAGCACACAGAAACATTCCCTCGGGGAATCTTCCCATGGGATTTCTGCCTGACCGAGAATCTCACAAGACTCTTTAGAGAACCAAGGTTTTCTTTTCTTGTTCTTTTCTTTTTTTTAAGTAAACAATTCAGAAAGCTCAGTTCTCCCCTCCAAAACTAGGCTCTAATTGTAGGTTAGGGTGAGGCAGCAACTAGATTCCTTGAGATACTTTGTTAGAAAATGACTTTAAATATTCATGATCTTATGTTCTTTTAAAAAGGAAATATTCTAAATTTCTATTTTTAAAAATTCAAATTCTATGTAGAATCTGAATTACCAAGCAAGTTTTTGTTGTTGTTGTTCTTGCTGTTTTTAGTACTTGGGGGCTGAATCACTGGGGTGTACCATAGCCTTCTTATTTATTTATTTAGCAGTGCTGGGGGGTTGAACCCAGGGCCTCTTGCATGCTTTGCAAGCACTCTACCACTGAGTTGCACCCCAGCCCATTTTTTATATTTTATTTTGAGTCAGAGTCTTTCTGAGTTACACAGGCGACTTCTGCCCTCAAACTCACGAGGCTCTTGCCTCTGCCTGCTGAGCTGCTGGGATTACAGGTGTGTGCCACTGTACCTGGCTCTCTAATCAGTTATTTCTCCAACACTTTTACCTTAGGGATTTTAAAGCACAGTTTTTAAAACTTAGGGGTTTGAAAAGAAAAAAAGTCCCACATCTACCTTCCAGGGACAAATGGTTGAAGAAGGTGGCAACAGGCTATGAAGGTCCCAAAGCCCAGAGCTCCATTTGCACAAGCAGCAGCACCACCCAAGCCAAATTATCAGGGGTATAAGGTTGGTTATGCAATAGAGAAAAGCAGTACTAGTATGTTGTGACTGGAACAATCACGGCTCTCTGAAATGGAATGTGGACACAGGTGTTACCAGGTACAGTGGCACAGGATACTTAAGCTGAGAAGCCTTTCTACATTAATCAATACTGTGCAAAGGGCTAGAAAAGGAGATCCTCCAAAGGACAATATTCTGAGGGTCCTAAAATAGTATTAACCCTCAAAGTTTCTTTGAGATCACTACTTTTTCCTATTTTCAGTAATTTTAACACAGAAACGCTACATAAAACTCAGCCCCACTGAGAGTGTTCTCTGCTGTATGCTCCTTCTCTACTCACTCACTGCAGGGGAGGCAAAGGGGAGCATCGTCTCATGATCAGGTTTAAGCCCCTGGCCTATATATTCACCACAGTGGTCATATCAACACAGAGGAACATACAATAGCCTTCCCAGCCTTTCAAAAATAGAACCATCAGCTGAGCGTGGTGGCACACACTTGTAATCCCTGCACTCAGAAAGCTGAGGCAGGAGGATTGTGAATTTCAAGCCAGCCTGGGCTACACAGACCTTGTCCCCCCCCCAAAAAAAAATCAAAGAATCATCTAGTCCTGCTCCATACCACTCTGAGAGAAGTGTAGGAACTTGCTTATCGTTACACAGAGAATCGGTAGTTATGCCAGGAAAAGAAGCTTGTATCTCTTCACTCTCTGTCTACTGCCCTTTGTAAAAAGTCAGGTTCCCCCCAGCTAGTAATCATAGTAGTAAGGCAAGGTCTAAATAAATGGGGAACATGTCCAAGAAAAACCCAAGCCTCCTGAGTCCTAAGACTCAGTTCCAGCCTTGAAAAGCCAAATGAAGAATGTTTTTGGAAAAGTTTGTCAACAAAGCTAGAATACTTTAAACTCAGGGAATTCTATTTCTCTATCACATCAGCTCCTCCAATCTTATAACTGTGTTGCTTCAAGTTGTGCTGTTTTGTGAGGGCAAAAACAACTGTGTTTTTATTTATTTTCCCCCTCAGGAAAGGGTAAATCAAAAAGAAGAAAATAGTCTCATTTTTCCTCTGCGAGAATTGTGGCACAGTGGGACTGCGCAAGAATGTACCTACTATGGAATCTTCCCACACTCCTAAGTAACTAGCAGGGGCATGTCCCATACACTCCCCAAATATCTGAACTGGCAAGAACAAAAGATATTCAGAGACCTTAGCCTTGGGATAATAGCTTCTGTCAGTCAACCACAGTTCTCACGACTCTGTGTTTCTGCTCTTACTTCAGCTTCATTCCAAATAGCACATTGTACCTATATGAGTACTTAAGAAAACCACACAAATGAATTCACATAATAGCACAGTGATTTTGGCAGGGCACCAATACTAATACTAATGATGAAGTTTAATTTTTTTCTAAATGCAAAGTCTTAGACAAATACCTTACCCTTAGCATTTACAAGCTATTACAAGGTATGATAAGGGTCCTGGGGCCACAGTAACCTATGTTTGAGACCAACACCAAAAAGGATCAAGTAGCTTTTTCATGCCAAGGGAGTTACCTAGTAAAAAGGCATAGATCAGCATTTCATTTCTTACCTGAAGCCAAAGGTCGAATCCACTCTTTGCTATTCAGATCAAGTCTCCAGAGGTCATTGAAGGCAGCATTGCAGCTGCTCTGGGTACAGCCTCCAAACACATACATAGACTGATTTGCATCATAATAGCATGCACCTACAAAAACAAAACAACAAATAAGTAACTTTAATTTAATTTTCAGGCCCCTCATAGCCTGTATTTTTCAAAACTCAAATATTCCACATATTCAGCAACTTTGTTACCAGGTACTAAATTTCTATAATCATGCTTTTGCCTTCAGGTTGATCAATGTTAAATTATTCTTTAAAGTAAGGCCCAAAGAAAAGCTATGAAAATTTTATTTCTTTTGGGGAAAATCAAGGAAATCAAAATAAAGAGTGGAATACGGGAAAAACAATTATTTCTGAGAACAATAAGCAAACTGACAATGATTTCATTAAGCAAGAAAGTATAATTCCAGCAAGAGCACACAAGAATTCAGAATAAGGGTGCTCAACGAGTGAAATTTCAGCACAGCCACATAATTAATCTAAATCTGCATCATTATCCTCTAGGGCAAGAGGAAGATGGTGTGAACAGATGTCCTCTGTCATCTCACTCTTCTCCTCTAGTCCTCTTCTTATTTTTATATTTTCTAAGAAAACCTAAAGCACAAATCAAAATACAAATCTTTATATGAAACACAATGAAAATAACCATGAAAACAATTTTAATGAAAACCACACATAAAGACCAATGTGGCTGAAGCAATAGATTTTATGAATTGAAAAACATGGCCAAGGCAACACAGTAGTATGGTCTTGGATCGGCTCCAAAGCAACCAAAAGAAAAGGCATGGAGGTTATTAAGTCCCAAAGCTACCAAGGCATGCTGGTTGGTAGTGACTAGAAAACCAGCACAGGAAGAAACATTTAAAAAGCACTAAGGTCTCAGAGAACAGCGTTTTTTATTAGATGATTACATTCACATGACTGCACACCATTCCTATAATAATCAAGAAAAAGAGGCAAAGAGAAAGGCTGTTCCCCTAAAACTAGAAAGATTAAAGACAGAGTCTAGAAGAGAGATCTGCTACCTTGCTGCTCCCTGGGAGGCTCATTCAGTCTCTATTCTTTGGAAAAGAAAACCATACTCCTTGCAGCCTTGAATTTACCACCTTAGATTTCAGGAAGAGGCCCGAGTAAAGCTTTCCTTTCTGTCCACTTCTTGCATGCCACATGGAGAAAAAGATCTCTCAATTTTCATGTGAAACTAACAGATGAGCATCGTATAAAAGGAAAGACAAAGGGAAAAGAAATTTAGAGCTTCAATGCACCAGTGCCTGGTTTCAGTGACACCCCTCCTAGCTATTTACAGGTTCAATTCAGTTTTGCACACCACTATTTTAAAGATCTCTTCTGAACTATGTCCCTACTTATTCAAGTTCAGAAAAATGAGAACTCTACTACTGTAGACTCATCCAATGCCACTGTTATAAATACTTCTGTGACATATACCAGCTCTGAGAGTAACCCTCTTTTTCCTTAACTCAGCGACCCCTGCGATGGTTTGAATATAAAGTGTCCTTCAGGGCCAGGCATGGTGGTGCATGGCTGTAATCCCAGTGACTCAGGACATGGAGGCAATAGGATTGTGCGTTTGAGGCCAGAGGCAGCCTGCATAACTTAGTATGACCCTGAGTCAAAATAAAAAATAAAAAATGGGCTTGGAATGCAGCCCAGTGGTAGAGCACTTGCAAAATATGTTCAACGCCTAGTATCACAAAGAATAAACAAATAAAAATTTAAAAATGTTCCTCAAAGTTCATGTTCTTTAACGGTTCCTAGCTTGTGGCACTGTACTGGAACTTTTGGAGGTGGGTCTAGATCAGAGCAAGTGAGTCTCTGGGGGTGGGCCTCTGAAGGTTGAATCCTGGACCAGTGGCTTTGCAAGCTCCCTCTCTGCTTTCTGCTCAAGATGTAAGGTCGTCTGCCAGGGGCCCTGCTGCCTGCTGCCACCGCACCTACCCCACTGCCATTCTGGACTGATCCTCTTAACTGTGAGCCCCCTTTTCCTCCATAAGTTTGTTTTGGTTTTTCTGCCACAGTGACAAGAGATGAGTGATACCCCATTTGGGCCCTTTTAAGACTATCTAGATCTTGGAAGCCAGGCAGGGTTGGGCCTGGTTAGTACTCGGATGGAAGACTGCCTGGGAACACCAGGTGCTATACGTTTGGGAGAAGGACCTGGCAACCCATTCTCAAAAAACAATCATGCATTGAAAACCCTATGAATAGCAGAGAAGCACTAACAATACTGTTTCACCTGTTGCACCTAAGGTTGCTATGAGTTGAACACTGACTCGACAGCACCTAACAATAACAACAACATGTTAGGAAGGCCAGGTCAGAAAACTAGAAGAGGTGGTAAAAGCAGTGTGTTTTATCAGTTAACCCAGTAATCTCAGTCAGCTAAAGGTGCAAATTCAAATTATTTGAATGCTAACACTGTGCAATAATGGAGCTGCAGGCTTTTCAATGACCAGAGAAAACAGAGATGTGAAGAAACAAAATATCATCTAATAATCAATAGGCACAAACCTGCAAAATATTTGCTATACCTCCAGAACTCACACTAATGATGTGACGGTTTAGTCTTACTCCTTCTACTGACTGTTTGCCTTTAAAATTAACTTCAAATTTATATATGAGTTTTTTATCCACATCCCACCAATAAAAGTACATGAAGAAGTAGAATCTAATAAAAATTCCATTTGCTCACATTTCAGATTTGCTAATAACTGCAAATAACAAAAGATCAAGTTAGAGGACATTATACAAACAAAAGGATAATTACTGGAGCTATATTCTGATCTCCACTAAAGGAGCTCAACTCAGACACCCTGGTAACCCCAACAAATGGGACAGTTTTGAACTGAACCAACTGGTATGAAGCACGAAAGAATACTGCTGACAATCTAGACCTTTAGAACAGAATTAGCAATGCTATATGGTTTCTGAAACCTTAATTGGTGTCCATTATAATGATTAGTAGGACAAATTCATAATTTCCAAACTAAAAGAGACAAGAGCTACTTTATGCCTCCCCGGTTCTCAAAACTCTTAGCAGCTGCTTCCTTCATGTAGCAAAAGAGCAGAATGCCTTTATTTTTCAGAGACAGAAAACATTATTCTCCATTTGGATTGAAAACCCAGCCAGCAGGTGGGCCTTGTGAGGTTTTTACCACATGTATTTTAATCCTATACTAAAATAGGGCAATCCACATTTTCCTGTTTCTCTTTGAGCAAAGGTATGTGGAAGAGCCTAAAGTATGCAAAATTAATAGCACTGAAATGGGAAGTTTAATACACACAACAGTATTTTCAGCCAGCGGTCAAGTATCAGCGAAGCTGGGAGAGGAAGGGAGTCAATTTAGATAACTATGTTTAGTACTCAGATATAGTGGAAAGATAAAATTATCAATAACACACTCAACTCTTTTAAGAATCCTGATGAATTTTGCTGTCTATTTTGATTTAACACACTTAGATGTTGGTCTCAGTGGAAATATGCAAAAAGTTCAAATGGGCCTTTCAGAAAAATGAGGCTTTCAGAAAATATTAAGAATCTGGGCAATTCCCAGTGTCCAAGTGATCACTTCCCTTTTACTCAAGTTCTCCAGCCAAATAGACTTTCCTTTCAGAACATCCAGACCACTGGAATAGGCTATACAAAAATTATAGCTTAGAGTACATTATGAACACTGTGCTACAAAGGAAGAGGACTGTTTATTCCAATTGCTAAATCTCTTCAAATTCTCAAGTGGGTCTGCTTGCCTCATGAACGACGAATACATGACATATATCTCAAGTCAGTATCTAACAGTCTCTACTTAAAGTCAAATATTCACGATTTAACCACACACACAAAACAATTCTATAGTCCAGAATACTTTTCTACTGTATTACTGTCATGTTAAGTACAAGATTTTCCAGTCACTTCATATTTTCCATGGTGCATAGGGCATTCCCTAAATGTTCCGAGTTGAATGGTGCACCCCAACTTTTGTACTCTGCAATGTTAAATTTTCTTTTCCCCCCACTTTTCTCCAGGGAAAGGCCCTGAGGCATTTATCTCATGCTGAGAGAAACTATGCTGTCATGTGCCTCACACCTACAAGCCAGAACATATTTGATAAGGTCTGTAATTACATAACTCAGGAACAGGCAAAGGTGGTTACCCAGCCTGGGCCTGCTAGCTCCTGCAGGAGCAGGACTGGCAGTACGTGGAACTCCCTGCTCATATTAGAAACCTAAGCAGTGAAAAGCTTTCCAAAATATGATGTTGGGGACTCAATGAATTCCTACAGCAACCTGAAAAGACATACTACATTAATCAAGCCTGGCACGATTAACCATGCACACAATTCACCAAAAAATGAGGAGAATTAGTGTTTTTACTTCAACTGCCTTTTTTGTCTTAGGCTTTTACATAGGAAAGACTCTGCTGATCTTCATTTTGTTTTGAGTCCAAAAACCTTACAGATATTAAAATTTATTGCTATGAGCTATGAGTGGGATGCAAAGAAAAAGTACAAGGATGTCTAAGACATGGAGCCTGTCTGTCCCCAAGCAGACAATAATCCTGTGAAGGAGACATCATCATCACCCACCCCCCATTTTATAGCTTAAAACGTGCTTGCAAGTGTTTCCTCAATTACATTCCTCTGCAAGCCTGTCACACAAATAGAATTTGTCACATATATTTTACAGATGAAGAAACTGTGGGTTTGAGAGGGTCAAGGAACTTGATTCCCAACTCCAAATTTCTTTCCTTTGCTGATGCAGCTTTTCTCACATAGGAAGTAATGGTAAAGACAGAGGGTAATAAACACAAGGAAGGTATGAACAATGTACTAATGTGCACAAGGTGAGGAAGAAAAGAGCTTAATTTCCATGGTGAAGAATTTGAAGGCAATTTGTGAAGAATGTGGCTTTTGGCTTTGCCTTTGAAATGAATTTTATAGGACAGCAAACTCTAAATCAACAAGGGTGAAAGAGTCTAGGGAATAAAATGGAACAGACAGGAAAAGGGTGGAAGAGAATGAAACCAAGGCTTCCAAGCAAAGCCTTAAATTAGTTTAAGGCATGATGATGATGCTCCTGTGGCTGGAACCAGGCTGAAAAGGTAAGGTGGGGTCCTGAAAGCCAGATTCAGTGAAAACTTCTACATGCAGCACAGAAGGAATGAAAAACTAGTACTCTGTTCCAGATTTGTGGTAATTCCCCTCGAGGGCTCCTGTCATTTGGGGCAGGACAATTCTATGGGATCATCCCACTCACTGCAGGGCGTTTAGCCCTCCTGGCCCTTCCTTGCTAAAGACTGTAATGCTTTCCAATTGAAACAAACAAACAGAAAGAAAAGAAAAGAAGAGAAGAGAGGAGAGGAGAGGAGAGGAGAGGAGAGGAGAGGAGAGGAGAGAAGAGAAAAGGAAAGGAAAGGAAAGGAAAGGAAAGGAAAGGAAAGGAAAGGAAAAAGAAAACGAAAACGAAAATGAAAACCTCACCCACTTCCAAATGCACTAAGAAGTGGCACTCTCTCCAGTTTTGGATAATAGTGTCTTGTCCAGGTTCAGATGAACAGAGACGGCAGGCAAGAAGACCTTTAACATGTACTGTGAGCTGGAAGCGTAGCTTGAGGATCTGGGTTAGATCCCCAGTACCACAAAAAAAGAGTTTATTGTCATGGTTTAGAGAAGATGTAATGATTACATTCTGAATTACAGCGGCGGGAGAAAGAAAAGACATGAGGCAGATAGAAGAGATTCAACACAATTTGGCTCTTGTTGAGGAGAGGGACTGAGGATGAATCCAAGATTTCAAGCTTATGTAATTAAGAGAATGACAATGACATTAACTAAATCAAATCAAGGCAAAAAGAAACTTTGAGGGAACTACTGAGTTCCACTTTTAGCTGAATGAATATGAAACATCTAGTATCTCCATGGTAACACACAAAAGAATTTAGGAATGTGGATCTTCAGCTCAGCATTATTAGGGACAAGAATGAAAACTGAGATCACGAGGGAAACAGAAGAGAAAGAAGGAGCTAAGGAAAGAAATTAAAAGAATTATTTGTTTTTAACTTATTTTGAAAACTGGCCTTTTAGCTGAGTGTGGTAGCTCACACCTGTAATTCTAGCACTCAGGAGGCTGAGGCAGGAGGCTCAAGGCAAGTCCGAGGCCAGCCTCAGATACACAATGAGACCATGGAAAGAAAAGAAGAAGTGGGAGGGGGGAAAGGAAGGGAGGAAAGAAGGAAAGAAAGAAAGAAGGAGAGAAAAAACAGGCCTTTTCCTTATAATGGTCCTCTTCAGTTTGCCAGTTAGCCAGACAGTATGCAGAGACACATGGGAGAAAATAATGGAAAAAACAGAAAACCAGACCAAAAGAAATGACAACACAGAAACTTAAAAAAAAAAAAAAAAAAGAAAGAAAAAGAAATGGCACTTTTTCTTGGATTTCAAATGAAAATCAAAAAATGAGGCTGAGCTTGGTAGCTCACACCTGTAATCCCAGCAATTCAGGAGGTGGAGGCAGGAAGATCACAGATTCAAGATCAGAGGCAGCCTTCATAACTTAGCAAGACCCTGTCTCAAGATAAAAAGTAAAAACATAGGCTGGGAGTGCAGCCCAGTGGTAGAGCATTTGCAAAGTGTGTGGGGGGGCCCTGTTTTCAACTTCCAAGTAATGCCAAAAATAATAAATAAATAAATTAATTAAATAATGTTTTAAAGTACTTAAACCCACTAACCTCTGAACTTCTGTGGTCTTACTCATTACAATATTCCTTTCCACAGCCTCTTTAAACAAGTGCCTTCGTTTTGTGGTAACATTATTTGCAAAAGCTAGTTAATTGAAGAATGTTCCTTTTTCATAACAAAGGTCAACAGTCACAAGGTGTGGTGGTGGCGCACATCTGGTGGTACTGGGTGGTATAATCCCAGCACTTGGGAGACTGAGGCAAGAGGACTGTGAGTTCCAGACCAGCCTGGCCTTGTGCGATACCCTTTCTTTTAAAAGGGGGGGGGGGCTTATGAAAGCTGAACTAATGCTGAGCTAATTATTCGCCTTTGAAGATTACCTAATAGGCTTTATATAGTTTCTAATTTACCCACTGGTATGGTTTGAATATGAATGGTGGCTCCCAAAGGTCTGTGTGTTAAATGAGTGGCCCCCAGGGTAGCCCTATTTGGAGGTGCTATGTGTTAGGTAGATTAGTATTGTGTTTACCAGGCCAACAGAGGAAGAAGATTGAAAAGAATTCCTGCATTCAGCCATGAAGGACGATAAGGACTGTGCAAGACAAATGCCACTCCCAGCAACTGAAATGGGTTATGTTTCTGCTCCCCTATTAAGACCAATAGCTGCCTGGATTCTTTATTCTTTTTTTTTTGGTGGTGGTACTGGGGGTTGAACACACAGGACCTCGCACTTGCATGCTTTGCAAGTGCTGTATCACTGAGCTGCACCCTCAGCGCCCCCCCCCTTTTTTTTTTTTACCCTCAGCGCCCCCCCCCCCTTTTTTTTTTTTTTACTTTTTGAGACAGGTCCTTACTAAATTACGAAGACTGCCTCTGGTCTCAAACTTGCAACCCTCCTGCCTCCGCCTCCCAAGTTGCTGGCATTACAGGCAGGTGCCACTGTGCCTGGCCTGCCTTGATTCTTAGCCTTTTGAAATGTCTGCATCTGAGTCCATTCCTTTGAAGATACTGGGGAGTCCATTAACCCATTCTAGACATTGATTTCAGGTGTCGATTTCACCTCCTGTGAAGGTTCAAATTTCACTATAAAGATCACACTTAAATTTAGACCTGGACAGTAGCTCTTCTCTATTGCCTGTCTTTAATTCTTGAAGGTGTACTATCTTTTAATAAACTTTGTCTATCTTCTCCACTGTAACTTCTGTGTCAGGTATTAAATTCCTTTATACACTGAACACAAACAGACTGAGCTTTGCTGCTGTTGGCCCCCAGACCCTCGCTCTGCCCCAGTATCATTGTGGACCTTTAAGAAGTGGGGCTTAGTAGGAGGCCCTAGGTCACTTGTGGTGTGCTTTTGAAGGGGGCTGTGATACCCCAGGCTCTCTCTCTGCTTCCTGGCTTATGATGTAGTTTGCTCCTTCATGCACTCCTGTCATCATGTACTGTCCTTGCCAGAGGCCCCAAACAATCAGGTCTCCCAGTTTTGGACTAGAACCTCCAGAACCAGGCGCTAAATAAATCTTTGTGCTTCAAAAGTTAATTGAAAGTTAACTGTCTCAAGCCAGGCGCAGTGGTACACACCTGTAATCCCAGCAGCTCGGGAGGCGGAGGCAGGAGGATCACAAGTTTGAGACCAGAGGCAGTCTGTATAATTTAGCGAGACCCTGTCTCAAAAAGTAAAAAAATGGGCTGAGGGTGCAGCTCAGTGGTCCAGCACTTGCAGAGCATGCGAGCACAGGGCCCTGGGTTCAACCCCCAGTACTGGAAAAAAAAAAAAAAAGAAAAAAATTGTGTCAAGTATTTCATTATAGCAACACGAAGCTAATTAATACACCCAGATTCATTTGACTTGTCTCACTATGAATTCTAAAACTCGTTTAAAAAATGCTCTTCAGTAACGTTATCTCCACCTCTTACTCCAACTCTCTGTAGATAACTGAAGTTATTCCTCCCTCAATAATAAATATTAAACCTAATATGAATCCTCCTATAATTTCATTAAATATTCTCAGAAAGAATTCACATAGTTCAGCAATTCTGCACTATGATCTATGAATTCTTGAGGCCACGTGAGACCCTTTCAAATTATTTTTATTAATAATAATACTTAATTATATATTTTTTGAGACTGTCTTACTATGTAGCCCCCTGGCCTCAAACTCACCATCCTCCTGCTTCCACATCCTGAATGCTAGGATCATAAGCATGTGCCACATCCCCAGCATACTTGCCTTCTTCACTGTGTTTACGCTGGCACTAGCAGTGCAAAAGCAATGATAACTAAAAAAGCTGTCAAGTTAAGTGGCGAAACCCATTTTGACTTCAGAGAGTCCTTGGATAGGTCTCACGAATGCCTTCATCCCCAGAGGCCCCAAAATCACACTTTGAGATTCATTGCTCTTTTTATCCCATGTATTAGTCAGTTGTGGCTGTAGCAGAAAAACTAACCAAAACCAACTTATGGAGGAGAGAGATTTATTGGAAGCTCAGTTAGTGGATCAGTCCATAATGGCAGCAGAGCAGGCATGAACATGACCACAGCAGAAGCAGGGCCTGTGTCAAACAACCTCACAGCATGGTGGACCAGAAACAGAGAGAGGGAGGTCTGGGCTGCAGTTCTGGGATAAAAACTTCCAAAGGCCTACCTCCAGGGACCTACTTCTAACCAAGCTAGACCCACTTCTCAAAGTTCCACAATCTCCCAGGACAGTGCCACCAGCTGGGGACCCAAAGTTAAAACACATAATATTTGTTGTTAGGTGCCGTCAAGTCGAGTCTGACTCAAAGCAATCCTATGTACAGCAGAACGAAACACTCTCTGATTTTGTGCCAGGCACACAATCTTATTTATGTTTAAGCCTACTGTTGCAGACACTGTCAATCCATCTGGTGGAGAGTCTTCCTTTTTTTTGTTGACTTGCCACTCTCCCAAACATGACATCTAGGGGACCCTTATAATCAAACTATGACACACAAGTAAAAATAGCTCCTTGACAGAACTGAAAACAGCAATAGTGTGGCCTGTTTCTTTGACCTACTTAAATCCAATTCAAAAAATGTTATAATTATTTACTGAACACCTCTAGATATGAGTAGATCATATGATTTGTGATAGATGGGTACTAAGATGGCCCCTGATGATCCTCACCTTCCTGGTATTTACACTGCTGGTCAATTGCTGTATGACCAAGAAAATAGAACAGATATACTCAGTTCTGAGACCAGACGGTAAAAGATTCTGTGGCTTCCATCTTGGTGTCTGTCTCTGTCTCTCAGATCATTTGTTCTGTGGGAAGCCAGATGCCAAGTCTGAGCAGCAATATGGAGAGGTCTACACTATAGTAAGAAAGTGAGGCTTCCTGTCAACAGCTATTTGAGCAAGCTTGGAAGCAGTTCCCCCATCCCTAGACAAGCCCTCCGGTGACTGTAGCCCTGGCTGATAGACTTGCAGCAATATCATGAAGCACCCTAAGCCAGAACTTCCTAGATAAACCACTCCCAAATTCCTGACCATCAAAAGCTCTGAGATAAGAAATACTGTTGTAAGCTGCTAAGTCTGGAGGTAACTTTTTTATTCAGCACAGATAACTAATATGTGCTCCTCCCCATCAAGAATTCAAAACACAGCTGTTTTTAAAAAAGACACATACATACAATGAAAGGCAAAAGGTGAGGGAAGTATCAAATTAGCATTCCAGATAAAAATACCTACATAACTTCAGTATAGGAAAATTTTTTCTGTAGGTTGAAGGGTTGAGAAAAGGTTTCCAAAAAGAGTTAAAATTTAGTAACTGTGTGTTCAGGGACAGATAGGATTTAGCTAAGTGGATGGGAAGAGTCCAGGAAGGAAGAAATTGAATATACAAAGGTTAAGTGACAGTTTGTTGAAGAGGAGAGCTCTTGGGAAATGTTGGGAGATGACATGGTAAATTTAGACATAGGTCAAATTGAGGAGGGTTTTGAAAATAAGATGAAGTTTAGATTTTATCTGATAGGCAATATACAAGCACTGAAGGTTTTTGAAGGGGAAGTAACACAATTTAGAACAACAATTATGAGGTTTTTAATCCAGGGCCTTGCCTAGGCAAGTGCTCTATCACTGAGCTATACCCCTATCCCAGACAATATATTTAGACTTACATTTTCCTAATTCAGATTTTACAAACATAATACAACTTCTCATTTTACATTTTCCTCATTAAAAAGCCAGACAAGCCAGGAGCAGTGGCACATGCCTGGAATCCCAGAAACTCGGGAGGTAGAGGCAGAAGGACTGCAAGTTCGAGGCCAGAGGCAGTCTGTGTAACTTAATGAGACCCTGGCTCAAGATAACAAATAAAAAGGGATTAGGGGTACAGCTCAGTGGTAGAGCACTTGCAAAGTATGCACGAGGCCCTGGGTTCAGCCCCCTAGAATCCTTCCCACATACACACACACAAAAGTCAGACAAAATACATGCATCCAAAATGATTTCTGGAAACATGACAATGGGCAGGGTGGGAGCTGCTTTGACAGTAAATACTTACTGTGTGAGAACCGCTGAGTGATTGGGGTTCCAGGATAAGGGTAAGTCCGGCTCTCCCACTGAATGTTTCCCTCCTGGACCGCCTTCATGAAACCATGATAACACTGGTGGGCTACACCTAAAGACAAACAAAATAAATGCCTCAGCCTGAACACTTCACTTGTAGATGATTAAAATTGTCTTTTAATTGTTTTATCATTTTTCTAAGCTTTCCCCCCACCCCCCAACTCTTGGGAGTAGAACTCAGGGCCTCACACATGATAAGCAAGTACTCTACCAGAGCTGCACTCCTAGCACCTTTTAAATTTCTTTTTAAATTTTTTTTTTCTTTTATTTTGAGACAAGGTCTCATTAAGTTTTACAGGCTGCCTCTGGCTTCAAATTTGAGATTCTCCTGCCTCAGCCTCTCCAGTTGCAGGGATCATACCTGGTAGGTCATAAACTTTTTGAAGGAGTTCAAATCTCTTTCATTCTTATTCAGAGAAAGGAAACTGAATCACAGAATTTCTTTTTCTTTTATTTTTTTGTGGTACTTGGGATTTTAACCCAGGGCCTCACACATACTTTGCAAGTGCTCTACCACTGGGCTGCACCCCCAGTTCATTTTTCATTTTGTGCCAGAGTCTTGCTAAATGATGTAGGATGCCTCTGGCCTTGAACTTGAGATCATCTTGCTTCTGCCTCCCAAGTTGCTGGGATTACATACCTGCACCACAGCAACCGGCACTTTTTTTTTTCTTTTTGGGTTTTTGAGACAGTCTTGTTGTGTAACCCAGGCTGTCTTAGAACTTACTATGTAGACCAGGCTAGCCTCAAACTCATGTCAATGCCCCCACCTCAGCCTCGCAAGTGCTGGGATTATAGGTGTGCACCACCATGGCTGTGAAGCACAGAATTTCAAAACAGGAAGCCAGGCCTGGTGGTAGATGCCTGTAATCCCAGCACTCAGAAGTCTGAGGAACAGGCAGAGGGATCACTGTAAATTCAAGACCAGCCTGGTCCACACAGTGAGTGCCAGCCCAGCCAGGACTACATAGTGAGACTCTGTCTCAAAAAACGAAACAGCTAGGTGCGATGCCTGTAATCCCAGCGGCTTGGGAGGTGAAGGCAGGAGGATCTCAAGTTTGAGACCAGAGGTGGTCTGCGTAATTTAGCAAGACCCTGTCTCAAAAAGTAAAAAAAATGGGCTGAAGGTGCAGCTCAGTGGTCCAGCATTTGGAGAGCATGCAAGCGCGGGGCCCTAGGTTCAACCCCTAGTACCAGAAAAAAAAAAAAAAAAAAAAAGAAAGAAAATTCAAAATTGGTAGAGTCAATTTTTTTAAAGGTACAGGGAGGTTAGTTGATTCACTCAATGTTACAAAATTAGCTCACACTATAATTCTGGTCTCTCTTAAGTTATATCATGAGGCACTACATCAAGAAAATTGATGTTATTTACTCCAAAGCAAAGTGGATGGAAGATAATTTAGCTTTGTGTAATTCTAGCGACTGAGGGGGCCAGAGGCAGCCTGTCCAACGTAGCAAGACCCTGTCTCAAAATAAAAATAAAAAAGGGGCTGAGGGTCCAGCTCAGTGTTAAAGCACTGTCTAATATGTGCAGGGCCCTAGATGCAACCCTCTAGTACTGAAAAAAAAAAGAGCATTGTAAAAGAATATGATAAAATAGCATCTGTAATATAATAGCTATTCAATAAATACAGTATCTATAGTTAGACCATGGCAATCAAGTATTCTCTATCTTAAAGGAAAACTTAATAATTAGCTTATAATAGATCATGAAATGATTAATTTACGCCAAAGGGAAGTTTTTAAAAAAGAAACAGCTTTTACTATAATGTTGATACACATCATTTTATATTTGTCCAAATCCACAGAACACAACACTAACAGTGAATCCTAATGTAAACCATGGACTTTGGATGACAATGATGTATCGACATAGGTTCACGAATTATAACAAATGAACCACTCTGGTGGTTGATAACAATAAGGAGGGGAGGAGGTATAGGGGAAATCTTTATATCTATTATTATTTGCTATGAACCTAAAACTTCTCTAAAAAATATAGTCTATTAGAAAAAGGGAAACTGCACATTTCTGGACCAACTTATTTTTCTAATAAATTCATTCTACCAATAACTAATTTCATCAGAGGCAAATTTTGAACAAGGAATACACCAATTATGTTGTATTTTGAAAAAATGTATCATTCCTAAATTTATATATGGAGAGGGGCTGAAGGTAAAGCTCAGTGGTAGAGTGTGTGCTTAGCATGGGTGAGGCTCTGGGAGGAAGGAAAGAAGGGAGGGAGGGAGGGAGGAAGTGAGGAAAGAAGGAAAAAAGGAAGGACAGAAGGGAACAAGGGAGGGAAGAAGGAAAGGAGGGACAAAATAGAGAAACAGTCCACATTCACGAAAAGACTCAATATTATCAAGTTGTCACTTCTTCCCAACTTGATCTATAGATTCGATGCAATCCTAATTAAAATACCAGCATTTTGTGAATTTTAACAAACTGTTTATATGGAGAAGCAAAAGTCCCAAAACAGCCAATATAACATTGAAGGAAAAGAACAATGCCACAAGACTCATGCTACCCAACTTCAAGACTTATAATAAAGCCAGGTGTGGTGTCATACGCTTGCAATCCCAGCATTTGGGAGGCTGAAGCAAGAGGATCAATGGGAGTTCAAGGCCAGCCTGGACTACATAGTGAGTTCCAGGCTAGCCTGGCCTACACACTGAGACCCTGTTTCAAAAAAGCCAAAAAGACTTATTATAAAGCTACAGTATAATAGTGTATGGCATTGGCAACAGAATAAGACACATCAAGGGAAGGGAAGGCAAAGCCAGAAAAAGACCCACACAAATATAGTCAACTGATCTTTAACAAAGAAGCAAAGTCAAGATAATGGAGAAAAGATAGCATTATTCAACAAATGGTGCTGGAATATTGGGATATATCTCTCCAAAAAAACAGAAAACAAAACAAAAAAAAAAACAAAAAACAAACAAAAAAGAGCTTAGATTTCACAAAAGTTAACCCAAAATGGATTACACACACAAATATAAAATCCAAAACTATAAAATTCCTTTAAGATAAGAGAAAATCTAGATGACCTTGGGTTTAGAGAGGATATTTTTCTTTCCATTGTTGAGGATGGAACTCAGGGCTTTAGCCATGCTAGGCAAGTGCTCTACACCTAAGCTGTACCTCCAGCCCTGAAGATGACTTTTTCAATACCAAAACACAATCTGTGAAAGAAAGGATTAATTGGAGCTCATTAAAATTAAAAAATTCTGCTCCACCTAAGAGTTTGAGGCCAGCAGAGAAAGAAAGAGTTCCAGGCCACCCTGGTTTATATAGCAAGACCATCTCAATAAATAAGTAAGTAAATAAATAAATAAATAAGGGTAATGGGGGTAGGGCATGAATATGAGCCATGTACAATGATACGCATATATGAAAATGTCATAATGAAACCCGTTAATTTGTACACCAACTAAAAAATTACTAAAAAATGACAAGATTGCCAAATAAAACCTAATATATAAAGTCATACTTAATTAGGTCACAGCTTCCTCACCTATAGTTATTCTACTTTTATTTTTGAGGTTAAACCGCATATTGCTACAGTTTAGGAAGCCAATCTCTCCTGAAGAGCCCAGTAACTCAGAAACCCATGCATACCGTATTACCAATTGTGACTGAATGAACACATGGCCCACCAGTTTCCACAGAGCTGATCCTTAGATTCCAGGGACACTTTTGTTTTTGAGACAGGGTCTCACTATGTCACCCAGGCTGGCCTCAATCTCATAATCCTTTTGCCTCAGCCTCCTGAATGCTGGGTTTAGAGGTATATGCCACCACATCTGGCTATTTTTGTTTTGTTTTGTTTTGGTTGTTTTTATTTGCACTTTGGATATTGCTAAGGAGTCCCCTCCCCAGGGGAACCATTGTCATGCAAGGAAAAGATTTTAAAATTGACTGATTCTGATCTTATGGGGTTTTTTTGGTCCTATCTTCAGCTGCCTTTTTCCCGTCAGAAAAGAATGAATTGTTAGAACCCATTTTTCCATCCAATATTTGTCTTTTTTTTTTTCCTTCACTGGTAAATGTCGGTGGAGTACAGAGTAATACAGCATTTGCTTTTTCCATTATGCAACCATTACATCACTTTTGGTTACACTTTTATCAACTTATGAGGTTTATGGGACCTTTTGACTAATATATAGTAAAACTCATGCATATTTGGGTTATGTTCCCCTAGATCCAATATTTTTCAACTAGCCTAGCCATCTTCAGACCCCCCAAAAAATCCCTTCCTACCTATGATAAAATGAAGCCAAATAACTACATAATTGCTCTCTGTTAACTAAAATTACAGCACAGCTTCAACATTTACCTTAAAGTTGAAACCCTGATTGAGAAATGGTTAAAGAAAAGGATAAAAAAAAAAAAAAAAAGGAACACAGCTATAATCTCAGCTCAACTGGGAGAAGGAGTAGGGAGATCCAAGTTTGAGGCCAGCCTGGGCTACAAAAAGAGATGGGGGGATTGGGGGTGCAGATCAGTGGTAGAGCACTTGCTCAACATGCTCAAGGGCCTGGATTCTATCCTCAGCACTACTGGAAAAAAAATTAAAAAGATTAAAAGATATGCATAGGGCCTATGCTAGATTAGAGATAAAAATCAAGATTTTTTTTCACAATCACACATTTTATTAAAATTAATTACTCTGAGAGATATTATGTACCCTAGTTAAGAGTGTGGACTTTGTTGGGCTTGGTGGTGCATTCCTGGAATCCCAGCAACTTGAGAGGCTGAGGCAGGAGGATCACAAATTCAAGGCCAGAGGAAGCTTCTGTATCTTAGCAAAACCCTGACTCAAAAAAAAAATAAATAAAATAAAAAATGGGCTGGGGATGCAGTCCAGTGGTAGAGCATTTGCAAAGGATATGTGAGGCCTTGGGTTCAATCCCCAGGTACTACCAAAAAAAAAAAAAAAAGTGTGGACTCTAAAGCTAGATTGCATGAATGAGAATCTTGGCTCCTCCATCTATTACTACTGTCACATTTGGTAAATTATCTAACTGTCCTTCAATCAATTTCTTCATGTGTAAAATGGAGCACATTCTTTTCAGTTTGCTTTGAGACTGTAAAGCAGTTGCAACAGAGCTTGACACATAGTTAAGGGCTATATGCATGTTAGCTCTTATAGTTATCTTACATCCATGCCTACTTTGCCTACTCAAGAACAATACAACATACCAAATGAACTCTAAGAATATGAAGCTTTTAAAAAGAATCTTCATCTGCAAACTGCAAATAGGATAAAATACTATATATTCAAGCTATCCATAAAACTAAACAGAGTAAGGAAAATGTGTTAACTGTCTAATACTGTACTAATTCTTTTGTTTTGTTTTAAAGGTATCTTTTTTTTTCCTTTGAGCTAGGATATCATTATGTAGCTCAAGCTGGCACTGAACCTGTGACACTTCTTCCTCAGCCTCCCAAGTGCTAGGATTACAGGCATGTGCTTGGTTTTTTCTAATATTAAATTTTGTAACCACAATACATTCAAGGGAGAAAAGAAAACTAGGAGTCTAAAAATAGATCATTTAACAAAAATTGAAATAAACCTTTCTCTTTTCTGTAGTACCTTTGATAAGTCGATACCACTGTTTACAGACAAGGGCTGCAATTTTGTGTTCCTGATATGGTGAGAGAAAGGACAGGATATATTCCAAAACCTCTTCTGGCAGCTCAGACATGGACCTATTATGTCTAATCTCCTCAATCTCCAGTACTTGGTGAGGGTCTTCATCTTGCTCCATTGTCCCTTCCAGCACAGTTTCTTCTTGATCCACAGCCATGAAACTGTCATCTTCACTGTCCGAGGAGCTGGCCATGACATTCCACTTGACAGCTATAGTAGGTAAGAAACAAAACATCAGTACACAACTGTCACAAACTGAGACACAACTCAGCACCCAAGTTGTTCACAATTTCTTTTCCACTCTTAATATAAAATTTTCTTCCCAGCGCTTTCCCACACTAGCTGGGAGCCATCTTAATTTGAGAGGTAGAGCTCAAACACAAACCCATCCACAAAGGCTTTGGTAGCATCTTTTCCTCTCCACTAAAAACCTCAATGGTGGTCAAGTTCTGGTATAACCTTAAAACTGGAAAAATTTTTTCCCCATAATTCCCCTAACTCAAAGATCTGACTGACAGGTGGCAAAGAGAGTATCAGTTGCCTCCCTTGGCCAGAAACAATGATCCGAGACCTCACATTTATAAAGAAACACTAACTCTGGTTCCTACAGAGATTAATAAAAACACTATGACCCGGGCATGGTGGCGCATGCCTATAATCCTAGTGTCTCAGGAGGCAGAGGCAGGAGGATCACAAGTTCGAGACCAGAGGCAGTCTGCGTAACTTAGCGAGACCCTGTCTCAAAAAGTAAAAAAATGGGCTGGGGGGGTGCAGCTCAGTGGTCCAGCACTTGCAAAAGCATGCAAGCGCAAGGCCCTGGGTTCAACCCCCAGTACTGCCAAAAAAAAAAAAAAGAACACTATGAGGATATAAGTTAAGAAATAACAGTTTTAGGTCAGGTGTGGTGGAATACATCTGCAAACCCAGTATTCAGGAGGCTGAGGCAAGAAGATTATAAGTCTGAGGCCAGTCTGGGCCACATACACAGAAAGAAAGGGGAGGGAAGGGGGAGAGGGGAACAGAGGGAGGAAAGAAGAGAGAGATGCAGAGAAGGAGGGAGAGTGAGGAGGGAGGGAGGGAGGGAGGGAGGGAGGAAAAAGAAGAGAAGGAAGGACAAACAAAGAAGTATCAGTTTGGATCTGGGGGCTGTATCTCAGTGGTACAATGCTTGCCCAGCATTCACAAGGCCCTGAGTTTGGCCCTCCAACCTCATAAGAACAAAGTAAAACATTTTTGCTAGCTTTTATACAAGACAATTCACATAAGAGGATAATAAATGTTCTAATAGGCTTAAATGGCTAAAATACCAAGAACAAAGCAATATTTACAACAGAAAACATAAAGAATCTAGGCAATAAAAACCTGAAACAACCCAAATTCCCATTAGTAGAACAGATAAACTATGTAACAGCCACACACAATACTATATAGCCAAGAATGGAAGGTATGTTACATAAATTTCTCAGATATAATACTGAGCAAAAGAAATACAGAATACATATGATATGATTATACTTATATCAAGTGCAAAAGTTGTTGTTAGGTGCTGTCGAGTCAGGGGTCTGACTCACAGGGACTCTGCACAACAGAACAATACACTCCCCGACACTGTGCCATGAATGCACTATGTCAGTGCTTCTCTGCTATTGAGAGGGTTTTCGATGGCTGTTTGGGGACTGTTTTGGAAGTGGGCTGCCACTGTTTTTGCGATGCTGGGGATTTAACCCAGGGCCTCAAAGCACATAGAACAGCACTCTACCAATTGAGCTAAACCCCAGCCGCAAGTGCAAAACTAGGCAAAACTATATTTATGCTGTTACAATGAGGAGACTGGTTCTATCTATTAACCAACAGGAAGCTCCTAAAATGCTGGTAAAGTTCTGTTTCCTAACTGGGTGCTTGTTATGTGGATGTGCTCTACTTGTGAAAAATTCACTGGACTGAATGCGTATGCACTTCTCTTCAGTTTATCAAGATAAGCTCTACCGCTCCCAGTGATCTGGGAGGCTGAGGGAGGAGGATCACAGGTTGGAAGCCAGAGGTAGCCCGCACAACCTCGCAAGACCCTATTTGAATAAAATTTTAAAAATAAAAATAGCCTGGGCATATACAGTTCAGTGGTAGAGCACTTGCCTAGTACTGGTGGGATATAAAAGAATTGGGAATGTACTGCAGTGGTAGATGCCTGCCTAGCATGTGTGAGTCCCTAAGTTCCACTGCCCAGGCACAGCAAAGAAAAAAAAAAAAAGAAAAAAAAGGAAGAAAGAAAGAAAAGAAAGTCTGTTTGCAAAGATCATTTATTTACCAAATTAGCTCACAGCTCAGAATACTTGCAAATGTGTCCTAGCAAAGTGGCTGCTGGAATCCTGATGATAATGAGCAATCGGTGGCTCCTTGGGAGTGGCATGACCTAAATCCTCCTGGTGTTGAAGGACAGGCAATGATAATGGAAGAGCAGCATTTCCCTTCATTCCCCAAAAGTAAAGGAAAGTATCAGAGAGTTGGGCATGGTGATACACATCCATAATCCCAACACTTGAGAGGCTGAGGCACAAGGATCAACATAAGTTCAAGGCCAGCCGGGGCCAGATAGCAAGTTCCAGGTCAGCCTGGGCTACACAATGAGACCCTGTCTCAAAAAAAAAAAAAAAAAGGAAGTATTACAACAAATTTGCTGAAAACTGTACCAGAGAAAAGGATCCTCGTTAGGTCTTTTCCATCTCTATTTGGGTGAGCTGTTTTTCCTTTTCTCTTTTTCTTTACTAGTAAACGATAATGGGGTACAGAGTAAAAGAGCATCTCCTTTTCCATTATGCATCCTGTACATCACTTCTGGCAACGCTTTCATCAACCCACAAAGTCTGTGGAGCCTTCTGGCTAACATGTAATAAAACTCAAATGCTCATTTGGGTTATATTCCCCAATTTTTCCAATACACTCATGAAGTTGTGGAGTGAGCTATTTTTCAAGGTGTTTAAACTGCCAGAGGAAGGCCTTTTGATCCACAGATACCTCCATTTCCAGCCGTAACTCCTATCCTAGAAAGTAGGTACCATCCTGTAAAACATGAAGTAAAAATCAGAAATGTTTTTTTGGGAGGAAAAAAAAAGACCAGTTCTGATGCTGCATACCTATAATCCCAGCACTCTGGGGGCTGAGGCAAGAGGATTGAGAATTTGAAGGCAGCCTGGGATGTCGAGCAAGATCCTTTCTCAAAAAAAAAAAAAAAAAAAAAAAGTCATTTACACTACTATTTTCCCCAAATAAATCTGTATGATTCAATAAAACAACTTACTCTTTCCAAATCTTCTAAAAGTACAATAAGCAAGCCTAAATAAAGGCACTCATGTTGTTGTAAAGACACAGTTTTAAGTAATTTTCACCATTCAACTATTTCACATCCACAAAACCAGAAGGCCCTATGCTCCCAAGAGCATGTTTGCTAGGTTGGTCCTGGGCAAAAATGCCAAGCAGAACACACAGGACTGGGTTTAGATGCAATTATGTGCCCAGGACCAATTTACACAGCACTTCATTTTCACTTCTATGATTAGGTAACAAAATCATCATTTATAGTCCCTGAGGACAGAGATGCATTTTGAAGCTCTGAGTTTTTCTTGTTTTCATGCCAAAAGAAGTCCTAAAAAATATTTTACAGGTAAATATATTAACTCAATGAATATGGTTTTCATGAAAATGGTTAAAGAGGAGAGAGTGTAGCTCAGAGGTAAAGCACTTGCCTGGCAAGCAAATGGTCCTGGGTTTAATCCCCCCAGTGCTGCAAAAAAAAATCGATAAATAAATAAAAAGCAGCAGCAACATACCTTTGCTGGGTACGGTGGCACACACCTGTAATCCCAGTGACTAGTGAGGTGAAGGCAGGGGGATCATAAGGGTTATGCAGAGGCAGCCTGCATAAATTAGTGAGACCCCATTTCAAAAAAATAAAAAAGGGGCTGAGGGGTAATCTTCTCTCCTCACACTTATGTTAGGCCTTTTCATTTTCCCAAAAGTCATGGTGTCTTTGGGAAAAAACCCAATCTGAAATCAATGTCCCAAAACGTGAGTTTCTTGAAGGCAGACCGTTTGCCTAGGCATCTTTTGCCTTCCTAGCTTGAGACATTCAATGAACACAAGATTTATTGACATTTCTACTCAGAGTACCCTTATGTTAACCTCATATTATTTTATAATAGGAATTATTAAAGCTGGACATGGTGGCACACACCTATAATCCCAGTGACTCAGGAGGCAGAGGCAGGAATATGATGAGTTTGAGGCCACAGGCAGCCTGTGTAATTTGAGAGACTGACTCAAAATTAAAAATTTAAAAATTAATAATGGGCTAGGAGTTACAGTGCAATTGTTAAGAGTACTTGCAAAGTATGTGCAATGCTGTGGGTTCAACCCCCAAGTACCATAAAAAGGAAAGAAAGAAAGAAAGAGAGGGAGAGAGGGAGGGAGGGAAGAGAAAGAGAGAGAGACGAAAGAAAGAAAGAAAAAAAAAGGAAATTATATTGTCAGTTCATGTTCATTCAGGAAATAGCAGAGCCTACCTTTATGTCACTGGGTGTTGTCAAGGTATTTTATTGATCACAATTAATATCTTTCTGGTCCCTCGAATTTTGACCTTTTAAGGTATACTAAGTGTCCTCTGGGGCTGGGATTTAGCTCAGTTGGTAGTCCGCTGCACCGCAGTCTCTGAGGTCCCGAGTTCAATTCCCAGCACCTCAAAAATGGGAGAAGGACCTGGCAATCCACTCCCAAGGTAATCCCGAAACAGTCTGCCATTGAAAACCCTATGAGGGTCGCTATGAGTCGGATACCGACTCGACGGCACCTAACAACAACAACAACAAGTGTCCTCTGGCTGTCAGTCTCACCAGCCAATCATCCTTTGCTAAGTCAAGAGGAAAGATGCTGGGTTGGGGCTGCAGTGGCAGAGGATAGGGAAGGCCCTGGGTTCCATCCTCAGCAAAGAGGAAGGGAAAAAAGAGGGAAAGGTGTGAAAGTATCATTTAATTGGCCCAAAAGGATTTTTTTACCTGAAAAACCACTTTACTAAATCCAATTAAATACAAAACAGTTTCTAAAATCCACATACTTTGCCCTTATGAGGTATAAATTAAGGTTAAGACTTTGAGACTGGGAGATCTTGCTACTGTTTCTAGTTTTAATGCTGTGTGACCTAGGGTAAGTCATTAAATATAGCAAATATCAACAAATCACTCCCCGTCCACTGGAGGAAATCCATGACCTTCCAGAATTAAACTCAACTCAAAGAAATTCATGATGGGAATGAAATTACTTTATGCATATAAAAGCGATTGTGAGATTTTAGTACAGTATCTGATTTGTGCCTTTGGTTTCTATACAATTTTGTTGTTAGGCACCATCCATTTGGGTTCTATTCAGCGACCCTATGTACAACAGAATGAAACACAACCCAACACTATGCCATGCCCAGCACTATTGTCAGTGATTCTCTGCTATTCATAAGGTTTTCAATGGCTGAATGTTTCAGGAGTGGGCTGCTGGGTCCTTCTCCCTAGTCTATAGCACCCAGTATTCCCAGGCAGTCTCCCATCCAAGTACTAAAACAGGCCCAACCCCACTTAGCTTCCGAGATCTGACAGGATAGAACGCCTGGGTGGTAATGGCTACAGACTCTATACAAGCAGACATCTAATAATCCTCTTGGAGCAAATATATCTTTATACAAGTTGAAATTTAGCCAAATATGGTGGCATGCGCCTGTAATCCCAGCACTCAGAGGCTGAGGCAGGAGGACTCCTGCAAATTTCAGGCCAGCCTAGGCTACATACTGAGTTAAAGCCTCGCCTGGGGTACAAAATGAGAGACTATCTCACACACACACACACACACACACACACACACACACACACACACGCCAGCAAAAACTAGGCAAACAAACATAAAGGTTAAAATTAATTTACCTAAAAAGAAGCTAACAATTTAAAATGCTTATTTTTAACACTTCCAAAGGGTTTTTAGAAATGTAATTAAGGGAAGGTCTTATTGATAGTAAAACAAAGCACTGAGATTTGATTTAAATGGAAAATGAGAACTGCATTAAATAGAAGCATCCACAGCATCTGGACTTTTGAAGCTTTAAGGACAAAGCAGTATCCTTCAACAGATGTCATTATGACCTCCACAAGTTACCTACCTTAGCAGCACTAATATTAACTAAAAAAGTACAAGATGCTACTCCTGAAAATATAAAATAATTGTCAAACGAGGCACTTGTAGGAGGTCATAATATGATTCACTCTAAAATGATAAAAACTCTTGTTAATATACCACCACCATCATCCTTACCAAGTAAAATGAAAAGTTATAGAAGGTGGAAAAATGATAAAACATAAAATTCTACCTTCATGAATTCAATAATTATCAATGTAACATATGGTATATGCAAAAAGACTGTTGCTTACATCCCACAGAGGGTACACACAGAGGATATGGCACTACTTGCTCTCAGAGTTAAACACCTATAAGTACCAACACGAGACGATATGACAAATGTCCTGTGGTACAAAATGAGCTTGAGCAGTTCAGGGAAGGAAGAGGTGGCCTTCAACTACCATGATAAGAAGTTACACAGAGGCAAGCATTCAGGTGAGCTCTGATGAATAGGTAGGATTTCAGAGAATGAAATAGGGGAAGATGCAGGGCTTTAAGATTTTCAAATGAGTGCTTCTTAAACTCATATTCTTTGCCACTTACAGAATTACCTTTCTGGACAAAAGAGTAAAAATCATTTTGTACTCAAATGGGTGTTTCGATCACATGTACATACTACTTAATATTTTGTCTACATTAACAGAAGCTTATAATCTGGAGACTCCTTAGTTCCTGAAAGTCAATGGTTTTTTTGGGGAAAAAAGTCTAAGAATAGAACATTTTGGCATAGCTATTGTTGCTATTTTGGGAGAAGGACCTGGCAACCCCCTCCCAAAAATCAATCTGCCATTGAAAACCCTATGCACAGCAGAGAAGCACTGACAATAGTGTTTCCTGTTGTACAGAGGGTCCCTATGAGTTGGATACCGACTCGATGGCACCTAACAACAACAACAACAATTGTTGCTATTAGCAAACAGTGAGCTACTCTGACATGCAAATTGAGAGCTGTTTGCACAAAGCTTTCCAAATTTAATAACAGATGTCAGCTGGAGGTTTTAATGGTTAACATATCAGTGTTACCCAATTAAGACTTCTTTCAATGAAACAGACAAATATTTTGCCAAATTACCGGTCAGTATACTGTCTTCCATTCTTTACAATGGCTGACATTAAATAAAAGCATTTTATGACTTACAAAGTAGTTGTGGATGTGGACCAGTCAGTCTTAGGGCCACGCTCCTCACGCATATGTAGCAGTTAAAGGATCTGCTATTACTAAGTATAAATTGTTTCAATCTCAACAGGGGACTCTAGGTTGTAAAACTTCTGTATGGAGAACTACACATTCTATGTTCAACAAAATGTTTCATTTGGTTTAAAAAAAAGAAAAAGAAAAGCATAATGGAACTTTAATATTCAAATTTATATTTTGTGAGAGTTGAATTTTTGTTTTGGTAATAGTTGGGAGTTGAACCTAGGGTCTCATACATACTTTGTGAATGCTTTACTATTGAGCTGTACACCAAGTTCATTTATTTTTTTGAGTCAGGGTCTCACTAAATTGCACAGGCTGCCTCTGGCCTCGAACCTGTGATTTTCCTGCCTCCATCTTCCAATCCAATGGGATTACAGAATGTGACATATAATCCAGCTCTAGGCTGGTCTCAAACTTACTATCCTCCTGCCTCAGTCTCCAAAGTGCTGGCATTACAGGTGTGTATCGCCCTGTGTATTCAAAGGTATTTTTTTCTGGGATAGGAAATGCCATGATTTTTCTCTCTCTTGAGAACAATTACCTAAAAAAGCAGGAAAAGCTGGGTGCAGTGGCACACGCCTGTAATCTCAGTGACTAGGGAGGCTAAGGTAGGAGGATTGCAAGTTTGAGGCTAGAGGCAGCCTGCATAACCTACTGAGACCATATCAAAATAAAAAGTAAAACATGGGCTGAGGGTGTAGTTCAACAGTAGAGTGTTTGCAAAAGCACACATGAGGTCCTTGGTTCAACTCCTCAGTACTTAAAAAAAAAAAAAAGGAATAATAATAAAAGAAAAATGCAAAAAGCAAAAAACAAAACACATACAAATTCACATAAGCATAGTGTAAAAATAGTAAACTCAAAATGGACTGTGGTGATGGCTACAAAAATGCTCAATTATAGTACATCTTACCTCTCCCTCTCTCTCCCCATAATACTAAGTAATTGCCTGCAGACTAAGAATTACTATGCTGCAGTTGTATGCCTGCCTCTCCATTTTCCTCCTGTTAGGGAACAACAGAAAACAATACTATTTTCTACTTCTAGTATCTGATACAACCTAAGCTTGCTGAACAAATAAATAAGTACAATTTGTTATTTTAAAAGTCAACAAGACTTGTGTAGTGGCACATGCCTGTAATCCTAGCACTCAGGAGGCTGAGGCAGGAAAATCAACACAAGTTGGAGGCCACCCTGGGCTATACAGCAAGTTCCAGGCCAGCCTCAGATATACAGTGAAACTCCATATATATAAAAAAAAATTAAATAAAAAATAAAAAAAGTCAAAAAGACAACCCAAATCCTAATTCCTCCGTGTTCTGATGAAACAGAGACTTCATATCAAAAAATAAAATCACTGTGTTCAGATGGTCAAAGACTTAAATAAACCAGGTAAGGAAGTACATGCCTATAATCCCAGTGACTCAGGAGGCAGAGGAAGGAGGATCACAAGATCAAGGCCAGAAGCAGACTGCATAACTTAGCAGGACCCTGACTTGAAATAAAAAATAAAAATTAAAAATTGGCTGAGGGTGCAGCCCCTGAGTTCAATCTCCCAGTACCACCAAACAAACAAACAAACAAAAATTAAAAACCTGATCAAAGGACAGGCATGATGGCATATGCTTGTAATCCCAGCACCTGGAAGCCTAAGGTAGGAGATGGTGAGTTCCAGGCCAGCCTGGGCTACATGCGGAGACCTTGTCTCAAAAAAACCACACCAAATCAAAACAAAAACAAAATCGAATAAGGGACTGAGAATGTAGCTCATTGGTGAAGTATGTGCTTAACATGTATGAGGTCCTGGGTTCAATCTCCAGCATTATTACAAAAACCCCGACCAAGTTAGGAGGGTCACAATCTCAAAGAAAGGAAATCTTATAGGGGAGGGGGATGTAGCTCAGCTGTTGAGTACCTACTTAGCATCAGCAAGGACTTGAAGTTTTTTGCTTTGTTTGCTTTTTTTTTTTTTTTTTTTTTTTGAGACAGAATCTCATATCCCAGGTTGCCTTCAAACTCATCATCCTCCTGCCTCTGCCTCCCAAGTGCTGGGATTATAGGTAAGAACTACTACATTTTGCCCTCAAATTTATTTTCAACAAAAGTGTATGTATTTTAAAGGCTAGTTTAAATTAAACTTGTGTGTCAGTTATGCTGGAAAACCATTACCTAATGCTAGAAAAATATTAGAGATGATGATCACTACTTGTAAAACTGCAGTGCAACATGCAGAGACAATGCAACCTGATTTCCTCTAGAAATAGTTTAACTGTTCTTTTCCTCACTTGGCAGATCAAATTTATCAGCTTTTGCTCGTATGTTTCTCCCACTAAATTTCCCCCTCAAGTAACTGGGGAGTTGGACCCAGGGCCTTGCACATGCTAGGCAAATGCTCTACCACTGAGTTGTGCCCAGAACCCCCTTTTTACTTTTTTTTTTTTTTTTTTAAATGGGGTCTTGCTAAATTGAGCAGGCTGCTTTGGGCCTCAAGCTCGTAATTTTCCTTCCTCAGCTTCCCAAGTGCTAGGATTACAGGTATGTGCCACCATGCCTGGATCTCCCACTTTTTTTTTTTTTTTTTTTGGCGGTACTGGGGGTTGAACCCAGGGCCTTAAGCTTGCAAGCTTTGCAAGTGCTATACCACTGAGCTGCACCCTCAGCCCATTTTTTTACTTTTTGAGACAAGGTCATGCTTAATTATGCAGACTGCCTCTGGTCTGGAACTTGAGATCCTCCTGCCTCTGCTTCCCGAGTCGCTGGGATTACAGGTGTGAGCCACTGTGCCCAGCCCCACTAAATTCTTATGTGCTACATTATTAACAGGATTTAACTATTTAATATCCTTTTTACTTTTATCTGTTGAATTGCAATCAATTCTATCAATCAAACTTTATTAGTTATTGGGGGAATTAAAAACCACTGAGTTCCATAACTTTCTATACAGGTTAAGTTTTAAATATCAGGTTCTCATACAATGTTATTTTATGCTATTGATTAAAAAAAGGAACAAGTCCAAACCTCATTCCAAAATTATACAAGTTAGAAAACTCTTCAAGATCCAGAGGAGTTGGTGAAATAATAAGGAAAACACAAGTCTCCCCTGAGTTAAAAATGACTAAAACAATCACCATTTCATGGCTTCAGTTTTAAGAACAGCATCTTTCGGGTTCGCTCGTCCATTGCAGATCTGTTTCAATAAAAGGAATATCTTTATTAATTTAATGCATTTTACTTTGTGTAATCAGTTCTATATCATGAAATGTTTTTCTTATAACAAAATTAAAACTAATTTCTTTCACTCTACATTTCTTATAAATATAGCTGCATATCCTCTACAAGTATTTCTGCTACTATACAGACAGAATGCAAATAGGAAGGAAAAATTTTTTAAATTGTACTGGATTTGGTTATATTTACCAATTTAAAATGTGCCAACCTGGCGGGGAGCATTGACTTGGCAAGGTAACTTTCAAACATCTCTCATAAATATACACAAAAACATATGCGTAAGTGAAGGTTTGTTGTATCTCCTTCATAATAATAAAAACTTACAAAACTAAGTGTCCATTATGGGAGAATGATTAAAATAATGTTATTACAAAACCTCAGGATTTAATTATCCAATCTTTAAAGACATAAGTACTTTGGCAAACACTGACATGAAAAGGTCTCCAAGACAAAGTACTATTCAAAAAATACAAATTAATATGATTAATATAATTGTATTATATATCCACAAATGTAGATATATAACTATGTGGACATTATGTATCTATTTTATCCACCTATGGGTGTGTGTGTGTGTGTGTGTGTGTACACAAATATGCACACACAAATGTGTAAAAAAAATTATGTAGAAAGATATACATGAAACTTCAGAGTATCGCCTGTGAGGAAAGGCTTTGCCTTTTGAAAATTAATTTCTAATAGCCAAATACATCAAACCTCCCAAACTGTACAGAGATGTCACTGCTGAGGAAAATAATGTGATGGTTCCTTAAGAAATTAACTAGAATTACCAGATGATCCAGTAATTCCATTTCTGAGTATAGATCCAAAAGAAGTAAAAGCTGGGACTCAAACATACGCCAGTATATTGCATTTATAGCAGCATTATTTACAACAGCCCAAAGGTGGAAACAACACAATGTCCGTTGACAGATGAATGGACGAAATAAAATATGGAAGCTGGGAATAGTGGCATGTGCCTGGCATCTCAGCACTTGCCAAACTGAGGCAAGAGGAGTGTAAGTTTGAGGTTGGCTTGGGTTATATAGGAAGACCCTATCTCAACAAAAACAATTTAAGAAAAGGTACAGCAATGGAGCATACAATGGAGTACTATTCCTCTGTAAGACATTACGATGCTTGGATACACAAGGATGGAGGGGCGAGTAAAACCTCCACATACCAGAAAGTACAGATTTCTTTGTATTATATTGAAACTGGAAATTGTGAGAGTGGAGTAGAAAAAAATCTGTCTTTTCCTCTTATGACCATACTTTCTCATAGCCCTCCTTGTGACCAAAAGCCATCCGTAGGAGTCTGTCTTAGTTGAGAGTAGAGCATAAAATCAGTTTTTCTTCACTGATTTACTAAAATAAAAATAAATCTCAAATAACTTGCTGCACTTGGGCTTTTCACCACGAGTCACCTATCTAGGATTTTAAAAAAAAACTATAAAATAAACAATAGGGAAAACATACGTAAATGATCAGGGAGAAAAATGCCAAAATACTGTACTATGCCAGTTTACAAATAATTGTCACTGTTCAGTCATATAGTTATGAAGTCTGGAAACTGAAGGCATAGCTATTTCTTTATGTAAAACTGCAATGTTGCCAAGAGCCTAGATAAAATAAAACAAATAAATTTTGCCAAATTTTAATAGTGATAAATCCCAGAGGAAAAACATTAGAGGCGGCCAAAATGGTAAAGATAGCTGTTGGAATCATACCATTCTAAAGTTAAAAGTAGGGCTTACCTTCATTGTACCCAAACAATTCATTTTTAAGGCATTTTAAAATACAAGTAAAACTTGTAGAAAAATGAGCAAACCCTAAGAATACAGCTGGACGCATTATTGCAAAGTAAACATAATCTCATTTATTTTAAAGACGAGAAATGTTTAAATAATCCAAATGATAATCATATCCAAATTACTTAAGTTAAACATAAAATTTCCACTATGAGAAATACCAATGTTTTCTACAAAACTGATAAGAGTCAAACTTAAAACAATCTACATTTGTCAAAACGCATAGAATTTTACAGGACAAAGGGTGAAATTTAATGTATGCAAGTTTTAAAAAGGTATTTAAGAAGCTAGAGGATCCTAGGAAGGGAAATTATGACAAAAGAATCCAACTATATTACAAATATATGAATCAGTCTCGCATGGAGGGAAGGTGCTGACATAAAAGAAACTGGAAATAAAGGGCATCTATGAAGCTAAAAATAAATGGAACTTTTAAACTACTACCTTACTTAAGTTGTTACTCACAGGAGTAAAAGAGAAAAATTCTTACACACACACACATACACATATAGTTGAAGTGAACAATTAAAAAATGAATGGCAAATGGCTAGAGCCAAGCTTCTCACTGTTGGAGTGGGAATTTACAGATAATTGAGGGAGGATAGAATGATCATGTGATAATGGATCAAAGTTGGAGAAACCAGTAGAAACTCAGGTTGAATTTAATACAGAAGGTTACATACAGAAATATGTAAAACCAGGCATGGTGGAGAACACTTGTAATCCCAGGACTCAGAAGGATGAAGCAAGAAGATCTTTCCCAATTCAAGGCTGGCCTAGTCTACGTGTTTAGTTCCAAGCCATTCTGGGCTAAACAGTGAGATCCTGTCTCAAAAAACAAAATAAAACAACAAACAAAAAGAAATATTTACCCACTGTACCTATGGTTAGTTGGTTGGTGGGTGCCATTCAGTTGGGTCTGACTCATATTGGTTAACATATACCCCTATACTTCCTTGCTCTATTAGCTGAGAGTTGAGAAGCAATGAACACTAAGAAGCCAGATCTCATTTTCTATTACCATTCTTCAATAAATCAGGGCTCCTTCATGAAATGGCAGAATCTAGGACTGGGACAGGAAATATACAAGATGAGCCTGGAGCTAGGCACAGTGGTACACATTTATAATCCCAGCTACTTGGGAGGCTAAAGAAGGAAGATCACTTGAGCACAGAAGATCAAAGCCAGCACAGTTTCCCCAAAAACATTATTGTTAAATTTGAGGCCAGTGGAGCTATATTGGTGAGACCCTGTCTCAAAAAAAAAAAGGGGGGGGGGCGGAATACTTTACTTATGGGTTAAAATTTAAAACTTCTCCAATGTAGCCAGGCACTGTGCACATGCCTGTAATCCTAGCAGGTCAAGAGACTGAGGGAGGAGGATCTGAGTCTAAGGCTAGAAGAAGCCTGAGAAACAGTGAAACAAACAAAGGACTAGAGGTGTAGCTCAGTGGTAGAGCTCTTGCCTAGCACGCTCAAGGCCCTGGGTTCAACCCCTTGTACTACAAAGAAAAAAAAAGTAATATAATTTCCTCCATACACCAAGAAGGCTGACCACTATTATTACTATTATTACTGAAGGAAGATCAAATATATCCCTTTCTCTCCAAAGAAAGAACTTTTATAAAACAAATGAAAAGAGTTAATGGACAAAGCCTTACTATAACATCCCTTGAACAAAAGCAAATGAAGTTACTCTCCTAGGCTTTGAAAAATAAATCTTATTTGGTTTAATTCTTCCTATCAGCAATATGAATGTTTTTGATAAAATGAATTAAACAACAAAGCAATTGAAGACAAAGGTAAGTAAGCCTGACTCATGCCATGCTGTTTCAGTTGTATTATATGCTTGGGAAAGTTGGACAGAGAGTAAGGGAGACAGGAGAAGAACTGATGCTTTGAATTATGGTGTTGGAATCAAGACAACAATCTCATTCACAATAGCATACCAAAAAATTAAATATTTAGGAATCAACCTAACCAAAGATCCTCTAAAGATCTCTACAAGGTAAACTTCAAAGTATTAAAGAGAGAAATAGCAAAGGATAAAAAAAGATGGAAGGACCTCCCTTGCTCATGGATTGGGAGAATATTGTGAAAATAGCTATACTATCAAAAGCAATTTGCAGATTTAATGTAATCTCTGTCAAAATTCCAATGACAGACTTTGCAGAAATAGAAAAAACAATCCTAAAATTCACATGGAAGCACAAAAGACCATATATAGCCAAAACAATCCTAAGCAGCAAAAACAGTGCAGGAGGTAGCATGATAACCTGACTTCAAACTATACTATAGGGCCATAGTGGCAAAGCAGCTTGGTACTGACACAAAAATAAGCTTGAAGATAAACGGAGTAGAATTGAAGACTCAGATACACTTACACAACAACAGCCACCTTTTTTGCAGTACTGAAGGGCTGAACCCAGGACCTTGCCTTGGCATGCTCTGTAAGTGCTGTACCACTGAGCTGCACCTCCAACCCATTTTTTTACTTTTTATTTTGAGACAGGGTCTCGCTAAGTTACGCAGACTGCCTCTAGTCTTGAACTTTCGATCCTCCTGCCTTCACCTCCTGAGCTGCTGGTATTACAGGCATGAGCCGCCGCATCCAACTTCAGCCACCTAATTTTTGACAAAAAGGCTAAGGACATTCAGTGGGAAAAAAAAGCCTCTTCAACAAATGGTGCTAGGAAAATTGGATATGCATCTGCAGAAAACTAAAAATAGACCTGTATCTCTCAATCTGTATAAGAATCAACTCAAAATGGGTAAGAGACTTCAAGATAAAACCAGAAACCTTAAAATTACCAAAAGAAAAGGAATATGCTCCAGCACATAGGCATAGGCAAGTATTTCCTTAACAAAACTTCAATTGCCCAGGAAATTGCACCAAGTATCGACAAATGGGACTACAAGGAACTAAAACTGTTTCTGTACAGCAAAGGAAACAATCAACAGAGTAAACTGAGAGCTCACAGAATGGGAGAAAATCTTTGCATCCTACACATCTGACACAGGACTAATTTTTAGAATGTACAAAGAACTTGGGAAATGGAACTGAACAGACAGTTCTCAAATGAAGAATTATGAATGGCCAGTAAACACATGAAAAAATGCTCAACATCCCTAGCCATTAGGGAAATGTAAATCAGAACATCACTGAGATTCCATCTCATTCTAGTAAGAATAGCCAAGATTCACAGAACAAATAATAACAAATGCTGGCAAGGATTACTATGCTGGTGGGACTGTAAATTACTTCAACCACTGTGGAAATTAATATGGTGGTACCTTAGAAAAATAAGAATAGAACTGCCATAAGACCCAGCTCTACCACTCCTGGGAATATATCCAAAGGAAGTTAAGTCATCACACCACAGGGACACCTGGACTTCCAGATTTAATGCAGCACTTTTCACAATTGCAAAGGTATGGAATCAAGCAAGATGTCCATCAACAGAAGAGTGGATTGAAAAATTGTAGTACATATACACAATGGACTCAGCAATAAAGAATGAAATTATGTCATTTGCAGCGAAATGGATGGAACTAGAAAACATCATCTTAAGCGAACTAACCCAGTCCCAAAAAGAGAAATTCCACGTTCTCACTCATATCTGGGAGCTAAATCTAATGTAAAGGAAGAAAAAACTATATATATATATGTAGATATACAAAAGTAAACAAGCATACTTATCTAAGAAGGGAAAATAAAGCAGAGTAGAAAGAACAGGCAAGGAGATCAATGAACGGGAGTGGAGGTTGGGGAAGGGGGGAAAAGGAGGGGAAATAATGTAGGGGGCAAAGGGAGAGAGGAAAATCTCAAAACACATGATTGCAACTATATGAATACATGGGGAAAAATAGGGAAAAGAAAATATCAATGAGAATATAACCCATAATTGCATATGATTTTTACTGCATATTAATTAAAATTCCTACTTTTCTTCTTTCTCTTTAGTTTATACAGTACTGTAAAATATGTAAGTTGATAATGGGTAACAAAGTTGTAATATGTAAACAGCATGTCACAGTTGTATACTGATACAGCAAAAGACATTACTTTGTACACCACCAACATTTATTATTATTATTATTATTATTATTATTAATAATAATAATAAAAGAATTATGGTGCTGGAGATGAATACTGAATATACCATGGGCTGTCAAAAGAATCAACAGATCTACCCTAGAAAGAAGTTCAACCAGAGTGCTCCTGGGAAACAAGGCTGGCTAGACTGCGTCTCCTGGACATGTTTTCAGGAGAGACCAATCCCTAGAGGAGGATATCATGTTTGGGAGAGTCCACGTGAGTCCACAAAAAAAAAAAAAAGAAGACCCTCAACTAGATGGATTGACATAGTGACTGCAACAATGGGCTTAAACATAAAAAGTATTATGTGCATGACACAGTGTTGGGTAGTGTTTCGTTCTGTTGTACCCATGGTCACTAAGAGTCAGACAGGACTCAATGGCACCTAACGACAACCAGCAAGGAATTAACAGTGGGAAGATTAGTGGCTTTTTCCTATAAATTTTAATTCAGTCATTTGAGCAATTGTACTTGTTCCCGAAGTATCCTAAAATCTTTTCCAATCTCTGGCCTTTGCTCTTGCCGGTTACCCCTCCTTCTAAAATATCCTTCTCTATTTGCCAGTACGTTAAATTCCAGTTCATTACTTAAGAGTTACCTCTTCTGTGAGGCTCTTCTGTTTGCTCCAGTCAGTTAAGTCCTCCTTCTGGCCTTCTACTTGTTTTATACAATATCTCCATTATCTCAGAGTTGGGTAAATATTTGTTGAGTGAGGTGGCCTACAAGACTGAGCCAACTTAGATAAATAATACAGATAGTTTCTACTTTTCACCACTTCACAAGTTACAATCCTGCTCATTAATCACTTGCCTAGTTAAAACCCACATTTCACTTCTCAGTGCTATGGTTTCCACTGAAGTCTAGACAAAGACAACAGCACAAAGGTAATCAAGATGCAACATGAACAGCCAGAATTTTGCTTTAAGGCAGAAAATAAGCCCGAGGATATGGTGTCCATAAAAATGGAAATTGCCAATGCCAACAGTCCTTTTCTATATTGTATCATAATATACTTCAGATTAGTATAACTACAAGTCATTAACACTCTAATTCAAGTATAAGACACAGCATTTGAAAGGATAGAATTAGGAAAACTAAATTCTATCTTTGATCTTTAAATTTTCTATGATCTCAGGGACACCAATTTTGCATACTTTATCAACTCTGTAAAAATAATAATCCTCCACCAGAAACTTTAAAAAGCAATACTTTACACCATTTCTATAGAAATAAGCTAAGACTATAGAATACAAATGTTTTCAAAGAAAACTATAATATTAAATTCAGCTACCAGACAGAAGGAAATACGTAGCTGGGTGTTGTGGTACACACCTGTAATCCGAGCACTTGGGAGGCTAAACCAGGAGGACAGATTCCAGTTGGAGGCCACCCTGGGCTACATAGTGAGACACTGTTTCAAAAAACAAAAACAAAACAAAACAAATAAACAAAAGGTGATTTTGTATAAGACTAATATGACTTCACAACACCTCCCTCGTCCAAGGAGTAAGGGGTCAATTGTCTGAACAACTGATTTAAAAATATTCTTTAGGCCAGGCATGGTGGCAAAAGCCTGTAATCCCAGCACTCAGGAAGCAGAGACTGGGATCTCGAGTTAAGGCCAGCCTGCGCTACAAATAAGTACTTCAAGACTAGCCTGAGGTACAGAAGGAAACCCTGTCTCAAACACACACACACACACACACACACACACACACACACACACACACACACACACACACACACACACAAGCCGGGAATGTAGTTCAGGGGTAGAGCAATTGCCTAGCATGTTCAACACCTTGAGTTCAACCCCTAGCATGGAAAAAAAAAGTCTTTAAAAGAACTCAAAACTAAGAACATAAATATACTGGAAATGAATGCCCCTAATTTCATTGCTTCATATTTACTATTCTGGATCAGTTTGCAAACTCTAAACTGACATACACTTATAGATTTCCAACCACCCAATACAAACTTCAAATTTTTAAATAATAAATTTGTGAAAATTTCCAACTTCACCTGTTATCATGCTTGTAGTTTCTCAAATTCAGTTTAATTCTTGATGACTAGATATTCCCTTTCATCTCTACTATTTTTCTGACCCCTGATTCTGTGTCATCTTTTCTCCTTTCATACCCTAAATATGGAAGACTAGATTGTGAGATCCTTGAGGTTAGGGACTTTCATGTTTATCTGAAGAGTAGGTAGGGTAATTTGAAGATTTCATGGCCCAAAAGAGTTTCACCTATGGTTACAAATCTCCAAATTATCTTTTTTCTTTTTCTTTCTTTCTTTTTTTTTCCCCCTTCCAATCTTATAATACACATGTAACCAATTAAATTCTCTCTGTTTGAAATATCTAAAATGTTTCCAGTTTTTGGCAGGATCCTGCTGGATAGAACGTTCTAAAGATAAAAAGAACCACAAAGTGCTAGGGATATATAGCTCAGTGGCAAAGCACTTTCCTAGCACTTGTAAGACCTCCAGCATTGCAAGGGGGAGAAAGCTACAAAGAAAAAGATTTCTTTTTCTTTTTCTCTTTCTCTCTCCTTCTCTCTCTCCCCCTCCCCCTTTCTTTCCCCCTCCCCCCACCTTTCTCTCTTCTCACTATGCAGCCCAATCTGGGCTGGAACTCACAAACCTCCTGCCTCAGCCTCCTGAGCACTAAGTATGTGCCACCATGCCTAGCCTAGAAATCTTAAATTTGTCTTATTAATTTTGTTAGTAGTTACATGCATGCTTTATTTTTTGAATCTTATGTATAATACATAGAATAAAGCACACAAATGTTAACACCATTAAAATCAAGATTTTCAAAGAGGAGACAAATATAAAATCTAAAAGGAAAAAGTGTATTAAAATTCAACTGCAAGTATCAATATTAAGGTACAATTTCTAATATATATATTTCCTAATTCTACCTACTGAAAGGATCTAGAAACATGAAGACCCTGTAGCAATAAGCATCCCTAGCTCAGATCTTAGTTTCTAATGGCATTCCCCATAAAAGAGACTAGGTCTTCTTAGAAAAATGACTGATTTTAGGTCAAGGACAAAGAGTACAAGGTAAGTCTGGGATAGTTTGTTGTGATGAAATGTAAAGAAGCAGGGTTGGAGGTATAGCTCAGTGGTAGAGTGTTTGCTTGGCATGCATGAGGCCCTGGGTTCTATCCCCAGCACTGAGGAAACAACAAAATAACAAGGAAGCACCCAAAGAGTAATGGGAGCACGTCAGAAGGACACACCAACTGAAAGAAATATATGGGCCAAATTTCAATGTTAAAAAGACCAGTGGCCATAACTAAGTGTAAAATATTGAATAAATAAAAATCCATATGCCTACAGTAATAATGAGAAAATCAAAGAAACTTCTTTGCTGTCACTGAGGTGACTATCGTACCAAATCTTTTTTACCCCTGGTGCTGGGGACTCAGGGCCTTGCACTTGCCCTGGGCCTAGGCATTAACTCTACCACTGAGCTAAATCCCCAAATCTCTTAAATTCACATGTGCCATGATTATTTTTCTTTATCTGCTGTGTTATAACACAAGTCATACGGTCTACTGGTGTTTTTCAGAGATGTAGATTTTCTTTCTCTTTCTTTTCAACAAGGTCTCACTATGTAGCCCAAGCTGGCCTTGAACTCATGGTCCTCCTGCATCAACCTCTGGAGTGCTGAGATTACTGGTGTGGACCCTCATACCCAGGGCATTAAGTCTTCACTAGGAGACTTTACAATGAAAAGCAAACAACTGATCTTTCTGCCTCATTAGAGAATAAACAAAAACACACTTGGAAGAGCATGCCATACTCGTAAATTTCTTAAAACAGTTTAAATTATCCTAAATATTATTCTAAGGAAATATTACCCCAACTAAAACTAAAACTTATTTGCCTTTATAGAAATTAACTGAACTACCTCAAATCTGCATATTACTATAAGTGAAAATAAGTTACTGTCAGGGGCTGGCGGTGTAGCTCAGTGTATAAGCAGGCTATGAGCTTAGCATATGTAAGGCCCTGAATTCAACTGCAGGCAGGCAGGAAGAAAGGAGGAAAAAAAGCAGAGCACAGTGGCGCACATCTGTAATCTCAGCTGCTCCGGAGACTGAGGAAGGAGGATCACAGGTTTGAGGCCAGAGACAGTCTGAGTAACTTCTCAAGACACTGTCTCAAAATAAATAACAAAGCCAGGCGTGGTAGGGCATAGCTGTAATCCCAGCACTCAGGAGGCTGAGACAGGATGATGAATGTGAGTTCCAGGCCATCCTGGGCTACATATATACAGCAAGACCCTGTCTCAAAAAACAAAACAAAAAATAAACAAAATAAAATAGAAAGTAAAGGGTCTGGGGTGCAGCTCAGTGGTAGAGCACCTGCCTAGCACATGTGAGGCCCTGGGTTCAACTCCCCAGTACAAGAAAAAAGAAAGAAAGAAAATAAGTTACTATGTAGACAAAACTACAATCCAGAACAGTAAAATTTTACAAGTGACTACAGCTTTACATATCTATGTACTTGTCAGATTTATATATACATATAAAACACATAGCCAGGATAACAATCCTGGGATAACAGACACAGGGAAGAGAGAAATAAGTGAAATCAAGACTTAATTCTCCCTTTGTGTGTGTGTCTGTATCAAAGTACTTCAAGATACTTCTATCTTTGAAGCAAAATACAAAATAGCAACACTGAAAAAAATTAAACTAAAAGCTTTACAAATTAAATGTACAAAGAACAATTAGAATTCAAAAGTCACATGTGTAGACGTGGGTTTAAGGCTCAGGTAGCCTGGGACACATGGTTAGTTCCAGGCCAGCCTGTGCTATGTATAGCAAAACCCTGTTTCAAAAAAACAAAAAGGAACAACCAGAATTCAAGGAAATTTGCTTCCTAACACATGTATGAATAAGGAAATGCAAAATTAAAGCTACAGGAGTGCCACTTAAGTCATAATTTCCCAAGGTGTTTAGAGGAATATTACAGGAAACAATTTCAAAGTTAAACTGGATTATCAGCTTGAGTCTGGGTAATTTTAAAATAACTTGCCTACAGGTCATATCCTTCTACATGTAACAAACTGTCACAATATAGAAAAATGAACACATCACTTTTCTACCACCCACAATATTAATGTACTTATTTCCAGTTAAGATACAGATGGTACATGTTCAAATAATAGTGTCACCTAAAGAGCCTAATCAATCCAAAAATTCATAAAAATTTTACAATAGAGTCAACAATATGTGAAATTAATTATAAATGACAGCACTAATTTGTATTGGAATACAGAAGTTCAACATCAGAGATGCTAAGCAACCTCAATCTACATAGATTCTATAAAATATTTCTGGGTTATTCTGGCTTAAACTGTCAATGTTACCAAAAAAAGGAACAGGGCTTTCTACTTTTGTTTATTATTGGGAGAAGACAATACTAATAACCATCTATAATCAACATTCTAAGGGAGGATAACTGAACATTTATTAACTAAATGTAACTAAACAAATACAGCACCTCTTGTGCTAGTTTGCAAAACAAAACAAAAAAAGCATCACTCCAAAGTTGTCATCACTTAGTAATCTGAGAAACTTTAATTGCAGTTGCAATGTTTGTGTTTGATGTTTATGCATATGACTCACTCAGAAAGGTTGTCCCAAGACTCCTTGACTTTTGAGAATGTAGAAACTGTAAACGGGGCATACTGCGTGGGAAGTTTCATGGTAGTGAATGAATAAAAGGGAAAAAGAACTTATGATAAAATGTTTTTATAAACCAGGACTGGTGGCACATGCCTGTAATCCCAGCATGTGGGAGGCTGAGGCAGGAGGATCCTGAGTTCAAAGTCAGCATGGACTACAAAGCAAGACACTATCTCAAAAATTAAAAATACACACACACACAAAAAAAAAAAAAGGAAGAAGGAAAACAGAAAAAAGAAAAGCAAAGGAAAAAAATGATTTTTAAAAAAAGCCACTCACAAAAGACAAACTTTTCTGCAGAATAAAAAGAAAGGTTGGGAAAGCAGTCCTCTAAGAAGCCTTCCTTAACTCCCTTGGATGGATTCAGTTCACTTCTTATACTACAGTGCTTTCCTTATCTGGTTTCCTAACTCAACTAGACTCTAGGCAACTTCAGACCAAAAGTGGTCTGGTCTTAGAATCATCAGTGCCTCCTTTCTAAAATGCCTAGCACATAGAGGGATCTTCAATAGGCATTTCACAAACAGAAATAACCAATCTTATATTGACCTTTTATTTTATATTTTACAAAGAACTTTCACAAACATTACCTCTTCTAAAGTGTGTAAGTCTTGTGAAGTGGGAATAGCATTATTTAACCAAATGGCTTTTGGTTTTATAGAGTTGTTAATTCACTGACTAAAATACAAGAATAATCACATATTTGTTCATCTTTAAGAGAGCTTTTCCTTGCGACCTCAGTGTGTTCATAAAACTCAACATTTTGTTAGCCTTTTTTTTTCTTGATCTTTATAATAGGTAGCTATCACACATCTCTAAATCTTACTGAAGGACCTAAACTACATAAATCAGTATTAAAGACCCTTCTAGAAATCAGACATTAGAAAGGACCATCCTAAGCTATTTTTCCTGATCCTGCTCTTTTTGTAACTGAGAAATTTTGTAAGAAATTACCAAAGTCAAAATGCTGGAGAGTGAATGATGTCATGAATGTCATGAAGTTGCATCAATACCTGATGATGATTTAGCATAACAATGCAATACATAACGCCAAGAAGCATAATGTTAACCCACCAGGATGTTTCACTGCATTCATTTCATGACCCTCTATTAGCAAATTAACATGCAGAATGGGTTTCCAATTTCCTCTTGTTGGTTCAAATTCACATTTTTAGCAAAGGCACTAAGAAAATCTACAAATTTATATGGAACATGCTTTCCAAAGAGAAACAGAAAAAGGGCCAAAGAACTAGTAAGTATTAAACTAAATATTCATTTTAACTTAATAGATGGCATTAAAAGCTTTTTGAAGTGCACAGCACACTTATGGCTCAATGTAGATTGAATAATATATTTATAACGGGTTTGTCAAAAGCAAACAGTTATACTGTATAAAATAACATACAATAGACACCCAATCATATTATACACATGAATAAACTCAAAGTTATGAATTTGACATGGAGCATTACCATTCAGAGTAAGAGCTACAGTTCTAAATAGTGGTATTTCTTCTCAAAATTTCCTTGTCTCTTTAAATCTATGATGTCATCGCTCTTAAGCACAAGAAAAACCAATTTGTTACAAAAGATACTTGCTATGGTCAAGCAAAAGTAATGGCCCAACAATTCCCCATAGCACAATTCCAAATGAAACCATCTTTACTCAAGGAAGAGACCATAAGGCATCAAATCACCTCCCCCACCTGAGAGAAACTGAATTGAAGACTCTCAATTAGCGTTTGAACAACAACAAAAAGTTGTTCTCAAAAATAAATGATACAAAGAATACAATGTTGCTGCTGATGAAGTGAAAACTGGTAATGTGTCTAGATCTTCATCTAGGTGGATCAGAATCCCATCACAGAAAAATCCAAAGACGTTGGCAATTAAGAAATGAGGTTTTGTTTCTCTAATAAAAGTCGGGAAATTTAACAGACAAAGCAATCAGTTATTCTGGAACTTAACAATCCAGAGGTTTCAAACAAACTTCATTAGCTCCGAAGTTACTCTGCGGGGACTGTCAAGATCTCACAATTGTTTTTCTTCATTCACAAATCCGTTCCCACCCTCTACCGTTCCCTTTGCACAAACGATCCTCACCAGGAAAAGCCTCCCTCGGTCACAACGTGGACTGCTGTCTCAAGCAAGATCTGCAGATCCCACTTCCAAAAGAACACTCAAACAGCTAGAGGTTAGGAGAGGCTTGTGCTTTTTTTCCGTAAGCCAAATCCAAAATCACCCTTTTGCGACTGCATCTTTCAAAGATGCTGGCCCCTCACCGCAGCCCCAATTTTGGAGGGTACCCACCTCGGGCTCTTCTCACAAGGAGTTAAGGGTTCGCGGGGGCAGGGTGAGTGTACCCGACACCCCTAAAACCACGCTTGCCCTGCCTACACACCCGTTCGTGGCCCGGGCGAGGGGAGGAGAACCGCCCTGCTGAGAGAGAGTGGACAGGTTCGCACCCCTCCCGAGGGCTGGCTGGAAAGGGGCTCCCCTCCCCGACTCATGCAGGGGAACTGCGGATGACAACAGCAAGGGCCCCCATACCCGGCAGGCCCGACCCCGCGCGGGATACCCGGCCTGCGCCAGAGTCGCTGCGCCCACTGCCCCCCGGGCATAAAGGGCAGGAGGCGCGGGCTCCCAGCCGCGGCCCCGGGAGGGAGAGAGGCCTCACCTGGCCCAGCCCGCTCCAGGCTTTCGGGTTCGCTCCGCTGGCGACGGCGGTGAGGGGGCCAGAGACGAGGCCAGAGCAGAGGCGCTCTGCCTTAGGCCGCGCCTGTCGTGCTCGGGAATCCTCACAGCTGGCGGGACCCTGAGCCGCCCGGAGCCGCCATCTTCCCCCACTCAAACGCCGCCGCCGCTGCAGCTGCTGCTGCTGCTGCTGCTCTGGCCCGGAGAAGACAGCACGGAGTGCGCATGCGCCGGGGCACGGCGCGGAGGACGCGCGCGCACTCACGTCAGCGCGGCGGGCCGGCGCGGGGCAGCCACTGGGCGGCGCCATGTTGAGAAGGGCCGCGGTTCTGCCGAGGTTTGAATACATTCTAGCCGAGGCAAAGCTCCCCTGAGACCTGCACGCACCTTCCCCTACACTGTTTGGATAACTGGGCAGTCTTCCCAATGGTTTGAGACTGAGAGAGATTTTTAGGCAGGAAATCAACTCACTTGTACCACCTTGCCCAGTGAGCACAGAGGAGGGGTGTGGCAGATAGAAGTGTCCTTTGATGTCGCCAGGGGATGGCCTCTCACTGCCTTGAGTGTGCCAGCGAAGCCTCTAGAAACTGTAGCAACCACTGTGTGACTTGTTACTCCCTTTGTTTTTCAGTTGAGCAAACACCTAGGCGCAGAGCCACTCACTTAGCAGTGGAGAAGGCCCAAGAGACACAAGACTTGAACGCAGGACGTAGGTGGTTTCTGAGCTTCTGAACTTCCCATTATCCCTATCACCTGGGGATAGACTCCAGCAAGTTTTCCCTTCAAGGGAGCACTGTGTAGGTGAAGTACCTTCAGGGACCCAATCCTACAGCATGTGGTCTAAGGAAATGCTGGATTTAGAGCTCAAGAGCTTCCACCTTCACCCCGTTTACCTAACACTGCAGCAATTTGGGACTGCAGGATATTGCCCTGGACCTTCTGGGCTAGCTCTTGGGACAGATGGCTGTGTCAGAAGCCAAGTTACACTGGGCCAGTAGTCCCAGCTATTCAGGAGGCTGACGATCTCTTGACTCCAGGAGTTCAAAACTCAGCCTCAGCAACATAGGGACACCCAGTCTCAAAAAGAAGAAGCCAAGTCCCCCCTCAACTTGGGAGGGCAAGGCCCTGCTAAGTAGATTTGGTCAGCCTCACCCTAGAAAGCACTTATGTTCCTCAAATAATGCAGAGACCCCTGGAAATACATTCATGGCATCCCAGTGCAAGAAAGTGATTTAAGAAATTCCAGTCTTTCAATTAGGAAATGTCACAGCAAAAGAGAATTGGCAATTATAACTAGAAAAAAGGAATATTTAAATTGTGTCATTAAAAACTCCAAGCCTGAAGCTGGGCACGGTGGCACATGCCTGTAATCTCAGTGACTCAGGAGGCAGAAGCAGCCTCTGTAATTTAGCGAGGCCTCATCTCAAGATAAAAAATAAGAAATGGGCTGGGAGTGCAGCTCAGTGGTAGAGGGCTTGCAAAGTATATGCAAGGCCCTGGGTTTAGCCCCTCTGTACTGTGGTGCAGAGGCGGGGGGAATGCATGGCCACACAAGAAAACCCAGACAACAAAAAACCCCAAGCCTAGCAAGGCATGGTGGTACACACTTGTAATCCCAGCATTTGGAAGGCAGAGGGATCCCCCCAAGTTTGAGGGCAGCTAGGGCTACATAGATCTGTCTCAAAAAGCAGAAAATAAAAAAAAGAAAAAGGCTAAATTTTCTTTTTTTCTTTCTTTCTTTTTTTTTTTTTTTTTTTTGCGGTACTGGGGGTTGAACCCAGGGCCTTGCGCTTGCATGCTCTGCAAGTGTTGGACCGCTCAGCTGCACCCCCCGCCCATTTTTTTACTTTTTTTGAGACACGGTCTCACTAGATTACACAGACTGCCTCTGGTCTCGAACTTGCGATCCTCCTGCCTCTGCCTCCTGAGCTGCTGGGATTACAGGCCGTGCACCACCACGCCTGGCTGAAAAGCCTAAAACTTTTCACAGAGGGATGTAGCTCAGTGGTAGAGTGCTTGCTTACCATTCAGGAGGCCCAGGATTCCACCCTCAGCAACCACCTAAGGAAAAAAAACAAAACATACAACTTATGACTCCCCTTCTCTCCCAAATATTCAGGAGAGGTCAATAGCACTGGACCAGCTATTAAGTGCTTCCTTTAAAAATACAGGTTCCAGAGCCCCCTTCAGACCAGTGCCTCAGACTTTTTCTAAAGCTCCCCAGGGATACTAATACCCAGTAGGGTATCAGATAGATCATGTTAAAACAGGTTCAAATACACTTCACCCTGACTCTCTTAGCTCAAAATAGGCGGGAATTTTTGTTTGCTTTTCTCATAGCTTTATCACCAGCACCTAATATAGAGAGTGGCACACAATACAGACTCACTAGGTATTTGTTAAATGAAAGAATGAACAGGAAATTTGACAACTAAGAGAGTATTCAGTAAATAAATGTTTAGTGAGCACCTGTTATGTGCCAGAGCATATGACATGTTTTTCTTTTCTTTCGTTTTTTCTTTTTCTTTCCTTTTTCTTTTCTTTCTTTCACTTCTTTCTTTCTTTCTTTCTTTCTTTCTTTCTTCAACATACATAGGGGTTGAACCCAAGGCCTTGCACATACTTTGCAAGTGCTCTACTATTGGGCTGCACCCCCAGCCCATTTTAGTTTTGTTTAGTTTTTGTAGTCCTGGGAGGATAAACTCAGGGCCTCAAACATGCTTGTGCAAAGTGCACTAGGCTGCAACTTCAGCCCATTTTTAATTTTTTATCTTGAGACAGTCTGGCTAAGTTATGGAAGCTACCTCTGGCCTTGAGCTTGTGATCCTCCTGCATCTGCTTCCCAAGTTGCTGGGATTATAAGCACGTGCCATGACACCTGGTGTGCCATGTATTTCTAAATAAAACTAACAAGGTCTCTGCCCTCATGAAGGGCTCCTACAATCGACTGAGAAAGATAGAGAAGAAACAAGCAAATTTGCCAATATAAAACTATAAAATGTGATAGGCATAAAAATATTATTAAAGCAAAGTAATAATGATCACTGTGGGCATGTGCTGCTACTTTTATTAGGTGCCACACATTGCTAAATAGGTGCTATTCTTGTGGCTATTTTACAGGCAAGGAAATAGAGACTCAGGGATTGATGGAATAGCTCACCCATCATCACAAGCAGTTTGAACCTAGATGGTCTTACTTCAAAGCCTATCTCTTGAGCTCTACAGACAAACAGATCGAGGCCAGGTTATATATGGTCTGGACTATCAGGAGGAAGACTGGACATTACCTTAGAGATTATGGGGACTCATGGGTAGGGAGGATAAATGAGGAAAATGGTGTTTCAGATAGTCTCTCAGGTATGTGAACGCTGATTGGACCATGACTTAAGAGAGAGATGAGACAAGAATGATAGCTGTGACTCAGGTCTTTCTAATTTGAGGCCTCTGGCCTCAGATTTGAGATCCTTACTGAGCTGCACCCTCAACGCCCTTTTTATTTTTTATCTTGAAACAGGGTCTAAGTTACACAAACTGCCTCTGGCCTAAAATTTGAGATCCTCCTGCCTCTACCTTCCAAATAGTGGCCTACTATACACACTATTCTGTGACTTGTTTTCAACAAAATAAAATCTACTTGTATTTCTCCTGAGATCATTCAATATCAGTATATTTGTTGTTGTTAGGTGCCATCGAGTCGGTATCCGACTCATAGCGACCCTCATAGGGTTTTCAATGGCTGACTGTTTCGGGATTGCCTTGGGAGTGGATTGCCAGGCCCTTCTCCCATTTTTGCAGTGCTGGGAATTGAACTCGGGACCTCAGAGACTGCAGCACAACGCTCTACCAACTGAGCTAAATCCCAGCCCATCAGTGTATTTAGGACTATCTAAATTTTTGTTAGCTTGCAGCCATATCGCTGTGGCTTCTGATCCCATCAGATCTCAGAAGCTAACCTTTTGGGCTTCTTTCTGGAGACTGAAACTGCCATTACATTCTCAATCTTAGAGCTTATTTGGTCCCATCCCCTTATTTTACAGATGAGCAAACAGACCAAGAGAGGAAAGGACTTGCCCAACGTCACATGATTAACTAGGGTTGGCCTCCTGGTTGCCCATTTGGTGGAACAGAAGCTATTTCCTTTGCAGCATCCTCAAATAATTTCCAAGATTTCTATTTTTCTGGTCTTGAAAATTCAGTCCGAAGAATGCCTTTGTTAAGGCTCATTGCCATAAAGCAAAACTATAAGAAACTATCGCCCTCTGCTGGTAGCACTGTATAACCACAAAAAGCCTAAAACTACTGAGAGCTCCTTGCGTTAGACCCACTGCATTGGGAAAAGCTGTTGCAAAAAACCTCTTTAAAGTACTGAAAAGTAAAGATGTCTCATTGAACATGAAAGTGCGCCTGACTCAGATCATGGTATTTTCAGTCACATAATATGGTTGTGAAAGCTGGACGTTGAATAAGGGAGACAGGAGAATTGATGCTTCTGAATTATGCTGCTGGAGATGAATATTGAATATACCATGAATTGCCAAAAGAACCAAAAGACTGTCCTAGAAGACGGGCAACCATAGTGCTCCTTGGAAGCAAGAATGGCTAGACTGCATCTTACATATTTTGGACATGTATAGTCAGGAGGGACCAATCCCTGGAGGAGGACATCATGTTTGGGAGAGTGGCAGGTCAATGAAAAAAAAAGGAAGACCCTCAACTAAATGGATTGACACAGTGTCTGCAACAATGGGCTTAAACATAAGAAAGATCATGTGCCTGGTGCAGAATCAGGGAGTGTCTCGTTCTGTTGTACACAGGGTCGATATGAGTCAGACCCAATTTGACAGCACCTAACAACAACAACCATACCTCAATAAGAAAACTTAAGCTAACATTGATAGTTTCATCCACCTTACAGTAGCCAACACTCAGAATGAACAAAACAACATAGTTTATCATTGAGGGTGGTGAGGTAGTTAACAGAATTAGCTGAGTTTCAACCAAGAACTTGAACTGCTAACCAAGAATTTGAACTGCTAAGTATATGAGTTATGGGAGAAGGGCCTGGCAATCCACTCCCAAGGCAATACCGCAACAGCCATTGAAAACCCTATGAGGGTCGCTATGAGTCGGATACCGACTTGACGGCACCTAACAACAACAACAAAGTATATGAGTTGGAATCAAAAACAGATCAGTTCACAGCCAGAAATCAACCTTTGGAAGTCTCCAGCATACAGTCTCTAGCATACATACATACATGGCATATACAATGAGCATTTGTGAGCATTAGTGGACTGAGGACAAATCTAGAGATCAACAAAATTTTAGACACAGGAAGTTGTAAAACCAGATAATTAGTAATCACATTACTTAAACTTCTAAGTAAAAACCAATTAACAACACAATTGCAGTTCATGCTAATACTCTTTAAGAATACAAACAGAAAAATCAGGTCAGGAAACCATTACTTTATAAAGATTAATGGCATGCTAAAAACATGAGGAAAAAACACAGCCCAAGTCAGATAACTTGATTATAGCAGCCAAATGCAAACACTACTGAATAATTTTGAATTTTTTTTGTTTGTTTGTTATTTGAAGTACTTGGAGGTTGTACCCAGGACTTTGCATGTGCTTTGCAAACGCTCTACCACTGAGATTCACCCCCAGCTCATTTTTTCTTTCTTTATCTTGAGACAAGGTTTCAATAAATCATGCAGGCTGCCTCTGGCCCCAAGCCTGCAATCCTTGTGCTTCTGTCTCCCAAATCACTAGGATTACAGGCATGAGCCACCCATGCCCGGCCTGAATGATGTTTTTAATACTGAGAGGGCTACAGGGACACGTCAGTGAGAATGAAAACATACGATATTTGCCCCACCACCATGGTTTTGTGGGCGCAGGGGGAAAGAGGTAAAAATTATAAATCTTCTTCATGCAGTCAAGACACCCTATAATAATAATAGCTACCCAGTAGAATTTTTATTATGGGTCACACACTGCTCTAGGCTTTTCAGCATTATTTACTTATTTATTTATTACAATGTAGCTTTGAAGTAGCTATAATTATTTTTTTACACTTAGGGAAATTGAAGCATATAAATTTTATGTAACAATTTGTTCAAACTGGAAACCCCTGAAGTTGCCTGTTCAAATACAGAAGAAAAATAAAATAGCTGAGCATGGTGGCACTGGCCTATAGTCTCAGCACTGGGAAGGCTGAGGCAGAGGATCGATGTGAGTTTGAGGCCAGCCTGGTCTACACAGTGAGTTCCAGTATAGCCTAGGCTACACAGTGAGACCTTGTCTCATAAAACCAAAAGAAAGAGGGGGGGGAGGAGAGAGGAAGGAAGAAAGGAAGGAAAAAAGGAAGGAAGGAAGGAAGGAGAGAGAGAGACAGCAACACTGTTTAGCAACAAATGTAAATACAGTATCACTCAGCACTTCACCACAATCCCACAATCCATTCTGGAAGGCTGATCGAGTGTCAATTTGTGTACTGAGCACTTTTTACCCATAAAAAATAATGTAAATGTATTTATTGGTTCCGGCAATGTATTGGATGGTTAATTCAGACACATGTATGCCTCTTACATACTTAGAAATAAGCTCTTTTTAAATTAATCATTGTTCTTACTGTTTTCCTCTTTCCTTCACTTTTAGCACTAAGAAAGTTTCTTGGGTGTCATGATGACTGTGTAGTATACACATGTATGCATATGTACATAAAAAAACCCACGAGATCCTGAACACAGTACCAGGATAGGTCTTTACTCCTTGAAATCAATGCACAGTGACCCTTTCCCTTTGTTTCATCTGGAAGCATTACACGTCTGAACGGTGGAGCACCAAACCAGAATTCTCCTGAAGACATCAGTCAAGGACCAAAATGTTTGAGCACAAAGCAGTTTGAGTGCTGAGGTACCACTTGTAATTTTTCCCTCCATGCTGGGGATAGATCAGGGCCTTGTGCAAGCTAGGCAAATGCTCCTCCACTGAACTACATACCCAGCCCATTAATGTATTCTTTCTTCTTCCTTCCTTTCTTTCTTTCTTTCAGTACTGGAGAGCTGAACCTAACGTTTTGCAAATGCTAGGAAAGTGCTCCACCACTGAGCTTCACCCCCAGCCCCTTTCTTATTTTTTATTTTGATACAGTGTTTCCCTATGTAACCCTGGCTGGTTTTTAACATGAGATCTTCCTGTTTCAGCTTCCACAGTGCTGGGATCACAGGTTTTTGCCACCACACCCAGGTGGCCAATAATTTTTAAAGGTAATGTTAGTGTGTTCATCTGTCAATAAAGAACCATGACAACTTTAGTAGCTGGGAGTTCCACTGGTTGCTTCAGCTTAGGTGCAATATCATCAATTAACATTTTTACCTCATGGTAGAGGATATAAAGTAGTGTTAGATGATTGGAATACTGTTTCTTTTTTTCGATTGTTGTTATTATTATTATTGTGGTTTTTGTTTTTGAGACAAGGTCTTAGTATGTAGCTCAGGCTGGCCTGGAACCTTCTATGTGATCCAGGCTGGAATTTGAGATCTTCCTGCCTCCATCTCCGAGTGCTGGGATTACAGGCATACATTACCACGCCCAACTGGAATTTCACCTTATCAGATAAAAGTAATGTTTTATGCATCAGGAGATATTTTTCATCCTCTGTTGAGGTATAAAAATATTTTCAGAATTCTGAGAAAACTATAATCCACAGCTTAGGAAAACTGAGAGTCACTTAAAAAAAAGTTTTCAGTAATTGCTTGTCCTTAGAAAAGATGGTTCCAAAGAACACATTTCCCGTACTCACGACGGTACTTTCACTTTAACTCTCATTCAGGACGAGAGATAACGCGTTACCCTTAAGAAAGATGGCAGCTATCTGTTTTCCTTGCCCTCTTCCAAGATGGCATCCCAGGTTAGCACGGGCCCTTGCCTGGAGCCTCTTCCGGGCTCGGCAGGGGGCGGGGCCCATTGAGGAAAGCCCTGCGTGCCTGCGCCCGCGACGGAGGCGCGCTTCAGGGCGCAGGCGCGGGGAGGGGTTAGGGGGAGGAGGGAAAGCGGCGAGTAAGATGGAAGATGAGGAGGTCGCTGAGAGCTGGGAGGAGGCGGCAGACAGCGGGGTAGGGAGGAGCCGCCGCCCCGGGTCAGGGCCGGGCGGGACCTGGCGTGCGGGAAGCCTCCGGGGAGCGGGACTGGGGCTGGTTCTCCCTAAGGAAGGGCTCCACACACCGGGTCGGGGGTGGAAGAGAGGCCCCCGGTCCCTGAGCGCCGCGAAGGCCTCTTAAAGAAGCCGCGTTCCATTTCTCCCTCCACCTTTGCCCAGTGCGCCTCCCTCCTGCGCGTCACCCAGGGCTCCCCTGCCGCCGCCCACGTCCTCTTTCCCCGGTCCCCGAGCCCGAGGGACTATTTTAAAGTTCACGTGCTCTGATAAGGAGGGACTCACCGTGAGGCGGGGAGGGTTTGCGGGTCCGGGATTGCGTGCCAGGCTCCGGAGAAGAGTGGGAGGAGGCGGCTGAAGGCAGTGGGGAACGCCGAGTCCTCTGGGGGCTGCTCCGCGCTCTGCTGAGTCCCCCCGGCGGTCCCCCGCGCTTTGCGCCTTCCGCCGCGGTGGGCGAGCCTGGGCGTTTTTTTCCTCTTTCAGTTTTACTCGGAGAGCTATGGCAGGCGGGTCTCCCCGGGGGCCTTTGCAAAGATCCCCAAAGTTCAGCAGGAAGCCCCTGTCCCCGAGGACCCACTCGACGATCTGCGCAGTGGGGAGCGTCTCGGAGTGTGCTTGTCGGGGTCAAGGGGAGGAGAGTGAGAATTACAAAAATAGTCACATTCCTGGAAGGGGAGGGGGAGATGGACCGATCTAGTCGATGTCAGACTTTTTGTTTTCCTCGAGAAACTGCAGGAAAGTAGTTTATCCCAAGCAGGAACTGCCCATTCTGCTAGGTTCGTAGTTAATTTGGTCTTTGGAGTTTGCGGTGCTACGGTGACCCACGTGAAGACGGGGAGAAGCCTTTTCAGTGCCCGCGTGTCTGTGCATTGCTGGCTTGAGTGACATCCATGTAAAAGGCTTGTGTGGGGGGGGAGTCGAGTGTACTAGGGTGGAACAGGAGCTGGATCTTTCTTCCCCAAGCGCTTTTGGAGTGTGCTTTGGAAGAGGACGGAAAATTGACCTGCGCAGCAGCGGGTGTCTCTCCACCGGAATGTTGAAACTTGGCTTCCAAGTTTTTCCCGCTGATTCGGCATTTCTTGCACGATTGTTTATGTTTTTCCACTTAGCATAATTGAGCATTTGGAGGAGTACTTCGGTCAGAGGGTATCTAGTAGAATTCTTCTGTGCCTGCCAGCTTTCTGGAATTTTGGCTTGAGTCTAAAAAGCAAAAATTCTCTAGAGAGTAACAGGTGTCGGTTGTGTATGTTCACTCTCCCCCTATTTTTGAGTGTGCGCTGTATGTGAGGCAGTGTGCTTAATAGTGACTTTGTGTCAGAGAATGCACAACTTCCAGTAGAGCTGTTTATTGCCTACCATTGATAGGAGTGAATCATTCAGACAACCCTCATGTCACCTCCTGGGGGGGGGAGTACTTGGTCGATAATTTGAATGTGACTCAAACGATAAGTTTCTTGGGCACCTGGGCCTTTCTTTGGTTTTCCTCACTTGTTTCAAAGGGACATGAGTTTCTCACTTTAAAGAAATGGGAGGAAGGAGCTGGGGATGTAACTCACTGGTAGTGTGCTTGCCTAGCGTGTTCAAGGTCCTGGGTTTGATCCCCATAACAAAAAAGGGGTTCCCTTTCCTATCTTTCCCCCACTCCTTCTTTTAGTTAGGGCCTTGCCATGTGGCCCAGGCTGTCCTAGAACTCCTGGGCACTGCCTCAGCCTTCTACAGGTAGGTGTGTGCCTCTGTGCCCATCCTCCTTATGTGTCCTTCATTTTACTGAGTATTGAAACAAGCTGCTGAGCCATTATTCTCCTTTTATGGACAAGGAAACTGAAGGTTAGGGAGTCACCTGTTTTGCTCAAGATCACAGATAGTAAGTGGGGAAGCTGGGATTTGATCCCAAGACTGTCTGATTTCAAAACTAGTTTCTTTTTGTAGTATTTTGCTGCTTCCCTACCTGGGGACCTGTAGAAGACTTAGGAGTTAGGCATTAGCGTGCGTGTGTGTGTGTGTGCGCGCGCGCGCGCGCGCGCGCACGCACTTACACTTGTACCTACTAAGCACATATTCTCCCACTGAGCTACGTTCCTAGCCCCGGATTCAGATTTTAAATTTATCCATCTTAAGCAAATCTCAAGGGACAAATAGAGCAGTTTGTAATTGGAAGACATCTTTGTGCTCCACAGAGAATCAGATCGATGGTTGACACGGTTTCTGATGGTTGAAGCTAGTTTATATGCACCGGTTATTTAGACAAAAAATAAATACATAAAATATGGCCTAATCCATTTTATTGCTAATGAACTAATCCAACTAGAGGAAGGTAGACAATACACAAATGAAGCTGGGCTGGTGGTTATTATAAGGCATTGCCAACCTCTAATTTCCCTGTATCCCAAATGTTTATTTTTATTCTTTTTCTCAAGGTTGAAAATCACATAGCTAATGGGAAGAAAATGCATCTCTCTCTCTGCATCCCCTCTTTTGGTATATTAAGAGAGGGTCACACTCATAGCCTTGGCTAGCCTTGTATTTGTGATCCTCTTGTGTCTTCCTCCTGGGTTTTAGGATTATAGACATTCACAACCACACCCAGCCTGGGTTTTTTATTTGTTTGTTTTATTCCTGGTGCTGGGAATGAATCCAGGGCCTCATGTGTGCCCGGCAAGCGGTCTACTACTGAGCTACACCTCTGAGCCTGAGAAAATACATCTTAAGTAAGTTAAAGGATAACTGGTCTTCTGGATTGAGAATCCAAGTTTATGTTTACTTTCTGTTCACATGAGCCAGTCGTCCAGACATCACCCTTACTATAGTGCTGGATGGTGTATAAGCCTCTGGGAAGGTATAGGTAAACACTGAATACCAATGGTGTGCCAGGCACTGAGGACATGTCCAGTGGAAGAGCCAGAGAGATATGGCCACACTTTGTGTGGAAGAGGCATAAGGATAATGCTATGGCTGGGGTCAGAGAGGACCCCAAAGAGGAGACAACTCCAATGTAAAATCTGAAAGAGCAGGAGCTGAGTGCAGTGGATGTACATCTATAATTCCGGAACTCGGGAGGCAAAGGCAGGAGGATCACAAATTTGAGGCTAGCCTGGAATACAAAGGAAGACCTCCTGTGGGGGAGGGAGGAAAAAAGAAAGATTTGAAAGATGAGATTGATTAAGCTATGTTGAGTCTGATAGGAGCAGGTGGTAGAGTGTCTGGCCAATGCATGCATGGGTGAGGCTGGGAGGGAAGAGTGCTGAGTTGGGAGAGCTACAAGTATTTCCTTCTTGCTGAAGGCACTAAGGTTGGCAGGGCTGAATGGAAAGAGATGAGGCCAGAGGAATTTGCAGGGGCCAGGTTGGGAAGCGCCTCCTTGTACTTGGTCCTGGGGGATTAGACTTTGTCCATAAAGCTTTGGAAAGCTTTACGTGCCTTTTGTTTTGTTTTGTTTCCCTTTTTAGTAAAGACATGACATGGTTAGATTTCAATTTAGGAGATAAGAACTTTGATTTACTTCTCTTTTTTTTTAGTGAAGAGGCTGTGCTCCCCAAAGTGTGACTGCTGCCTTGCTTTGGGGTCCGCAGTCCTTCTTCCTGTGGCCGCTGCCATTATGTGTAGTTGGCTGAGCATCACAAGCCAAAAAACAGATCAGTTAGTTTGGGACTAACTCATGCTGATTTCCTTCTGTCTACCTTTATAGTAAAGAAGGAAGTTAAGATTTATGGTATCAGAATCAACTGCTACTTGGAGGCTGAAGCAGGAGGATTGTGAGGCTAGAGGCAGTCTGCACAATTTAGCGAGACCCTATCTCAAAGTAGAAAATAATAAAAGGGCTGGAGAGGGGTGCAGCTTAGCGGTAAAGCACTTGCCTAGCACAAGGCTCAGGGTTCAATCCCCAGTACCCACCCCCAAAAAAAAGAAAAAAAAAGATTTGTGATACCAGAATGTAAAAATCCAGTATATCAAGCCTGAAAGGGACCACCTCTCAGCTGTTCCTGGTCTTTCTGGAAAGATTGACTCCTGGGGACTGTGATGTTCTAAAGAGGAGCTTTCTGCAAATCAGCTGGCCAGTTTAGGCGTGATCAGGCTGAGCAGTCTGTCCCTGAACTCTGGATAAAGATCTGTTTCACTGTGGCCGCAAAGAAAGGAGGATAATGAGCTTTTCACTAGTAGCTTCCCAGCCCTTTTCACTGAGGCTGCGTGGGGGGCCTGTTCCCAGCATGCTCTAGACATGCAAGAGAGCTGCCATGGTTGCCGAGGACTGTGGGCTGGACACTTAAGCAGTCACAGGCCTCCTTGCTTTTCCTTCTACTGCAGGAGAAAATTTTGTGTGTCTTTCCAAAGCTGTTGGTAAAATCCTCAAGAGAAAGTTGCTGCTGTTTAGATCTAATGACGCGGTCGTATCCTTGGGGCCAGCCCTCTTTCCAGGGCGCACCTCTGCCCTGCAGTGCGCTGGCCTGGCGGTGGTGAGGTGAGCCTCAGTCTTGGCTGTATCAGGTGTCGAGTCTCCTCAAGGTCTGGAGGGTTCCTTCCTGTGTACTTCCCCCACAGGAAGAGAATTTTTTCCTGTTGGGATGACTACTGACTTGGTTTTCTAGCAAAAGTTTGAGTTTAAGATACTTGAATCTGTGGCCAAAGTACAGGTTAAAATGTATGGGGTTTTTTGTTTGTTGTTGGGTTTTTTGTTGATGTTGAGTTTTGTTTTGTTTTAGGGTAGTAAACATAGGGGCTGGGGATGTGGCTCAGTAGAAGAGTGCTTGTCCAAGCATGGGTGAGGGCCTGGGTTCAATCCCCACCACTGGAAAACAGTAAGTAGCAACCATAGAGATTTCTCTGCCTGCGAAATTTCAACTCTGTGAGCCTCTGCCACACCTTTCTCTTTAACACTCTTAACACCTTGCTCTATGAAGGATGTTGATGGGAAGGTAAAAGTTAAAACCAGATACCACAGAAATTAGGAACAAATTCCAGTGGTGGTCTGTATGTAGATAAAGAATGTTGTCCCTGACGCAGAGACATTTCAAAATATCCCTCATAGTTCCTTCCCTCCCCACCCAAGAACAGGAAATAGCAGTCATTCTTTCCTCCAAAGAAATAATAAATGTGGACAGTTAAAACTTGCACTCTTGAGGGACTCCATGCCTAGATGAGATTGCTTAGTTAGGGCTCAGGACTGCTGCCACTCTTCACTGACCTTCAGAGCCAAATTCCCAGCCTTCGTGATCTGCCCTCCATTGCTCATAAAGCATTCGTGACCCTCCAGCTGTCAGTTCTGCTGCTGCTACCTAGTTGTCCCTTTCACTGATGAGCACACACTGCCCATGAGCCTGTGAGTAAAAGGCTTTCTGAGATGATATCATGAGTGCCTCCCATAGCCCAAGCAGAGCACATTTCCACATTCATGATCAGTGACCTCTGGGGCGTAGATGCTGTTATCCCTGGTCCTGGAAAGGAAATCGTGAGGTCAGTCTCAGCCACCCCCCTTCCAAACCCACTCTCTGGGGACCTTCTGGGAACAGTTCGTTTACTTTCACCTGTCACCAGAGAATTAACTGGCTAGGTCCTTTTGGGTGCTTAGTTGCTAGTGCCTTTTTTTTTTTTTTTTTTTTTTGCAGTACTGGGGGTTGAACCCAGGGCCTCGCGCCTGCATGCTCTGCAAGTGCTGGACCACTGAGCTGCACCTCAGCCCATTTTTTTTACTTTTTGAGACAGGGTCTCGCTAAGTTACGCATACTGCCTCTGGTCTCGAACTTGTGATCCTCCTGCCCCTGCCTCCTGAGCCGCTGGGATTACAGGCGTACGCCACCACACCCAGCCCAGTTGCTAGTGCCTTTGAAGTACTGCAAGTGTTCTCACCTGAGATCGGGCCAATCCTGCAACATGTGTAAACTGATAAATTTCAAATCTCAGAAACTCAAACTCAGTGCTCAGGAGCCAAATGGATAAAGCTGCTGGCAGTTGAATACTAAGAACAGTGACTACCAGGGAGATGCTGGTTGGAATATTGATCATAAATGGGAGGTGACCTTTTGGTTTTGAACTCAGGAACCCCCAGTCTCAACCTCCCCAAGTGCCCAGCTGGAAATAACTTTTTTAACCTGGCCAGGCCGGAAAGGATAATACAAATCATCTTTGTAATTACTGGATTTGGATGCCTTCACTCGGGGCCTGGTTGCTCTCCACTTCTCTGCATTCCCTACTTCACCCATCCTGCCACTCATTGTGTTCACCCTGGAGGCACTGTGTTCCCGGCCCCTGCTGAGTGCCACCAATTCTAGTTGCCCTTTAATGAGAGTCCCCTTGGGTGTTACAATAGAATCAGAGGGGAGGGTAAGAGTGACTTTGTTCCTTCCTCCAAAGTCAGTGTGTGCTTGATATTTTCTTTGGGAGAAGAGGCTTGAAGTCTTCCTTGGGAAGGACAGGCCCCCCTCTGCCAGTTAATGTCCCTCTTTTTCTCCATCTGTGGCCATAGAAGTCAGAAGCCTAGGGTTTAAATGCCAGGTCTGATTTGGGAACAGATCACTCCATATCCTTTTCTTAGCCTCATTCTCCTCATTTGTAAAACTGGATTAACAGAATTTTCCCTGCCTGATGGGGGGTTAACTAAAGCACGTAGGAAGGCCGCCCTCCACACCGTGTTGGAGCAGATCGCGCCATCGCTCTGGTGTGAGGGCATTGTTCCCTGCTCTCTGGCCTCTGTCTAATTAGGGTTCAGAGGTCCCAGGGCTGGCTGAGGGGTCTCTTTCTTGCTGCCCATGACAACTAATGTGCTGGTTTTTCTAGAAATTATAGTGTTTAGCACTGTGTGAAAATGAAAGGGAGAGGCAAGTAAAAAAAAAAAAACCCATAGGGAGAGTGGGGGCCCCATTAGATATCGCCCTTCCTCACCATTCCCCCTACCTCTGCCTGTCCTGCCTGGATTCCCTCCCACATGGAGACCCTTCAAAGCAGCACCCAAAGCAGACGTTCCATTGTCTCAGGAAGGCTCAGACTCTCGGCTGGGATCCATCCAGACGGCCGGCTTTGGTTTCTGTTGAAGAGCTGTTTCCTTTTGGGCTCCCCGTAGCTTGAAGGTCTGGCCTGTGGAAGTGAGCGCTGTTGTAGTCGACTGTGCTACCTCCCTTTCTTAGGAAACCTGGACTCACGCCAGCGTGGCAGTGATGAGACCTGCTAGCCCTTATCTGACCTGAGCAGTCCCCACAGCCACACTCCTGCCACTTATACCTTTGGGTTTCCCCTTGAGGAATGGGGTTCAGTGCCGTCACTAACTAGTTGTGTGTCCTTTGGCAAGTCACTTCTGAATGTGCAGCAAGGGTGACTACGCCCCAGGGCTGTGGCAAGGATTAGAGATGCACAGTTTGGGAAAGATGCACAGTGATGGGAGGGCGTGGTGCCTTACTGGTACTTGTGACAGGGGCTTGGAGTGTGCAGCTCTTGTTGCCGCGCCAAGAAATACATAAGGCAGCTTGAGCTCTCTTTTTTTTTTCTTTTCTGAGAAGGTTTCCAGGGGCCCGTTGCGGGTGGAACACAGGGCCTCACACATGACAAGCCTATGCTCTACCACTGAGCTGCTCTCCTGCCCACCTTAGCTCTTTCTTCAAATATGGATAGGGGCACTTCCTTGGACCCAGATAGACCTGACTCAAATTCTGGCTCCATTCCATACTACCCTGGATCTGTGGTCAGTATAGACCCTCTCCAAACCTAATCTTCCTCTGTAAAATTGTGATACAGCTATAAAATCCTGTTTCATTAGGACCACTCATTAATTCGTGTGTCATATACTATTTTAGGTACTCTGAAAAAATGCAGTGCACAAAGTTTCTGCTCTCAAAGCTTACTTTCTATCGGGGCAAGGTGGACAATAAGTGTTTTATGTATACACACACTGAAGAAAAGTAAAATGGATTAAGGAACATTGAAAGTGACTGTGCTGGGTGTACCGTTTTATAAAAAGTAGTCTGAGAAGACTTCTCCAGGGTAGGCGCAGAGACTTAAGAAACAAAAGAACAAACAGAGGCTCCAACAGAGCCTGTTGGAGAGTATCCTAGACAGAGAGGACAGTAAGTGCAAAGGCCCTGAAACTGGAACATGATAGTTTTTGTCAGAACAATGGAGCCCAACATGATGGCCAAGTGGGGATGGAAAGTGGTAGGAGATGAGGACAGAGACAACAGGAAGCCAGATTGGTGGAGACTAGTAGGCCATAGTAGGTATGACTTTGCAATAGGAAGCCATGGCAGGGTGTGGAACAGAGCCTAACTTAATTTGTAAAAGGCTCATTCTGGCAGCTACATGGAAAATAAACTGTAGGGGCAATAGGGGATGCTCAGAGACTGATGGCAAAGCTATCATAGCTGTCCATTCAAGGACCCATGGTGATTTGGACCACGTGGTAGCACTGGGAATATTGAAAAGGTTCAGGCTGTGTGTTGAAAGTGGAACCAACAAGAGCTGCTGAAGTGGCCAGTGAAAGAGGCTCCCAAGCCTTTGGCCAGAATCCCTGGAAGACGGGAATTGCAGTAGGTGGGTCAGAGGGAGTAGGCTTGGGTGATTATGAAATTCTGAGTTTTGTTTTGGGCAGAAGGTGGGTACCTTTGGAATACAGTAGGGATGTCCAGTTGACGGTTACAGATAAGTGTTTGTAAAGCTGTGGACCTACATGAGGTCCCTCAGGGAGCCAGTGGAGCTGCGTGTTGTGTTGCCCAGCCGTGATCCCAGCGCTGATGAGGCTGGAACAGGAGAATGGCGAGTTTGAAGCCAGCCTGGGCTACATAGTGAGTTCCTGTCAACAAATAAACCCATAAACCAGTGTAGATGTGAAAGAGGAGAAGTCCAGAGTCTAGGGTCCTTCTGCCTCAAGCAGTCAGGAGAGTGAGAGGAGCCTGTCCTGTCACAGGAGGAATCAGCCACAGCGTGTGAGGAGCTGTCAGGGAGACAGGATCTGGGGAGTGGTGTCTGGGAGACCAAGGGAAGAAAAGGCTTTACTGAACAATACTTTGTCAGGCGCCGCTGAGACGTTGAGGGAAAAGAGGATTTGGAACCTACTGTTGAAGTTGGCAGCGGCAGAGCTCCCTGGTGACTATGACAGGGTCTAGGTGAGGGGGATGAGGAGGCTTAGAGTGCTGGATTGAAGTGAATTGGTATTTTCAGAGCTGGACCTGAGCCAACCTTGGGCACTAAATAAGTGCTAGTTGCTGTTATGCCAGCATGGCAGGTAGGGCCCATGGTATGCCCGTGGGGTCCTAAGGTACTGAAAAATGTACAGCAGGAACACACAGCAGAAGGTACAACTTGGGTCCTATACATTGTATTTTCTAGATGCTACATTTTAAAACTGCAAAGAGCCAGGCATCATGGTGCAAGCCTGTAGTCATCTCAGCAACTTGCAAGGCAGAGGCAAGAGCATTGCAAGTTTGAGGCTAGAAGCAGCCTGCACAACTTAGACACCCCCTGTATCAAGATAAAAAGTAACAAAAAGGGCCAAGGGTGCAGCCCAGTGGTAGAGCACTTGCAAAAGTATGTACAAGGCCCTTGGTTCAGCCTCCTGAACTGCAAAAAATTAAAAATAGCCAAATGCTTAATAAAAAATACAATAATAAATAAAAGACAAATATAAATATTTATATAAATATAAATAAATAAATAAAAATACAATAATAAATAAGTATAAATATAAAACAATATAAATAAATGTAATAAATATAAATAAATAAATATAAAAATAACAATAATAAATATAAATAATAAGTAAATATAATTAAATACAATAATAAATAAATATTTAAAAAAATTCACACTCACCCAGGCCTACTCCCTCTGACCCACCTACTGCAATTCCCGTCTTCCAGGGATTCCGGCCAAAGACTTGGGAGCCTCTTTCACTGGCCACTTCAGCAGCTCTTGTTGGTTCCACTTTCAAAACACAGCCTGAACCTTCTCAATATTCCCGGTGCTACCATGGTGGTCCAAATCACCATGGGTCCTTGAATGGACAGCTATGATAGCTTTGCCATCAGTCGCTGAGCATATTTATATTTATTATTGTATTTTTACAATACAATAATAAATAAAGTACAAAGAAACAGGTGAAAGAGATTTTAATATTTTAATGTAACCCAGCATATCACAAGTGGTATCATTTCAGCAATGTTAAAAATATATGAAAGATATTTTATAGTCTTTGTCCTAAGTCTGAGAAATCCACTGTACGTCTGGACTTTACAGAACATCTCAGTTTAGACTGGCCATGTGAGAAATGCTTGGTGGCCACCATTCTGGAAGGCATAGGTAGAGCTGGTGCAGAGGAGAGTGCCCAGAGGGCTCCCTGTTACTTAGCCGGCCCAGAAATCCTGAGAGCTGACTGCGCTCGAGAGGAAAAGCAGGGGTACCTCTCCCTGGTAGGCAGGCAGGAATACCTGTTCTGGACAGTGTGGCCGCCCCCAAACCCTGCATGGTTTTCTGGAGCCCCTTGTTACTTCACATTCTTATCTTGCTGGTTCTAGGAATTACAACTTAATGTTTTTCAGACAAAGGAATCTCAGATGGTTTTCAGGCCTAAATTAGAAGAGATGTGTTGGTGGTAAGGGGCCTTTCTGGATTTGCACTTACCCGTCTAGGCGGCATTTTACTTGTTCTCCTTCTCTTTTGCCTGTATTCGTGTTTCCATCCTCTGCCTCCCCAGCTTTTTCTTGTGCCTTTTCCCGTGAAACCAGCATTCTTTAAACCCCTGCCGCTTTCCCTGGCTTCCACAGGATTACTCACTCTCCACTTCTGTTCCTCAAACACTGTTCATGCAACCAGCATAGATCCTCTGGGTTGTTTACCTGTCATCTCCCACGGCCTAGGCTCTGCTTCTCAGCAAAACTTGCCTCCTTCACCTCTGTGCCCCCATTAAGTACTTTAATGTACCTAACAGCAGCAACAGCTTCACAGTAGGTAAATGCTTGTCTCCAACATTTTGGGCTTTTCTGCATAGTGGAGCAAAAGGAAAATGGACTTGGAGACATCTTAACAAAGCCTAGACTTCCTCAGAGATGGAATTTTAGAACCATATCATATGCCCCGTAGTGACATGCTCAATTAAGTTGGACTGTTTTCCTTTGCTGTGGGAGTAACAAAGGAACTAGGGATGGTACTGTGGGAAATCGAACTTGAAAACAGACTAACCAGAGTTGCAGTAAAAAGGTAAATCCCTGAATTCATGGTCTGGCTATGGCCTTTAGATCTTGTCTCTCTCAACCTCAGAATTCAGCTTTATTTTTATTTTATAGTATGTATGTATGTGCCTGCAGCTGTAGCACTGCAGCCTCCAATCCGGTCAGATCTCGGGAGCTAAGCAGGGTCAGGCCTGGTTAGTACTTGGTTGGGAGACTGCCTGGGAACACCAGATACTGTAGGCTTGGGAGAAGGACCCGGCAACGCGCTCCCAAAAATCAATCCGCCATTGAAAACCCTATGAATAGCAGAGAAGCACGACAATAATGTTTCATCTGTTGTATATGGGGTCACTATGAGTCAAACACCGGCTCAGCGGCACCTAACAAGAATAACAACATGTATGTATGTTTTACCCAATCATGTTAATTTTTGAGCCTGAGGTGATAGGACTTTAGTGCTTCCCTGTCTGGGGCTGCCAGGGGAAGTTGAATAAGCAGGAGCATTAGAGATATCTAGCCCTGCCAGGGCAAGACGCTGTCACTACTCTCCACTAACATGGGAAGCAGCAGGGCCAGGCATGGTGGCGCACATTTGGGATCCCGGCGACTCAGGAGGTGGAGGCAGAAGTATTGTACCAGAGGCAGCCTATACAATTTAGACCCTGTCTCAAAAAAAAAAAAAAGGTGGGATGGGGCTGCAGCTCAGGGGTAGAACACTTCCCTAGCATGTGCAAGGCTCTGGGTTCAGCACCCCCAGTACTGCATAAGGGGAGGGAACAAAAAGGTATGAAGCAGGGGTAAACAAGTTGATTTAGGAAACTTTCTATGGACCCCACATCTAGACTGGAAATGGTTAGTGATGCCCCGTAATGGCGTAGAGTCTTTTATCTATCTATTTCTTGCTATTATATCTATCTTTTATCTTGCTATTATCTATATAATAGCAAGACCAGATCTGGCTATTATAGATTGATTCTACCTAATGAAGCAGAAGACCCCCATACCAGCCACCTTGTGGCTAGAGCACAAGGGTACTGATGTGCTGCCAAGGGCTGAGGAGATTGTGCCCAGCATGGGTTCTGCCTGCCATGGCTGAAGTTCAAGGCCTGGGTGTATTTGCTGGTAGTCCTTCCTTCTATTCCTTCTTGGCATCTGTCTTCTTGCTTTTTTCCTTAAGTGGGGGCTTCGTGTTAATCAGGACCTGCCAAGCTCTGGTTCTGAGAAAAATCCCATTGTCCTCTCTCTTCTTAAGAGCCTCGCGCCCTCAGGTCCACTTGGGAGATTTGGGCTCCCCAATCAAGTTGCCATTCCTTGAATATAATGAAAAACCATAAACTAACAAAGAGAGGGACAAACTATGTAGGAAACGTTACTTAAGTAATTACTTTGCTGCCAGTGAAAAGCAGTATTTCCTAATGCAGAGCCAGGAGCCAGGGCGACCTCCAGACCCTCATTTAATACAAGATTGCTGGACATCTTAGGAGTTGGAGTGGGTTGGGTTGGCTGCCCCAGTGACCAGAGGAATCCTGTTAGAGAGGCGTACTGTGGTGCAGCTGAGTACTGTGGCACCTGGTGGGGGCCAGACACCAGATAGGGGGAGACATTCCCCCCTCCCCTGCAGGGTAACAGTGGGGTTTGGGCTTGTTCACTTTGTCTTTTGGGAGTTTGGCTAGTGTGAATCAGTCCACCAGGACTTCATCATCCCTGGGCTCTTGAATGTTCCCATCCGAGGCAGCACAGCTGCAATGGGGGTGTATTTGCTGTACTTGGCACCAAGGCCCAGAATAGCCAATTTCTTTCCTCTGTCTTTCCTCCTCTCATCTCCCCTTCTCACCTTGCCATTTTCCTTTCTCGGGCACCTCTTCCTGTTACAGGAATGAGCCTACCATTGTACTATGCCTCGCCTTGCAGACACATTCCTATCCTTTTTGGATCCTTTGCTCACAGATTGTGACTGTGTAACAAACTCGAGTCCTCCAGTGCCTCCTTTTCTGCCATCCTCCTTTGAAATGGTCTTGTCCCCATTGTACTCCTCGGCTGCCACCCCAGCTTTCTGCCAGATGCTGACACAAGCACATTCATTGCAAGGTGAAGAGCATCCGTAGCAGGCCAGCCAGGGTGGCGCAAGCCTATAATGATGATTCCAGCACTTGGGAAGTAGAGACAGGAGGATCCATGTGAGTTCAAGGCCAACCTCGTCTACATAGCGAGTTCCAAGCCAGCCTGGGCTACACAGGGAGACCCTGTCTCAAAAAAAAAATTAAAAATAAATAAATAAAAAGCATCAGCAATTGGTACAGCTGTACTTTCTGTTCAGGTGAGTTGAACTTGGAGATGTTAAGGTCTAATTTCAGTCACTTATGGCTGTGGACTCTCTACCTCCTGAAAAAGACCAGGCTCTCCAAAACCGTGACCCTTCCTCTCGTGGTCCTTCATGCTTTCTCTGGAGTTGCTTGTTTTCACGCTTTCCTCTGGAGTTACTTGTTTTCTCAGACCAAGAAGTGTGTACTTTGTTTTCGCAAGTGCCCAGCCACTGAGATACATCCCCAGCCATTTTTTTGTACTTTGTTTTTGTAGTGGTGTAGCCCAGTGGGACAAGTGATACCTGGGGTTGGCAACAATACATGTTTTGCTTAAGATGTGCATCCAGAGAAAGGAGGCCATCCCACTTAGCAGAGCACAGAGTGTCATCTTCTGGAGCCTGCTCAGTGCCATTTGAGAAAAAACAGAGTCTTTCCAGGAGGGGAGGCCATGACATATCAGACTTTCCTCTTAGCTCAGCTGTGAGGCACCTGTATCCTTGCTTGCCTTGCATTCACTCTGAGCAGTGTCAGAGAGCTTATGTGTTTCTTGCACCAGCCATGGAGGCTGGGCCTGTAACCCAGGCACCTTGACCATGGGCAGGGCTCTATTCATCTTTGTAAAAAGGTAATTCCTTATTTTAGGCCCACACATCCATACCGATGCTTCCTCATGCAGCGTTGTGAGGCTTGTTTGATTCCATTGCCCATGTCATCTGCGGGGAGGCCCATTCTCCCTGCAGTACACCCTGGAGGAAATCTGTGACTTGGTCTAGCTTTTCTCGTGTTTTTTGTTTGTTTGTTTGTTTGTTTTTCTTTTTGGTACTGGGGATTGAACCCTGGGCTTCACACCTGCTAGGCAAGCGCTCTACCACTGAGCTAAATCTCCAGCCCGACTTGGTCTAGCTTTTCAGAGCACGAGTCTGAGAGCACGTGGATTGCAAGGCTTTATCCGAGCAGAGAATGGACTGACAATACCTGGCAGACCCTAGGGCGAGATGCAGGGCCCTCTAGCTGCTGGCAGTCCTCCCGCTTCTGCCTAGGTGGCTCTGGGCACGCTGTTGTCTGGCTGGTCATCTGGAAATGGTCAGGACCCGCTTTCCACCCAGGTTGCTTGGCATTATATCCCATTCTATCATCCAATGGAAGATTCTCTCTCTGCATCTCTGATGAAGCCATCTTGCCTGACATGACAGGGTAGAGTGGGACTTCTAATTATCGTCGTGCCAAAGAGCCAAGTGGAATTGGGTGCAATGACAGAAAGGGTCCATATTAATGGCTTTTGCCAGTGGCTTATTGTGATGTCAGGCATCATTTTAAAAGCCAGCAGTATGATACGGTTTGGAGACAGAGGCGCATTTACTCAGACGTGGCCCACCATGTCCCGTGGAAGGGCTGCTTTCCACCCAGGTGCATGTGCTGGGACGTGGCAGAGTCTCCCGTCCAAGTGATAACCAGGCCTGACCCTGCTGAGCTTCCAAGACGAAATTGGCCGTGTCGAGGGTGCCATGGCCATGGGCAGGACAGATTCTTTATCTTCCCTGTAGCCCTAGAGAAGGAAGCAGCACTCAGATTCAGCTGTGGGTCCGGCCCGTTCGCCTCGTTTGGGGTGCTTTGTCCCTCACTGAGATAGGAAAGTGAGAACTCACATAATGAAGTTTAAAAATTCAGCTCTTTCTCATAAAAAGCTTGAATTCACATTTGCTTGAGATGGCAGGTCTGGCCTTATCAGCCAAGCCTTAGCAGTGCCAGTACCCATCTTTATGCAAGACAAGTGCTCTTGGAAGCCCCACCCCTCTCCCTTCTCCAGGTATGCCCCTCCATGTGGAGTCTGGCTACTTGCTTGGCCTGGGAAGACACTTGATTCCAACCCTGTTTGAAAGTATTTAATTCCCACAAGTGTTAAACCTTGTGTTTATAATAGAGGGATTTAATGGGCAGGCAGTCTTATTTTCAAATTGGAGCAAAGTAGTACAATGGAACCTTAATAAAGCAAGAAGTTATTTGTAAAAAAAAAAAATTTAGGAAAGCCCTTAAAATGGGCTTTAAACTAATATCAGACATTGTATTTACACAGGTAAGAACACTGGTATTAATAGAATTAATACAGTTCTGACACAGACTATGCAGTGGGCATTCATGCTGTGAGCCTGTCAGTTCACAGAAGAATCTAGGTTATTTTCTTACTGTTGGTTTACCTTTCTATTCAGTCATTGAACATTTCATTGGGCACAACTTTCTTCCAAGCTGGAGTGAAAGGTTTTCCTTTTGGTGCCTTTCCAGCCCCTCCAGAGACTGGATGGTGCCCTCAGAGCACAATATGTTGTGCGTGGACAGCTCAACACCAGTCAGATTGTCACTGTTAGATGGCATTTAAATCTAGCTTCATATGGTTCTTTAACTTTGTATCGTCTGTGAGAGACATCAGAACACTGAGACGTGAAAAGAAACATTCCAGGAAACACCACTGAAGAAAGCTGGTCTGGCTTTATTTACATTAAACAGTGGATTATAAGGCCAAGGAGATCACTTTGTAATGATAAACTGGTTACTGGACAGGATAATTGTTTCCATAGTCAGTAGTACAAATGGATCAGTAAAAATTTAGAAATTTGTAAAGAGCTTGCTTCCTTGACCTGCCCTATCACCTATAAAATACGGCCATTTTCAGGACATCAGAGCACTCAGGAGAACTGGCCATGTATGGGACCATGAGCAGGGCTCTCACTACAGCTGTGGTTGTGAATGTGTTGCCAGTGATGGACTCCATTGAAAATCCCTTGTGTCTTACACATCAGTGTTTCCTGACTTTGGCACTGTTGACTTTGGGGGCTAGTTCATTCTTTGCTATGGGAACTGTTCCGTGCATTATATGAAGTTTAGCAGCTTTCTCAGCATCTACCAATAGCATCTTGCTCTGGTAGTGACAATCATAAATGTCCTGACCTTGCCAGATGTCCCCTGGGAGGCAAAATCACCTCTGGCTGAGAACTGCTGTTGCAGATTTGCTCTCCAGAGGAGCACATGACTTTGCATTTCTCCCTCCTCCAGGAGCTAGATGATCCTCAGTGAGTGGGACATTCAGAGACCTGGGGGTGTTGCCTTTGCTTGATCCCCTTCATCCTCCAGTGTACAGAAGCATCAGAGGTTCCCGGTGTTGGGGGCAGAGGCTCAGACAGCCTTGGGCACCGATGTTCTACCAGGACTGAGATTAGGGCCAGCATGGGTTCTGCCTGCCACGTGGGAGTTCAGGGCCAGAGGCATTGGCCAGTAATGCCACCTTCTACTCCTTCTCAGCATCTGTCTTTCTGCTTTTTTCTATAATGGTGGCTTTGTGTTAATGAGGGTCTGACAGGCTCTGGTTCTGAGAGAAATCCCATTGTCCTAACTCTTCTTCAAATCCCCTGGGTCCACTTGGAGATTCTGGGCTTTAGCTGCACAAACATTGGGCTTCTGTTTTACTCTAGGCCTTTAGCTAGGTGCTAGTTGTAGAGAGTCCAAGTGCATACCAGTAAAAAGGAGATTATGAAATAGTTGGTACGTGTGGCCATGAGGGGAATAAAAGGGACAGTTTATCCCCAAGGAACAGGTGATTAAGCTGCTTGTGGGATCAGAGACTTCACAAAAGAGAGGCGGCATCTGGGATGTGTGGGTTAAATGGGTTGCAAGGGACAAGAAGCTGTGGGCAGGTGGAGCAGCACGCTGGGGTCTGGGGTCTGATAGCTCGGTTCTACTGTAGTGTAAAAGAGGAACAGACAACAAAAGGAGGGATAGGTGAGGAGCTCAGGTGTGTGCTGCCAGCAGTTGGAGGGTTTTGAGTGGGGAGGTGAAGTGGTCCCATTTTGTTGAGAAAGTTAATTGGCATGGGAGAGTGACATGGTCAGGTACATGTTGCCAAAGTTGGAGTGGTTCTGTGAAGGACAGGCCAGGAGACTGGCTGGAGGCTGTCCAAAGAACCCAGCTGAGTGATGAGGTCTAGAACTGTTGCCTCGGCCATGGGACCAGAGGGAGATGGAGCCGCAGAGAGAGCCAGGCTCCCAAGTCCCAGAGTCTAGTCAAAGGACACAGTCGTATTGCTGGCTAGAGAGAGGCCACTGTCCTTAGCACTAAAAAATAAAGACATTAAGTTTTTATTTGAGAGAGATTTTTTCCACTTTTTATATACATTTTTTTCCTCTAGGAAATAGACAGACGGTTGGAAAAAAAACTGAAGATCACACAAAAGGAGAGGTAAGGCTGCTGTCTGGTCTGAGGGCTCTGCCCTCTGCTGCTGGAGAGCTGGGCAGTCATTGTTCTCCAGGTGGCTGTTAGGGTTGGCAGGTCAGGCTCCCGGGCAGCCAGCCCTTCCCTCCCCTCCCAGGCGGAGACCAGGACGTGGTGGCTTGAGGCCGTGGGCTGAGGCTGAGCTGCTGCCCTTGCCTCCAACCTCAGTGGGCCCCTGTGCGAGGTCATCTGATGGAAAGTGGGGAGGTGGCAAGTTGCAGCATTTGGGTTTTAGGCCTGGCTGTTCCCCAGTTGCTCTGAGGTTGGGGCCAAGTTGTTTCCCCTGTGGGCATCAGTTTTTCCCTCTGTGACATGAAGAGTTTGGACAGGTGATCTCTCTGGGGCCCTTGTGACTTGGCAGCTTAAGGCATTTGGAGGGGATCCTGGAAGAAAAAGTTGTAGGAAATTCTTGAGAGACTTTTAAGAGCAGCTTTGTTTCCCCATCAGTACAGCAGAGGGAAGGGGGTTTCAGAGCAGGTGAAAGTTGACTTTGGGCTTAGGTAGCCTGGTGGCTTTCCGCAGGGACAAGTGGCAGGAAGGAGGGTAGAACTCTGGATTTGCTTAATGGGCTACACAGTCGTTCCCTGGGGGACTCTGGGTGCTGCCTGCCCGATGGCTTTCTTGGCTCCCTGCTGCTGTGATCAGACTGCTAGTTCCTTGTCTGTCTGCTTATCTCAGAAACTGTGCCTCCATCCCCAGTCGCAGGCCTTTCTCCATGCTGTCCTGTCCCTCCTAGGACTCCTTCCAGTTCACCCTAGAGCAGATGGCTTCCTCTGGTCCCTCCCCCCGCTGACAGCCCAGCCTCTGGCAAAGGCCTCTCAGTTCTGCTTGGTTCTGAAGAGAAGCTGGTTGAGTGCTCTTGGAAGTTCCTGGTGGTCAGTGTGGGTCATTCATGCCTTAGTCCCTTTCTCTTTCTGTGGCTTTTGTTTCTTCCCTCCTTCCGTTTCCTCTTTGTGTTTTGTGAATTCCGCCTCTCCTTGTGGACACGTGGCCTTGATGTGCAGATCCACCAGCCTGGGACAATGCTTCTCTTTTGAGCATTGCCTAACAGTATTTCTAGAATCGGCCTCTGCCCCAGCCCCGCCGCTGTCCAGCAGACCAGAGAGCCTTGGTGAAGGAGGTTTCTCTGCTCAGCAGCTCTTTGGTTGTCTGGTGCAGCTTGTCTCTGGGAGGCACAGGTCACTCCCCAGAAGGCAGAGGCAGTTTGGTAGATTCCATCTGTGTGCTAGGCAGGGCCGGTGGCGCAGCTCCTGTGTAGTATTTGACAGCCTTGAGCACATGTGTGGAGGACCCAGGCTGAGGGGCTCCCACCTCCCCAGCCTCTCACACTCTGCTTTGTGTACGGCAGCTGGGGTTTTAACTTGAAGCCATTGGTTTCTGGAAATGGAGTGCTTTGTCTCAGGGGCGGAACGGTGCTTGCCAGGCCTGTGGTGCACACAGGGAAGAAGCCCCAGGACAAGGTGGTGTGCTGGCTCCTGCCTGGGGTTAGGTCTGCGGGGCAGCTGCTGTGCACCATGGAACTGGTGGCGAGGCTGCTTTCTGGAGTGACCTTTGAGGAGTGGATGTTTGGGTGTCTGGCCAGAAGCCAGAGACTGGTGAATAGCGTCAGTGGGAAGGGAAAGGACAGTGATAAGGGTAGCGTGGAATATGGATGGGCCTCCTAGTCACCGTGATTTGTGAAGCTGTGTTTGCTCTTTGTCAGCAGGAAATCCAAATCTCCTCCCAAAGTGCCCATTGTGATTCAAGACGATAGCCTTCCCACGGGGCCCCCTCCACAGATCCGCATCCTCAAGAGGCCCACCAGCAACGGTGTGGTCAGCAGTCCCAACTCCACCAGCAGGCCAGCCCTTCCAGTCAAGTCCCTAGCCCAGCGGGAGGCCGAATACGCAGAGGCCCGGAAACGGATCCTGGGCAGCGCCAGCCCAGAGGAGGAGCAAGAGAAACCCATCCTGGACAGGTGAGTCCACTCACCACACCATTTGGAGAGAAGTAGGAGGCAGAGTGGAGGGTGCTGGGTCATCCCTGAGCTTGTGACTGGATGGGGGAGATCATTACCCGGCCTTACACTGGCGAGTGCACCCCACGGTTCTGTGGAGGATGGCCCATGGCCGCTGACCCTAGACAGGATGGTCCTGAGCATTCCCCTGCCTAACGTGAGTAATGGCAAGGCAAAGGGGAGAAGATGCCATTTCTACTAGGGGTGAACCTGGACCACCAGCCCCACCTGCCCCCAGGGACCTGCCCCCTTGGGCATGTCATAAGTCTGTGGGCCCATGTATCAGGCCCATGCAGCCAGGGTTGGCTGACAGCCACTGTGCTGTCTCTCCCAGCTGCAGACATAGTTAATTTTACAATTTGGGAGCATCTTTTGTATCCTCCTCCAGTCCTTTCTCTTTCCTCTTCCTTCAGGCCAACCAGGATCTCCCAACCCGAAGACAGCAGGCAGCCCAGTAATGTGATCAGACAGCCTTTGGGTCCCGATGGATCACAAGGCTTCAAACAGCGCAGATAAATGTCGGCAACAAATGATGCTGCCGCTGCTGCCGTCACCGCCTCCTGGGTCATCCGCCACGAGTCGAACTGCTGTGGCAGACAGCTGGACTTGAGCAGAGGGAACGACCTGACTTACTTGCACTGTGATCCCCCTTGCTCCGCCCACTGTGACCTTGAACCCCATGCACTGTGACCTCTCCCCTTTCCCCCCCTTCCCACTGTGATTGGCACGTCGACAAGGGCTGTCCCAAGTCAATGGAAAGGGAAAGGGTGGAGGTTAGGGGAGAGTTGGGGGGACCCACCAAGGACTCAGAGTAGAGAGTGAGACAGTGCCACTTGGCCACTTGGGGTAAAGCCAGTGCCAGCAATAACAGTTTATCATGCTCATTAATTTGGGATTTCAAAACACAAATGAGAACTCCTGCCCCCCATTCCCAAGTGCATGTCTTCATCGCTTAAACAGTAAGTTCCATTTGAAAATATTCTTTTTTCCCCCCTTTCTTCCCATTTTTGTTTGTTTATGCAAATAATTGATTTGCAAGAAAAAGTGCATGGGAGGGGTTTTAGCAGTTTAATGAATTTTTAATTGAGAAAGGATAGTTTGGTAGTCTACTTAAAGATGTTTCTGGGAAATTTGCTAGAAACATTAACCAATAGGATTTTGGTGAGCTTAGCTTCTGTACTCCTACTGCCACCCAGAACCAGGGCTGGGCTTTGCAGCCCCAGGACAGATGAGCACCCCATGCCTATACCTCCCTCCCCCAGCTAAGTTCCCGGCCTCTTGGCCCTGCCTGGAGATGGGGCTAGCACCACAGGCTCAGAGAGCCTGGGGAGGGTGCCAACCCCACCTCCAGTATTTTGGGGGATGGGGAAAGTGACAGACTTCCCCTTCCCTTACCCCTCAGGGTGGCTCCCTACCAGCCAGGCTTGCTATGTCTAGAGGAGGGCAGGAAGCAGCAAGGAGTGAGACTGCGCAACTGGGCGTGGAAGCAAGAGGTGCAAGACTTGTTCAGTGTTGGCTGTCAGCACAAGAGCAGGAGAGAATGGGTCCAGGACGCTGGGCCTTCTGCCTCGTGTGGTCAGAAGGTAGACAGACCCACCCACTCCAGCAGGGCTCTGTGGGGCTTCGTCTGCATTTCTGGCCCCAGCCTGGCAACTATACTTGGTACATTTCCTGTATGAAATCAGTACCTTGGGAGCAGATGAGTCTGAATAAAGTTGGGGAAAGAAAGGCTTTGCATTGCAAAGCAGGAAGGCTGAAGGTTCCACAGAGGCCTGGGCTGCCCACCCGCCCCTTTTCCAGAGCAAGAGGCTGGGATGAAGGCAGCTTCTCCTCTCTCCCTAAAACCTGGACATTTGCTTTGGCTCACTGAGGAGAAGAGGCTAAGAAGCTGTCCAGAGCAGCTCTGTGTGTCCAGCCCAGCTCCTCTCAGACGCTCTGGTCTCTTTGAATGCACTGCGCCTTATCCCTCAGCCAGCCGGACGGCCTCCCCATCCTGAGCAGCAGAGGCGTTTGAGAGTGGGCTGTGTAGTTCTGGATTAGGTGGCTGAGGTGGCAAGCTGGGTTTTACAGGCTCCCTCCACAGGGGGTTCACCTGGCTCTCAGCCTTGCCCTTTCGTGGGGGTAGACCAGGCCCTGCCACGTCCTACTACATCTTTGCCTTAGGAAGGGTCAGCTGCCAAGTGAGTCAGCAACTACTCTATGGCGCAGCCCTAGTACTATGTGAAGCCAAGACTTGTTAGTAAGCAGAGCTCGAACAGAGCTGCGGTCAGTACGAGGGGCGAGTGCTGCCCGCCAGGAGTGGCCAGGAAGAAAGTTGGCTGCTGTCTCATAGGCCACTGCCCTGACCAAGTGTCCACATTCTAAATGTCTAGTGCCCATGCCTCAAGTAATAGTAGATCTGGCCCAAGGTGGGACGGGCCCCTTCCGTTGAAGGGTGCAGAGGTAGTCCAGGTGGGAAAGCCAGAGTGCTGACT